>OZ007529.1:2356668-2469177 GCA_963931895.1 Eupithecia pulchellata | reverse complement strand
CGCTGGCGCCGGCGGCGCGCGCGCTCGCCGCGCACCGGCCGCGGGCGCTGCGGGCCGTGGTCGCACGGCTGTGGAGGCTGCTGCATGAGCAGGACGAGCTCGCCGCGCCCGCTAACTCGTACATGGCGCTGTTGGCTGCTCTGATGGCGCTGCCGGAGCCGGCTAGATTGTTGCAGTGAGTTTTAACAGCGAATGCTATTGGTTGTTTTCTATGTATAAAGAAAATATCAACATCATCATCACCAGCCTATAATAGTCCACTGCTGGACATAGGCCTCCCCTAATGAGCGCCATAGATGGCATCATTATTTGGGGGTTATTGCCCATAATCCCCACGCTGGGCATGCGGGTTGGTGATCGCAGTTCGGTGTAGTTGTTCTGCAGAAGGCGCTGCTGCCCGCCCCCCGCTGTGTTTCCCTTAGTCGCCTCTTACGACACCCACAGGAAGAGTTGGGTGGTGAAATTCTATGCCGGCACCACACGGCAAAAGAAAATATCTGTCTAGGGAATATGTGGTGACACAGTTTATAGTAAAGTATATAGGAAATCTATAGACTAAAGAATAAAAACTCAAAAAATATTTTGTATTGTAAAACTTTTAAAACTATCATGGTTATTAACACTAAAGTAATTTATAACGGGATATTTACCATGATTTGAGTTTTTAAATATTCGGCACAGTTTCATGCGCCATGATCACGGAACAACTCCAAACTCAAATCATGGTAAATATCCCGTGATAAATGTCTTTAGTATTGTATTGTATTTTAGATTATAATAAATAAGTAAATAAATAATGCTGGACAATCCACACACCATTATCTAGCTCCAAGCTAAGCAGAGCTATATTGTGTTAACTATATCCGAAGCTCTGCTTAGCTTGCGGCTAAATGATGCTGTATGATATGATTAGCATTATTTATTTATTAAAAGTTATAAACAGACAGGTCACTGTGACACACATATGAGCTCCACACGTCGACATAGGTTGGCTGCTCGTACTAGACGCTTTTGGCGGCCCGAATGGTTCGACCGATAACGGCTAAGTTAATTATTCTTCGCGTCCAAGCAAATAAAGAGGAGTCAATTCTCCTCTTTATTTACTTGCGATGATGAACTCTTGGCTACTTGTCTCAAACAGTGACCTCCGTTTAACGATATTATTTTTCAAAAATCAAGCTCGAATGCGCTCGCAATTGTTCGTAAATAAACTCTACTGTAGAACACCTTAAACTTTATTTTTTAACTAATATTCTCTTCCACAGTCCCATCGACCTATCAGACGTACTTCCCCGCCTCTGGCCGTACCTAGATCACAACACTAGCTCAGTCCGCAAAGCGACGCTCCAAACGCTACGCACTCTCACCCGCCCTCTTATCACCCACAAAACTAACGGAGAAACGCAGAACGGGGAAGCAAAACAAAATGGCGCGGAGGTAAATCAAAATGGCGGAGAAACAAATGAAGAGGCGAAACAAAATGGCGGCGAGGAATCGGATCTGTTGATGTGGACGCCGAATTGCTACAGGATGCGATGAGACATATCTACCAAAGAGTTCTATTTGAGCATGTGCATGAAATACAGGAGATCGCGGTTCAGGTGAGTCACCTTTATTGGATTACATATTCGTCAAATAAGTGGCTTTGTACCCACTGACAGACATTGGTTATATTCGTTACTGTCTTGCGTTAGAACTACCTTTAATAATCGGAACAGGTAGGTCGCATCGTGAAGAAAAAGGGAAAAATCATCAAATACATAATTGAAATTTTTTGTACTAACCATTCTAATTATACATATAATTATAACTGTGATACTAACAAAATGGATGTTATAATCTGAAATAAACAAATTTTCAATTTCAATAAGATATTTGTTTGGATAATTCAGGTTTGGGGGAACCTCCTGCGTCACGCATCTCTGGGAGTGATCCTAGTGGCCGCCTGCCCCATGCTGGCCACGTGGCTGTGTCTCGCCATGCAGCCGGCGAGGTTGGCCGTGGAGCCTTCGCTGCTACTGATGCCTCCACCCAAGGTAACCTCCTGCGTCACGCATCTCTGGGAGCTATCCTAGTGGAGAAATTAAACCGAGTATTCTCGGTTAAACGAAACAGCATTGGCTCGCTTCACTCGCCACGCTGTTAGCTAAGTAGAACCGCGAGCGAAGCGAGTACGCGAGCGAGCGTCGCGAGTGCTGTCTAAGATACGATACATTAATTCAGCACGAGACAGCAGATTTGATTGTTTGTTTGTTTGAATTGAATAGGCTCCGTAACTACTGGACCGATTTGAAAAAATATTTTACCATTATAATACTAAATTTCCCTGATGAACATAGACTACAGAATATTTTTAAAGTATTAGGGTTCCATATAAAAAAAAAATTATTATTGAATACCCTTGCGAAGCCGGGCGGACCGCTAGTCTTATATAGAAATAAGAATCAAACTCATTCACTAAAATCTTGATATTTACCAGGAGAAACGCACGCGAACCTGTTCGCTGTCATCCGACGTGCTGCCACCAGAAGTGCGTCCTAGTCAGAAGTGGCTGATCGGCGGCTCCGAGTCGCTGCCGTGCGCCGCGCGGGACCGGAACGTAACGCGCGCGAGGTGCCTCGCCGCTGATATATTAGGTGGGTACCAACTGCGTATACATAGATATATTTTTTAATACATAGAAAACGACCAGAACATACTGAGCATATATCAAAAACTCGATTTGTCCCAAGGCGGGTATCGAAACCGCAACTTCCTGCGACGGAGGCGGACCTTAGCCAACCGCGCTACGGATATTGTCAGTTTATGTTGAGGAATAATGGGAAAGCCTAGAGGAGGCTTGCACCACCGAAGGCGGTCATTACCGGACTAAAACTCTTCCGTTAATATTTTAGCTATAAATGTATTATAAATTACTATTAGATTCCTACTTAATGTTACTCTAATTATTTTATTTGATGGTAAAGAAAACAGTACTTTTTATTTTATTTTTATTAAATCATCAAGGGGCTCGATGTAGAAAACGCATGTATATATTTACGTACGGTACTCTTGAGAAACTCACCATAACAAAGAAGGCATCAAACGATGAGTCAGCTGCTGTTATTATTGGTTGCAGGTTACCTCTCGTGTTATTTAGTGCAGCCAGCACCTGGCTTAGAGTACAAAGCTGAGGACGAAAGTCCCATCGACTGTTACGTTAAGGTAATTAATATATTAAATAGATGTGTAAAAACTCCGGTCTACAGATATCACTAAACATGTAGCCGTCCCATAGAATACATTTTTTGAAACTAGCATGGTCATTAATACTAAACTTTAAGTTAAATGTAGTTAGATAGTTTTGTCACATCTGGATGAGGGCTTTTCAATGCAACCTTTAAAATAAGTGTTGCCATAGACTAAGATAGATGACGCTGTATATAAATAAAGGGTCACTGTAAAAAAATTGTATAAAAAAATTTGGTTGTTATTTTCCTGCCTTTTTGTAATTGTGATTTTTTTAGATACTTGACATTCGCTCTAGACTTTTTGCAGCGCCATCTACTGTCAAAATAAAAAGCCTAATTATTTAGAGATTGCATTGAAAAGCCATCATAGAAAGCAATGTTTTGTTGTAAGGTTATGATAGTATACCTGAGATCTGGGAGCGCGCTGCAGAGGCTGGTCGCGAGCCTGGTGATATCCTCGTGGGCGCGGCACACCCGGATACACAAGATGCACCCCCCCGATATACATAATGGAAGCCATGAGGTAAGCGTACTTTATGATCTCATTTCATGTCGTCTGTGGGGCAGCGAACGTTCTGTGAGGCATAAGGTTGCGGATTCGATTTGTCTGGACTAATTGTTATCATCATCATCATCAGACTATTATAGTTCACTGCTGGACCTCTAGGCCTCCCCTAATGAGCGCTAATAATAATAATTGTTATACAATCTGCAGAAATTTGTTCTAGGAGAGTCATAAAATAATATCTCAAAAACCCCGAATGCAAGTGCTTACGCACTATAATAACGAATATCTTTTGTTCAAGCAGCTGTGTTGTCTATATGTACGATAAAAATATCTATCTATGTAATATTAATTATATAAATATTAAAATTGTTATGGGTTATGGTGTTATGGGTACTAAATAACTGATATATCAGTTATTTAGTACCCATAACACAAGCTCTGCTTACCTTGGGGTTAGATGATGCTGTTTGAATTCCTCCTTTCTTTTCATTCTGGCCTTCTGCAGAACAACTCCACCGAACTGCGATCTCCAACTCGCATGCCCAGCTTGGGAATTATGAGCAATTAATTATCCCCAAATAATAAACAATGCCATCTATCGCTCTCATTAGGTGAGGCCTATGTCCAGCAATGGCCTATTATAGGCTGATGTGGTTGTTGTGTGAATTATCGAGCATTATTTATTTTACTGATCTTACCACATATTATTACGGAGGTACTAAAAATTTAACCTAATTGCAGGATGGAGACAAAATGGACGAAGAAGTGGACATAATAAGTAAACTGGCGCCGCCTGTCCTGACCAGCACGTTACACACGGCCCTGAACCAGTCTCTCTACTATGACGAAGTTGCTATGAACTGTAATAGGTAAGAAAATAAAGAAAAACGTTTATTTGGCTCACAAGAAAACAGTACAAAAATAAACCTTAAAATAAATGTAAAACTTAAATAATTGTAAAGCTTAATGTTGCTTGACAGGAGTCGAGCAACGCTGGTAGATGAGAATCATACTTATATAATGTATCATGAACTTCTCTTCCAATATCTAACTTAATATGACGTTAATAAACTAATTAATTTATTCAAAGAAATAAATAGACTAGTCAAATAAATTAGCTCAGTAAAACAATTTACCCAAAATCTTAAAATTATGTAATTAATTAGAATATATAAAAAAATTGCACTGTTCAATGTTCATCTCTATATTTAATTGGTAATAATGTTAGAGTAGGTACTTGTGCACTAAATCAGTACTTATCATTTAGTACAGCTATCATTAATTATTATTTTTTTATGTATAAAGTTTATAATTATCATAAAAATCTGTGTTTAAACTGCGCTGAATCAAATATTACGGCATATGATGTCTGGTTTTGCCTTCCATTCTTCATACTACGTGATAATGTTTATTGAATGTTTATGTATTTTACAGCATTGTGATCTGAAAAAATATGTTTTTTATATTTATTTGTATTTAACAGAATACTCCAAGAGGCCCGAGACTTACTGGCAATGATGAAACACTACAAGCTCCCCGTCGGTGAAGAGTTCAACAATATTCTGAGGCTAGAACAGGTAACGTTTTATATCTAACTTGTTTCTGCCTTTACTTAAGCGACACCTGGTTAAAATGAGCCTAAATTCATCATCCACAACAAATTATGTACGCTTTTCCCCATCTTTTCTTGCAATTTGGGCAAAATCCCAAAAACAGCATTAAGAGAGTTATGATTCCTCTTTTATCAAAAATGCTCCAGCCGTTTGGATGCGTCGAAACATGAAAAATATAACCCAGTCTCGCGGATATCGTAATAAACAAATAATGCGGGACAATCCACACGACATTTACAAAACTATACCTTAAAGCTCCGGTGACGGTGAATTTCCCATACAACGTAATACCAAAACACATACAAATACAAAAATAGGCTAGGTTCCTACCACAAGCTTTTTTGAAAATAATGGTATATCTACACAAATAATAAGAAAACGTGTTTTCTTTCAAAAAATCCGATTTGGTTAAATTTCATTTCAGTAAAGTGTTTTCAGTGAAGTATATTCTTATTAATATTTTATCTAGATAAATACTACTCTTATACAAATAATAGCAGTACATGTTGAAAATAATGATCAAATTACAAATCGCTTTAGCATTACGTTTGTATAGGCAATTCACCGGTAAGAGTCCCCTCACTCTCTTAAACCACGCTTCTAAAGAGTACAACCGTTCTTAGGTGGTTCACATGACATCAGTGACGCAACCAATGGTGGCCGCGATGAAACTGAAGCGAGTCTCGCAAACGCTGGAGGAGCGGCGGAAAAACTTGCAGGCGACTGTTAACGTGTGCACCATTGAACAGGGGACTTTTAACGTGTCGTGAGTATTTGAGACTCTATGCGCTTGTATGTTAGGTTCACATTTACTAGTTCTAATTTAGTTGTTATTTTTATTAGTTTGTAGACTACTACAAACGTAGAACCTTTATTCTTATATTCATCTAAAAACATAGTACAAAACGTCTTTGAGTTTTTTCAATTTATTTAAATTGATTGTACAGAATCAATGAATTGCAATTTTTTTTTTCAAAAATGAAGGCCATTTTTAAATTTGACTATCGAGTCCGTTACACATTTTGAATTGAAATGTAGATATATAGTCGGGTTTTGTATTCAACTCTACGTAATAATTTATATCCATCTTTTTCAGAGTTCAAGCAGCATTAGCTGGCGCTTGCTCCAACCTCCACTCTCTCCCCGAGAAACTGAACCCCGTGGTCAAACCCCTGATGGAGAGCATCAAGAAAGAACCTTCGGAGGAGTTGCAAGCTAACTCCGCGAGCGGGCTGGCGGCGCTACTGGCGCAGTTAGTGAACCGCGAGCCCTGTCCGAATAACAAAGTGTTGGTCAATCTAAAAGCGTTCCTAAGGTAAGGTAATAAGGTCGGTTAACTATTTGTTATGTTGGATCGACGATTCTATTGGATGAGAGGTCACTCATCCAATAGAATCGTCGATCCATTTTAGCGTCGAGGCAGTCCCGGAGCTCTATTGGTGACATTGTTAGGTGGTGATCTATGTTCCGAACTACACTAAAGAAAGGGCTTGCGTTGATCAACGGGGTTGTGTTGTATTACGTTTTGGCTAAAGTCATAGTTCAAAAGTTATCCGTCTTGATATACCCAAGTCGCCGGATCATCTACCTATAACCCTGTATATTATGAGTGTGGTTGTTAGATGCGACCCCGACTACACTCCGCGCGTGCTACTGGACAATCCGGAGGAGTGCACAGACTCCGGCAGTGGCGACAGCGGCCCCGAGGGGAAGGCCGAGATAACCACCGCACATGGGTCTGCGCGTGAGTTTTAAATATCTCATTTTGTGACTGTTAACTTATGAACTCAAAGTCAAATAAATAAATAATGGTGGACAATCCACAACAATGGGGCTAAATGTGCCCCAAGGTAAGCAGAGCTTGTGTTATGGGTACTACATGACTGATAAACTTAATAATATTACATATGTAGATATTTTTATTATAAGTACATAGAAAACGACCAGAAAACCAAAGTATGTTTATAGTTTACAACAACATCAGCCTATAATAGTCCACTGCTGTCTTCCCCTAATGAGTGCCATAGATGGCATTATTTATCATTTGGGAGTTATTGCCCATAATCCATACGCTAGGCATGCGGGTCGGAATTTATTTTATGTTAGCCAGATAATCAAAATTTATTATTTTGTCTTACATTAATGTAAAAAACGTTAAATGAAGACAAAATCACTTACTTTATAATAAAATTTAGTGTGTCTAAGTACTTTTGAACGAAATTATTTTGAATTCTGTAATTAGGTACTTAACAGATTTCAGTTATAAACAAAAGAGCTGGCATTGTCTACAGTACAACAGTATCATGATAATGACATTCTTGACTTATTAATTTTATCAGCGCAGCTCTGTATATTACAAACACACCTAAATTCATCACACTTCACTGAAACAGCGACGTATTCCTTTCTGGTTTCAAAGCCTTGGTCTTTAAAATATAACTTTGTTTCCCACCAGTGGACAAACACAACGGGATCCTGACACTGTGGGAGCAACAGCGCTGCGCGGAGAGAGTAGCCCCGCGGCGCGGACGCCCGCCCTCGCACGCCAATATCAACATAGATCAGATGCTGGCTCATGAGGATGAGGTAACTTTGGTGTTCTTACAACATATTATAGGTTCGTAGTTAACCCGCTTACATTCATAATGGATGAGGTAACTGTCCACCTGTGGGCAAACACTAGATACTTTGGGGGGTGAAGGTGGAATAAATATTGATATGTATCTGATTCATATTAAACTTATATTAAGATAAGCAAAACAAACATGTATTAGACACATAAGTTATATATAAATGTACTAGTGGTTTCTTTTTCACATCTTCCACTTGTGGACAAGAAATTGAAGTGAAGTGAAAGTCAATAAGACCTTATTTCTTCATCATCAGTCCACTGCTGGACATAGGCCTCCCCTAATGAGCGCCATAGCGCCCTGTCTTCAACTTGTCGCATCCAGTATCTGCCAGCAGTTTTTCGCAGATCGTCATCCCACCTGGCCGGAGGGCGTCCTACACTACGTTTACCGGCGTCCTACACTACGTTTACCGGCGTCCTACACTACGTTTACCGACTCAAGAACACGTTTACCCCAGCGGTTGTCGGTTCTTCGCGAAATATGGATTGGGTAGTCGTTTATTTTATCACACAGTTGTGACTGAAACCAGCGTAGCAATCTAGGAATAGTTCTCTTTTTGCATTCCGGAGTTTTTTTTTCTAAACGACATCTAGCGGAGATTATTTGAAGCGCAGCTAGCGTCAGCGTTCATTGGGCGCCTCTAATGTTATTTGCCTTTGTAGTTCAGGCAATTCTGAACCAGGTCGCTATAGGTATATATCTTGATGCTTGATGCGTCAAATTGAGGACGGACTGGGTTCTGTTGATACAAAATTTGATTGAAATTCCTTGAAACTCTGTTAAGCAGTCAAATCAACCTTAACTCAACCTATTGCAACAATGAATCCAATATTATTTGTTATTATTGTATTTCATTTCCATGATCTTGGGCCATATAGTAACCCGGTCCTTTGGGAGGCATGCGTGGAGGTCTTAAGGCTAACTTGTTATTATAATATTACAATTTATTTTATTACAGGCTAGAAAGTTACTACGAATACAAAGGAGAGGCGCCACCTTAGCATTGACAAGTCTGACGATATTCTTCGGAGAGAAACTGCCAGAAAAGCTGCCTAAGCTTTGGGAGTTCATCTCGGAACCGTTCGCCAACGTTATGACTGACGAAGGTTAGTTCTGATTTACTTGCGTCATGCTTGAGGTTGTTGATGGTGAATACTTTTGAATACCCAGTGTGGTTTCCCCTTTCTGATATAAGAAGTTTTGTTTAAGTTGTAATCATTCTGATATAAATAATTCCTTGGATCTTTCCCAAATTCTCTATATTTAAATTATTTTTACTAACCCTTTGTTCTGTATGAATTCTGATAACTGTCTCATATTTCGTTTGTTTTTATAACAGAATGCTCTGACTTCTAAATCAACAAGGGGGATGTTGACTGTACCGACTCGACACCGAATCGTATATTCACTTCTTACTTCTTCCATATTCCAGAATTGGAAAACCAGGAGGTGACCGCAGCAGAAGAGCTAGTCTCCCGCCTGCAAGTGTTCGAGGCAGTCTGCGGGCACATAGCCACAGAGCTGCGTAGCGCGTGGGACGCGTGGGCGCGCGCTAGCTGCGTGCTGGCGCGCGCGCGTTACACGGCAGTGAGGCATATGGCGGCGCGCGCACTCGCCGCGCTGGCCACCCACCGGCCCTGTGATACCATGCACACGCTTATACACGAGGTAAGGACACTACGTTTTCGTCTGTCCAAAGCAGTTTCCACCGGTTACTCGCTTGTAGCTCTCGCAGATTCGCTTTCATAACCTCCACAGGTGCTACTGGAAAGATGCATCGGCCAACGACAGGGCAATCAACATATGCATTACCCGAGATATGTAAAGAGAGCGCACAATAAAGCTAATAATGTAAATCATCATTCATACAGTTCTACCCCCACAGCATTATACCATAAGACATAGTACTTTGAAAGTAGTCAAAATGAACTATTCCTATCTTGTTACAGTTGATTCCAGCGCTGGGCGACGTGAGATCTGACCGCGTTCGCTGCGGCGCCGCCGAGGCGCTGGCTCGTGTGACGGAGGCGTTGCAGTTACAAGTTGTTCCTTACATCGTGCTTTTGGTCGTACCCTTGTTGGGTGAGTGGTTTGTATTTCCGTATGTTAACCTACTGAAGTTGAATGCTCAGTTTACGACAAAGAATTACGTGACATGAATACTCTTTGTTCGGAAACAAAGACAAATAGTCGTTTTAGTATTTGTCGCAGTTTTTTACTAAATGACAATGGTAAGATAACCCATTTCCACCCCCTAGTAAGACCTAATCTGTCCCGAGTATCGTATAACGCGTTCCCCTACAATTATTTTTTAAGAAATTTGATAGCCAATAATAAACTAACGATCCTGACCGGACTTGAACCCGCAACGTTCCACCCAGTACGAAATAGTCCCTACAAACTCGTATATTTTGTACATATTCATTTAATTCCTTACAAGTTAACCTTAGTACCAATATAGAAACAAAAAGGGGACTATAATTACTAAATGAAATTAATTTTTCCCCAGGCCGTATGAGCGACCACTGCGAAGCCGTGCGTATAATGTCGACCCGCTGCTTCGCGTCTCTAATCCAACTGATGCCGCTCGACGGCGCCATTCCGGAACCCCCCGGACTCTCCCCCGAGCTCAAAGCGAGACGGATCAGAGACAAAGACTTCTTGGAACAGCTGTTCAATCCTAAGAAGATCCAGGATTATAAGATACCGGTGCCTGTTTCTGCTGAGTTGAGAAGCTACCAGCAGGTAAATTAAACTAAAAAATTTTACATTTTTTATTTATGTGTGGCTCGGTTGGCCAAACGTGCGCCTGCGACGCAGGTTGCGGGTTCGATTCCTGCCTCTTTGTCTGCAGTTATTTGTTCAAGGTGTTCTGGTCCTTTTCTATGTGGAATCAAAATCTTTAAATATTGTGTTATATATCAGTCGTCTAGTATCCATAACACAAGCTCTGCTTAGTTTGGGGCTAGATGATGTTTTGTCGATTGCCAAACATACACAACACGTGTATGATGAGCGGGGCTCTATCACAAGCATATTTCATGCTTAACAGAGAACCCCAACCCATGTTCATCTATACTAATATTATAAAAAGGAAAGTTTTGATTGTTTGTTTGAATTGAATAGGCAGCGAAACTACTGGGCTGATTTAAAAAATTCTTTCACCATTACAATCCTCAATTTTGCCCGATGAACATAAGCTATAGAATATTTTCAAAAAAGTTAGGGTTCCACATGAAAAATTCAATTTTTGTTGAATACCCTTGCGAAGATAAGGGCGGACTGCTAGTGTCACATACAGAATAACCGTTTTCCATTTTCATTCTTGTTTTTATAATTGTATGCTGGTGTGATTTTATTTTTTTGTCATATTTGTCCTTAGGCAGGCGTGAACTGGCTCCGCTTCCTGTACGAGTACAAGCTGCACGGCGTGCTCTGCGACGACATGGGGCTCGGCAAGACGCTGCAGTCGCTCGTGGTGGTCGCGGGCGCGCACCTCGAGAGGAAGCGAGACGGCATGCCCGCGCTACCTTCGCTGGTCGTCTGCCCTCCCACTCTAACTGGTAACATTAACATAAATATCATATCATTGCTCGTGGTGGTCGCGGGCGCGCACCTTGAGAGGAAGCGAGACGGCATGCCCGCGCTGCCTTCGCTGGTCGTCTGCCCTCCTACTCTAACTGGTAACATTAGGTCTTATGTTTTCCTACACTATGCTTGATGCTAATTACAGAAACCACAGCCAAACGTTTAAAAGAAACTGTAATAATTAACTGTATGAAAGACTTGCGTTTTTGATACACCTCACGGTCTAACACTTTTCATCAATCCATCGTTTGTTCAAACAATCCTGTATCTATTTACACTCCGACTTTTCCACAAAATTTTGTTATTACACTAATTTTAGTTCTAATACAAAATTTATTAGTCTCCATTGAATATCTTACATATCCCAACAGGTTTTTTTTAGTTTCCATTGTATATCAGCATCTTATCTATTCCAACAGGTCACTGGGTATTCGAAGTCGGCAAATTCATCCCATCGAAGTTCCTAAAGCCGCTCCAATACGTGGGCCCGCCGGCCGAGCGCGAGCGACTCCGGTGCCACGTGAAACACTACAACTTTATCGTCGCCTCGTACGATATCGTGCGGAAGGATATCGACTTCTTCAGCAGTATTCGATGGAACTATTGTATATTGGATGAGGGGCATGTCATTAAAAACGGGAAGACGAAGGCGTTTAAAGCGATTAAACAGCTGGTGGCTAATCATCGGCTGATTTTGTCTGGAACACCGATACAGGTAAGAGATTTATATGTATATAACAATGAACGCTATTATAATGTTTCTTAGAATGTGTACAACAAACAGAATGCTAAAAAATATACCCTGATGGTGTTACATCTGTACTTTTGTAGGTAGGATTAAAGTTAGGTTCGCAGTTAACCCGCTAAAATAAGGAGAATTAATTTATGCCAAAAATATTATGGCTGTGCTAATTACATGGTCAGTACTCCAGCAATACTTTGTAGAATTACCATTGGTAAACTCCATTGATGAGCAGACTTCCCCTTATCAAAGACGTCCAATTCGTTACGTCATCGTCTCCATGGCCTACCATCGCGCGTCTAATATCAGTTGTCTAAGTGCCTAAAGAACTAATTTTATTGAATCTGAATCTGAATCAGCGTTTGTTCCACAGAACAAAGTACCAAGGCTGTGAATCCGTTACTTCATTGTCTCTATAGTCTGCCAACGCGTGTCTAACATCAATGTTTCTTCCACAGAACAACGTGCTAGAGCTGTGGTCACTATTCGACTTCCTAATGCCGGGTCTACTGGGCACGGAGCGTCAGTTCACAGCGCGCTACTCGCGTCCCATTCTGATGGCGCGCGACGCCCGCGCCACGCCGCATCAGCTGCAAGCTGGCGCATTAGCTTGCGAGGCGCTCCATCGACAGGTATCATAATGTCGATCTAAAAACTAAACTAACTAGCGGTCCACAGAGACTTACATAATACGCACGGATATTTAACCAAAATTTAATTTTTCATGCGGGTCCCTAATTTTTGTGAAAATATTCTATGGCCTATGTTCATCATAATACAGAAAAAAAATTAGATTCCAATGGTGAAAGCATTTTTCAAATCGGTCCAGTAGTTTCAGGGCCTATTCAATTCAAACAAACAATCAAATCTTTCCTCTTTATAATATTAGTAAATATTACTCTCCTCGCTCGATTTTCCCGTTGATTTGATTTTGATATTCTTGTGTAAAATGTCAAAAAAACTTTCCACGTCACAAGTTACTTTCCATGGAGGAGAACTATTATATCAAGCATTGGTAGTCTATTACAACTGATGGTTATTCTTTGCCCGTCTCCAGGTGTTACCATTCCTCCTCCGTCGCGTGAAAGAAGACGTGCTAAAAGAACTCCCCCCGAAGATAACTCAGGACTACTATTGCGACCTGAGTCCCTTGCAGCGGCGGCTCTACGAAGACTTCTCTCGCCAGCACATGCCCAACGCCCAGGATATTACCAGCACTAGCAGTCATACGCATGTCTTCCAGGTGGGGTTATCTGCTGGTTATTATTATCACAGCTGGGTTCGTCTTGAGTGAAAGTTCCTTAACGCCTGTATGAAAACTTGTCATTAGACTTTAGGGAAACAAGATTGGTCTGACTCTTAGATATTGTACTATAGTCTCCCAAATCTATTCATCTTCATATAACCCTCTTCCAGGCATTGCATGGAAAAAATATTGGTCTGACCTTACACACTATACTTTGTACTCCCAAATTGGTATTCATCATAATTCGTACTTCGAGGCGTTGCATTATCTCCAAAACGTGTGCAACCACGTATTGCAAGTAGGGCTTATTGGAAACTAGATTGGTCTAACCCTTACACATTGTACTTTGTACAGTCTCCCAAATGTGTATTGATCTTAATATAATCTACTTCCAGGCATTGCATGGCGAAAAATATTGTAATATTGTATTGTTATTCATCATAATTCTTACTTCCAGGCATTGCATTATCTCCAAAACGTGTGCAACCATCCGAAGTTGGTGCTGACAGCCGACCACCCTCAGGCGCTGGCCATTGGACAGGAGCTGACGGCCAAGTGCTCCAACCTCGACGATATAGAGCACTCTGCTAAACTACCCGCACTCAAGTGAGTATCATCATCAGTCCATGTTAGTCTACATAGGCCTCCCGTAATGAGCGCCACAGTGCTCTGGCTTCAGCTAGTATCAAACTATCACAATGCTCGTTGAGAAAAGGGTCACGATCTCGATCCTGAGCTAGCTGGATCCACGCTTTCCATAATGCCGATTTCCTCACTTCACTTCTTCAATAATTTTAGTTGGAGTGAAAACGCAGAAAGCTATTTTAGATTACATTCGGTACAAAAATTATTTTGAATGAAATGAAGTGCTAACCTTACCAGTGAAGTAAAAGCAAATATTTTTATTTCGTCAGAACATTATAGAGAAAATAATATTGGTAAATAAACCTGACAAAATCGGACAGCACTCAGCGTGCATAAGGTATAACAGATCATGCCAAATTGCTCGTCTTCCGTGGAGACCATAACTAACCAAATTTATCTAAACGCCCTTACAGGGTTCATGTAAATTACTTTTAAAATGTAACACATTGTAATGGACATGAATGCAATAAATAAATTCACCTTTCCCCCAGACAACTGCTCCTCGACTGCGGCATAGGCACCACGAACTCCGATGTGGAATCTGAAGCCATCGTCTCGCAACATCGCGCCCTCATCTTCTGCCAACTGAAGAAGATGCTTGACATCGTGGAGAGGGACTTGCTCAAACGACACCTGCCGTCTGTCACCTACCTGAGATTGGACGGAAAAGTGCCGCCGCATCAGAGGCATGCGATCGTCTCGCGGTTCAATAACGACGTGTCCATTGACTGCTTGCTGCTCACTACTGCGGTAAGGTTTTAGCATTATAGTCGCTGTGCCCACAAATAGGCTACACACGATTCATGTCTCTTTTAAACATAAGGCTGATAATAGGCTGTCATATGCCTCAAAAGTCACTTGCATAAGACCCTTACGTTAGGTTTGCCTGTTTAGGCAGGGAGATAATCTATACTTCTATACTAATATTATAAAGAGGAAAGATTTGATTGTTTGTTTGTTTGTATGTTTGTTTGTTTGAATTGAATAGGCTCAGAAACTACTGGACCGATTTGAAAAATTCTTTCACCATTAGAATCCTAAATTTTCCGTGATGAACATAGGCTATATAATATTTTCAAAACAGTTAGGGATCCGCATGAAAAATTCAATAATTGAACCGTGCGCTGTATATTCAACCTCTTTTTCTATTATGGCGCGTCAGAATAGAAAATGAGGTTGCGCACTGTGCTTGCTTTTTCTCTATGGCCAGTGTCAGTTATGGAGTGTCGAGTCAATGTCAAAAATCCCCATGGTGTTAGAAAAAGTAAGGGATCCGTATGAAAACTGTGAATCCCATCGTGTTATTGTGTATAATTTCTGAAATTTTTGTTTAATACCCGTGCGAAGCCGGAGCGGGCTGCTAGTACACAATAAACTCCCATGCGAGATATCAGTGCAGATCTCTGTTCCCCCAATTAGAATTAGAAGCCCCTTACATTTGGAGCTAGATGGCGCTGTAAGATGAACAAACAAAATAAAAACATTTAATTTGAGGCATCTTGTAAGAAGTTAATGATTTAAAAAAAATATTTCCATATAAACAAAATTTTATGCAAACTTGTTAGTAATTAGCAACATTACACACATTCTGTTGTTTGATAAGGGTGTTCTGGTCATTTTATAATAATAAAAAATATTTAATAAAATGTATTATGTATATCAGTCATCTAGTAGCCATAACACAAGGTCTGCCTGCTTAGCTTGGGGCTAGTTTTTGCTGTGTGCCATTATTGTCTGTATTAACTGTATGAAATTTGACTTGTCTAAGTGCTTATTTTGTAAGCCTAAAGAAATAATATTATTGAAATCTTGAATTTAAATCTGTCCAGCATTATTAATTTATTTATTCATTCTATTCACAACAAACTAATAATTGTTATGTTGCTTTTGTTTTATTAGTGACTTTTAGCTTTTGGCATTGTCATAAACAAACGTATTCTCGTACCAACAGGTGGGCGGGCTCGGGTTGAACCTAACGGGCGCCGACACGGTGATATTCGTGGAGCACGACTGGAACCCGATGAAGGACTTGCAAGCGATGGACCGCGCTCACCGCATCGGGCAGAAGAAGGTCGTCAATGTATACCGGCTCATCACTAGGGATACACTTGAGGAGAAGATTATGGGGTGAGTACCTAAGTTATCTTTTTTACTAGGGTCATCGTACATGGACACTCTCCTCTCCTATGTGGGTATGTTTTGTGTGTAGGGTAATAGGTGTAAATTAGTTAGTATGTGTAAATAACTTTAACTTTAAGTATTTTCTTTATTATTTTTTAACTAACATGGACTAACTAATATGCATCTTATTCAAAATATATTTTTATTTTACCGTCTCAAAATCTTTTTGGATTCGTTTACCTAAATACAGAATCAGCCTGAGGTCGGTCAGTATGATGTCAGGCTTAGTCATTCTGCAGTTGAGTTAAAATAATTTTGAGGTCCAAGGCCAAGAGGAGGATCCAGTTAGGATAAGCAGCGTTTAGGAAACTATGTTGAGTCTTCTCTTCATACCAAGGCAGCATGACATTTTAAATGCCAATCTTTATCTACACAACATAAAGTACTTGTTTCTTGTTTTCTTGTCAAACCTATGTATGAGATGTTACCTCATGAAGACCTAACGACCTACCTGCTATTTGATTTTGATTTTGATTGACTTACCTACAACTGACCTGCCTGTTTTTATATGGCAAAATAAATTAATCTTTCTTCTTTCATTCTCCTTTCTATCTTCTTTCTTTCTTCATTCTATAAAAAAAGTTGGAACTTTTCAAGACACTAACATATCTTTAAACTATTCCAGCCTGCAAAAATTCAAACTGAAGACCGCGAACACAGTGATCAGCAGCGAAAACGCAGCCATGGAGACGATGGGGACCGACCAGCTACTGGATCTCTTCAACCTGTCCAGCGCCAAGTCGCAGCCTGCGCAGTCCACGGCACACGGCGAGCCCGGCAAGTCTCTGCTGGAGACTCTGCCTGATCTGTGGGAGGACACGCAGTACGAGGAGGAATACGATATGACTACGTTCATCAAGGGACTTAATAAAATGAAGTCTTAAAGATAGTGAAAACCAGTTGGTTGAAGAAAGTGCGTGACATTTAGAGGATCGGGTGTTTAAATACTATCGGTGTTGCGTACGGTACTTGGTTTTAGAATCCTGGATATTTTTTTTGGAAACTAAGAGGTTAAAAACATAAGGAATAGGTATAGTAGCGTCAAGTAAAAAGAACGCTGGCCTTGAACCTGCGCAGAAGTCGATTTATAGGTCTATTTGGTGGTAAGCGGTGGTATGCGGGGCGGGCGGGTCACGCGGCGCATGCGTGAAGGTGCGCTATTGGTTCGTCAGTTGACATTTGCTTTCAAAGTTGTGTTAACGTCTCGTCAAAATACCATCGCGCACAAAAGTTTACGAAATGGTTTTACATAAAAAAAGTGAGAAAAATGATTTATGACGTATATTGTTTTATGAAAAGAGAGGCAAATAATCATTCTGATGATAATATAAAACAGTGTATGAAACGCACCGCAGAGGCAACAAGAGTCTACGGTGCGACAAATTGTATAAGGTACAAAAGATTCTGAATTTCTTACTATCTTCCGAACTCCTTGTAAAAATAAAATAATTAAACCAAAACCAATCACGGATATTGACAGCTTGGACCAGGGTGTTATAAAAAGAATTGCAAGTTGGCATAGTACTATCGTGCGCGAGTGTACCCATGCGCGACCATACCCCTTCCACTTTCTTCCAGCGTTCTTTTTACGTGACGCGACCTATAATGGAAAATATTTTTCAACAAAATGGAGCGATAACATCGGAGCCAGGTGCAGGTAAAATAATTTTGATTTTGAAGCTTTCAGTATGATGAATGAAATTTATTACTATTTCGTTTGTTCTCATATTTTAACCAATTGCTATTCAATTTTGTTGATGAGTAAAAATTTTTGTTTTTAATGATTGTGCAAGGATGTTTGTAGTGTTACCTTGTAATTAACTTTCTTTATGCTATTTTTGTATTTATAGATGATCAGTGTCTTGGTTGTCATAAAATATCTTGGATTCTATACTTGAGCCTTTCTCATGTTCAGGTTTTGTAAACAACTTCCTGTAGAAAATACAAAATTATATTTGCCCTTTGAAAAAGTATTGTGCTCATTGTAGGAAAGAGCCTTAATCGACAAGTAGTGCTCCAACTTCTGCGAAATAATCAGCGAGCAAGTGATTCTTAGGTAAACTAAGCAATTCATTATGAATGTAAGCGGGTTAACTACGAACCTATTATATGTTGTAAGAACACCAACGTTTCATCCCTTAACGAGGGACTTCATCAGGGTGAGTGCGGCTCACGTCTCACGTCGCGCCCGTACCGCCTCTATGCGCTCACTGCAAACTAAGCATGTTTACTAACATTGTACTTTGAGTTTCTTTAGGTGACTGTCTTTAGTGATAATTCGTGCCAATAGCACTTATATATTCACCGCTCGTGCTTACATAATGCAAAAACTATAGAAATGCCTTGCTTGTTTTTTGCCACTTTCCTAGGTAAGTTCAAAATGAACTGACAAACACTGCAAGTTTGTCATTTCAATTTGAACATTACTAAATATTTTATATACTGTAAGAGGCTGAAATTTGTATAGCACAGCGAATATAGTTTACTTCGCTAAATGTAAATTTATAGAGTGTAAACTGTTTACAAATAGCTATTTTTACACATTAGAAACAAATTTAAAATAGTATATTATCGATAATAATTTTTACACAGAATTGGTGCAATCAGTGTTTCAAAAGTCAATTAATAATAATAATTAAAAATATAGTTTGTATTGTAGTCTATACAGGGTACAACGCAACATGTGGACTAAGCCGAAATGGGCTGATTCTTGACCCCGGGGGGGTCGAATATGTTGGTCTTCGACATTTTGACTATATTACAAATAGGTAAGAAATTCTCTATTCGTGGTCTTTTACACTCACACCTCCATTATTTTACATTATTCTTAAAAAGTGTAATCTGTTTTTGTCGCGAAAAAAGGATTTTTCCTTGAAATGATTACGAAAATTCCTCGAATTTTAAGAGCAAAAACAGTTATTAAATAAACATTAAGGATTAAAGAACACGAATATCAAGAGAAAGTCTGTCCTTTTCGCCTTAATACACATGTTACGTGACACCGTGTATTTATGCTATATGTATTTATATCAATTTCACCACCTTCAAGTTGCGTTAACCGCTAACCCGCGGGCTCTAGCCTGTATTTGTTTTTATGTCCCTGTCTAAACGCGATTTGTGTACTTGTGTATGGTGAAAGAGGCTTTTAGCTAGATTTAGAAAATAGATCTTTAGACATTTGTTCTCGTATGTTTACTTTTATTTTTAGATGTAAGTGTTAGTTTCTTAAAATGCTGGCACAGGGATTTGGGATCTATATCTTCACTGGGCACACGATTAGCACGAAGCTTAAGAAAAATAAAGGATAGCACAGATATCCCGCACATGATCATTAATAATAATCTTAAACTCGTAATCTTTAGATCCATTACACTGCATAAAATATAGCAGACAGCGCCCAGTTAACCTTTCTGCAACCTAAGCATTTAAGTTAACGTCTTGCTTACCGCAAGCGCATGTTTCAAGCATAGCAAGATAAAGGATTACGCTCTTTGCCGACAGCAAGCTTATTGCTATCGCCTCGTGGGCAGTGTACCAACAGCCCGACTTGAGGCGGGAGGCGTGCGTATGCTGTGCTAAATTGGTGCGGCCTATGTGTGCTACAACCATTAATGGACAGGATTACAATTTCAATGGTCATCCAACATTTGTCGTGTCTAAACATTGTATGTCAGCATATTATTTTACCTCGACTTGATTTATTCTGCTAAGAAAAATATTTATTGTATTGATTTAAGAAAGAGTCATTTCTGTAGTCATTATTTTAAGTGCTTATGAATGGCACTTTGTTTGCTATTATGTACCTGCTCAAGTTATTGAAATAGCAAAGAACCGTCTCGATTATAAAGTTAAATGTAGTTGGTTAGAACTACATTATTATAACAGGTATGGTTTATTAATAACTTAAGAATTTTATAATTTATTATCAACTTAAAAATTGGAATTTTTCTGTTATAATTATCGTGTGACTATTAAGGATTTTTTGTTTTGTTATGTATTCTTTCTTGTGTAACCTTCCTACCTGTGTTGAGTGTTTGTCAAAATAAAGCATGTTTTTTTTATAAATGGTGTTTCTATTTACACATCCTCAATCCTCAATGCCTCTGAAAAAAGGTAGGTTTAGGCAGTAACTCCGAGCTTAGTTTTTATTTTCATATTTACTAGCATAGGTAACTCAGACAGCAGTCTAAGGAGCTAACTAATTGAGACAACAGTTTGTGCTGCACCAACAGTTTAGTGTACTTGGAAATTGATGAAGGTGTATAATAAAAATGTTTATATATTTTTAAGTGTAGAATAATTTATAATATTTTATCATAGTAAAAAATATAACGAGATTTTAAATAAATAATGATAGACATTGATTTCAGGTAACATTAGTCAAGTATATAATGTAAAATACTTCAAAACTTTGGCGTATTTCGGAGCTTATTCAATTCAAACAAACAAACAATCAAATCTTTCCTCTTTATAATATTAGTATAGAGTATAGATATCAGATCGCAGCATATATTGCGTACGTGACACACGTCGCCGACATTACGTGGTAGCTATACTACCCACTTAACCTACATAGTATTTTTTTTATTTAATGTAAGATTTGGTTGTTTGTATGTTTGTTTGAATTGAATTGGCTCCGAAACTACGGCACCGATTTGAAAAATTCTTTCACTATTAGAATCCTAAATTTTCTCTGATGAACATAGGCTATAGAATATTTAAAAAAAAGTTAGGGTACCTTTAAAAACAAAAATGTTTAAATACCCGTGCGAAGCCGGGGCGGACCGCTAATAATATTATAAAGAGGAAAGATTTGATTGTTTGTATGTTTGTTTGTTTGTTTGAATTGAATAGGCTCCGAAACTACTGGACCGAGTTAAAAAATTCTTTCACCATTAGAATCCTTAATTTTCCGTGATGAACATAGGCTATATAATATTTCCAAAAAAGTTAGGGATCCGCATGAAAAATTCAATAATTGAACCGTGGGCTGTATAGGTATTCAACCTCTTTTTCTATTATGGCGCGTCAGAATAGAAAAAGAGGTTGTATAGCGCACGATGCTTGCTTTTTCTCTACGGCCAGTGTCAGTTTTGGAATGTCGAGTCAATGAAAAACCCCAATGCTGTTAAAAAAGTAAAGATCCGTATGAAAACTGTGAAACCCATCATTTTAGTGTGTATAATTTCTGAAATTTTTGTTTAATACCCGTGCGAAGCCGGGGCGGACCGCTAGTCGCTTATAAATTTGTCGCGCCCTGGTTGATGATTTAGCCGATTTTAGCCTCTTTCTCGCTAGTCGGCAAATAGTCACCTGGCAGAAAATAACCAATAGCAGGATGAGATGGATGGATCCAAGTGGTCATAAACAGTAAATAACTATTCGTGGATGCAGGTCAAAGAATCGACCCCTCTGACTCAACCCGCAGGCTGATTAGGGGGAAGCGGGGTACATTGATATACAAAAATTCAAAGATCCATAAAATGTGTCTTAACATAAAAATTTTCATTTATTTTGCATTACACGTTTAGCTAAATAATTAAATATTATAATGACATAGTTTAAAATTGTTTAAATCATCAAAGAAAATAAATAATTAACGTTTAGTAAAAAATGACTTTTGTATCAATCTGCCCCATTAGCGGGGTAGTTTGATACACCACGTGGGGCACTTTCATACAGAGTGGAATAGCTACTTTTACATTTTTTCTTCTTGTTTATTGTGATGAGATCATAATCAGCCTTCTAATATAAGTTACTCAAGTAATTATTTTATCAAAGCTAATTCAAAGCCAGGCTCAAATAATCAATAAATCAAACTACGAATCTTAGTGTTTTTGAAAAAGCAATATCAATATTTTTCTTCTCTTATTGCACATTATATGCACTCAAATTAATATAAAGAGATTCATAGATGGTTCGAGTTGAGCCTTTCGTAAAATTTCGTGTACTAAGGGCAACTTCTCTAATATCGACACTTCCACATCTGGAGGGGCAGAAATGTAAAACATGGTCAATTTGTTTTCTCAATTATAAGACCTCATACTCAGTCAAGTTGTATTTAGAAATGACTTTAGACATATAATGTGGTACCGATGTTTTTTTTTGTAAAGAAATGGAGCATCTTAATACAGAGACGGGGCACAATGATACACATCAATGTGCCCCGCACTTTGTTGCATCAAAGTGCCCCCAACGACATTTTTGAATATTCAAATTATCATTCTAAAACGCACTTTTATTTTAAGTTATATTAACAAAAATCATAATTATTGATAGTTTAACTTACCTTTGATATATAAAAATCCTCGTAAGATGTTATCGAAGAGCATCGATACTCTTTCATATATTGTGTCAAAATTTACTTACGAGTATGAATGCTCAAAACACATCTCGGCCTGCCCTAGGCCGCCCGTTGACAGACAGTCGGTGCGGTTACATTGGATGCTTTCGGACCTTTTTGTGAACGTTTTAGTGGCGGCGCCACTCAAATCCATTCAGTCAATTATTAGATAAGGCTAGTGTATCAATGTGCCCCTTGTATCAATGCACCCCGTCTCCCCCTACGGATCTCGCGACAGGTTTGCAACAGGCGTAAATCTCGCGATCTGTCGCGCTGCTGTCGCTGTTGCTACTGCAAAGTTTTAGGTAATAGCTCTGCCGGTTCGACGTCGCAAGAGTCAACTAAGAGTTATCTTCCAGATGATGGGCAGCAGCTCTGTGTAATTTTAAATCATCAACAATCTTCCTTGCCAGTCAAGAGCGGTGATTGTGGCAAAATCTACCTACATGGTTCAAATTTTAACACGGCATCATTATCGCATCAGCGTACGCTTTTAGCCTGTTTAAGTAATTATAAATATGGACCGAAAACCTGTTCGCAGGAAACTCCTGGATGAAAGACGCGTCCGTCCGTCGTCGTAGCTTAATAACCGGTCGGTCATCAAGTCATATAAGCTTCTGATTTTTTCGTTTATAATATAAGCCATACTATTGCAAAAAAGTAAGAGCATCTCTTCTGCAAATTGGCTCTATTAGCTTCGGGGAACTCTGATAGAAAATGTGATGATGATGATGTACGAATAGATTATTAACTAAATATACCTAGCTGCGTGAAACCAAAACCTCCGCGAAACGAAACGTAGAATTCAAAAAGTGACAGTGACATTTTACAAATTTCCCGCTAGAGCGCGCCAGTGAGTAACAACACCATGGCGAAGACGATGTCAAGCGTGTGAATATTTTTTGTTTTCGACGCGATATTATTGTTTTTGGTTCGTTTATGAGCTAAAAGACCATATATAAAGTTGTGGAAAGTGTTAATCTAGTTTCGGGTGTGTTGACTGTTTCTGTAAAGTTGAAATATTTGCGAATAAAGTTGTAACGAACTCGGGAATCACTTGGAGACTCAGGTGTCAACGAGGTAAGACTGATGCATTACTGCTAGATTTATATACATGAAACGAGCATTCTCCTCTAAATATTCCCAATAACTCAACGTTACTCCCTAATTAGCCCATTGGCGAGTTTTCGTTGCAGCTAAAAAATAACTCAGGTAGGTAATAGTTATAAATAATTCACTGCAAGGTTAGGATCCTGTGTGTAGTTTTGTTTCGACTTAGAGAGTCGGTTTAAAATACAGTTACTCGAATAAATCCTAGAGTTTTGGTGTATTAAAACTGTTGAGGCATACTGACAAAAAGTTTTGTTTACAAACTTTTGATATGGTTCCAATGGAATTAATCTATTCTGTGATTATATGTAGTACATACCTAGTTTTATATTGCTCACATAAAAAATACATAAACACATCTTGTTTTGCTGTACATTATCCATTAACATTTTTAACAGGTAACTTGAATAAAGAATGCTCTCCGAGTTATCCTGTCCAAAACCTAAACCATCCCATACCGTCCCCTTCCTGTCCTGGAAACATCACCCGTGCTATGTCAAACTATTTTAAGTCCTTACTTTATAAGCTAACATAATTTTTGACGGCTTAATTTTTAGTGCTGTCACATTACCTCAAATTAGATTTTTGTCATATCTAACTTTTGAAATATTAAACTGACTGAGCTATTCGGTGCATGTTTGTGTGCTGCAGCAACAGAACTATAGCATCAGTATATTTATTCTTAAACAATTTTTATATCTGTAGTGTATGAATATCATTCATAGGTTTTACTAGTTTTTGCAAGGGATTATACCTGATAGAGTAAAACATTCAAAACAAAAAGTAATAAATTTAAAATTGTTATATTATTATAATGCATCTTCGTTGCTAATATAATTAACTAACATGTGATATAATCATATAATCGTCAATCCTGTAAACCCTCTGCAAAAGATTTATGACATAATTCTTGAAATATTTGAATTGTCAATTGCTTTATGTAGAAAGAACAATAACCTATTTTTATTTATAAAAAATACTGACTCTCTTGACAAGTCACAATAAAACAGAAATATTGTAAGTTTTGTTTTTCATTGTCATTGCAGTCTGAGTTGCCCTAAAACAACATTATCAACAAAAGTTAAGACACAAGAAATACAAAAACACACAAACATACAACACCTCTGTGAAGATCACAACAAATTGCTACGTAGAAAAATACCATTTTATTTTAATCATAATCCTAACACAACACATCATTTAACATCACATGAATCTCTAATGTACCTGATCGTAAATATCGCCACTGCATCGTAAAATGCGTAATGTTTCTGGATACTTACTCGTAGGTACTCGATGTGTTTCATAAATGTCAACTTACACCAAACTATCATGTGTAAGGATAATATTATGTTGGTTTAGTGGGCTTTCAAACTCAGTAACATTCATATACTCTGGCCAAATCATCATCATCATCACCAGCCTAATAGTCCACTGCTGGACATAGGCCTCCCCAAATGAGCGCCATAGATGGCATTACCATTTAGGGGTTAATGCCCATAACCCCCACGCTGGGCATGCGGGTTGGGGATCGCAGTTCGGTGGAGTTATTCTGCAGAGGGCGCTGCTGCCCGCCCCGCGTTGTGTTTCCCTTAGTCGCCTCTTACGACACCCACGGGAAGAGATGGGGTGGTGAAATTCTATGCCGGCACCACACAGCACTCTGGCCAAACTCAAGATATAATGTTGTCAAACACACCCCCTTAACCAAAATATTACTTGATACAGTTGAATTTGAACGGAATTTGCACTACATATACATACTTTCTTGTAGTTTTGTTACAGTAATTTTAAACTTTGCCAACAGATCATTTTGTATTATTGTGTTGTGAGTTCATAAACATTACCTATAATGTATATGTAAACAAATATGTAGTATATTTTGTGTAAATGTTTACAAAATGTAAGAAATATTTGTGGGAAAACATAACACTAGTATTTACTTAACATTTAAGCAAATCACATAAATTCATCATGTATTGTTCTTGGCTGGGGCAGCTTTTCATCATTTCATTTGTGACTTTTCTGTTTTCGAACTCTTATTTGCACTTTTTTATTTATTTATTCATACATAAATGTCTATGTTTATAAAAAATATCTTTGATTATGGAACTGAGTACAGGTAGATAAGTAGAAAAGATAAGAATACACTACAACTAGGTATAATAAATTCTATGTATTAATCTAGGCACTAATTTCTCATCTCACCACTAACTATAAACAGAAAAACTGTTAACATACGCCAACAGAAACTACAAAATGCAAAAATCGTAATCTACAAACAATCTACAAAGGCGTAATATAACCGTCAACCAACACTAAAATCCTGTTCTAGTCCGGGCTCAAAGCCGTAAGTACATGTATGTCACCAATCTGGCTTGTACAAAAAGTAGTTTCCAACAATCAATTCCCTTTGTGTGTGCGACATCAATGAAAGCGGTTACTGTGTAGTGTACCTATCCTTTGATCTCGCCGCCGCCCGCCCTCTGAAGATGCGACTGTTCGCTAATACCGCCCGCCCGGCGAAAAACGTCCTATGAGCCTTTATAACGTAAAGTTTCTCTCATTTTTCGTTATTAATTCGTAGGACGCTTTTTAGTTTAACGAAACTTTTTGGGAATTCGAAACTGCTGCAGCTGAAATCTTTTTACCATCTGATCTGAGAAGAGTCATTGATTTCTTTGTAGTACATTAATTAGCGCTTCATAACTTATTTTTTTTTACGGAACAATCTATTATCGCAGCCGACCTTATCAATATCCGCAGTCGATTGGTTGAACTTACAAGCTGAGTTTTTCGATTCTTAGAACACTTTTAACCGACTTCCGAAAAAATTTCGAAAAATGTAGTTAGGACTTTTCTGCAGCAGCTAAGAGCAGAGCTTCAAAGGGGGCGATCCGTTGCTTTGTCACAAGAGGGACTTGTGTCCCTTTGGCACGGGGAGAGTCGAACTCAAAGTAAGTAGGAATTGTTTGAGGTCTTTTTAGAGGTTCCTTTGCCTAACTTACAACTCAATGTCTAGTGCAAGATTCATTTCAATACAGATCTAGAATGTTTTTCTATGATAGTTAATTTTTAATAAAAAATAAAATCGTTTTTACAAAGCTTAATGCTGGGCTATTCAATTCACTCGGCAATTTTAATAACATATAGCTCCAAATTCAGCAGAGCTTAACTAAAACTGGTTCATAGAGATGTTCAACCAATATGTTCAAATGTTTCCAATAAGTCCGAAAAACTCCTAAACTAATCCCCGCTGATGGGCCCAATCTCGAAGTATAAAAGTTGGGCTACATGCGGGCACCCGTCTTCATTTAGGTACGAAGTCCCTAACTCTTTCGAGGGGTAAGATAAATACTGAGAAGATTCTTGCACTTTTGAATCTTTTGGTCGGTAAAATGCTGAGGTACGATTTTATCGAACGCAGAAAAATAGGTCTCGATTTTATTCAATTTTCGTAAATCTGTTCTTTTACATAGGAAGGATTTAATCAAGAGATTTACTTAGGTACTTAACAGAAAAAAACAATTAATTATATGTATGTCTATTTTATATATTGTACTAGCGGCCCGCCCCGGCTTCGCACGGGTATTAAACAAAAATTTCAGAAATTATACACACTAAAACGATGGGTTTCACAGTTTTCATACGGATCTTTACTTTTTTTAACAGCATTGGGGTTTTTGACATTGACTCGACATTCCAAAACTGACACTGGCTGTAGAGAAAAAGCAAGCACCGTGCGCTATACAACCTCTTTTTCTATTCTGACGCGCCATAATAGAAAAAGAGGTTGAATATACAGCCCACGGTTCAATTATTGAATTTTTCATGCGGATCCCTAACTTTTTTGAAAATATTATATAGCCTATGTTCATCACGGAAAATTAAGGATTCTAATGGTGAAAGAATTTTTTAACTCGGTCCAGTAGTTTCGGAGCCTATTCAATTCAAACAAACAAACAAACAAACATACAAACAAACAAACAATCAAATCTTTCCTCTTTATAATATTAGTAGTATAGATAGATTATGTTTAGTATATCAGTCATAGTACCCATATCTCGTGTTAGCTTGAGGCTCGGTGATGCTGTGTGAATTCTCAAGCATTATATTTATCTATTTCCTAAACATGTAAGCAGACACCAGAAGGCAAAATGTCCAGAATATTGGCAGCACTGTCACGTTGGATGGCGATGCTAATACGTCGATCAAAATAAAAGCCAGCATTCCGAACACATAGCTATCTTCTTGCTTGTTTAAGACGATCTATGCTCCGAAAAATTTAAAAGTTGTAACTCAAAAGTGAATATTCCTTCGTAAACATAAACATATACCTCAAACAAGCTCTTGAACCGAATAGTTTCCGCAACGTGAACACAAGTGATGCTCAACTTACCGTCCATACGTAATATCATATCAAATAGCCACAGTGGCGCTTTGTGCGGGGCCGTAACGTTGTTGGCGCCCAACAAGGGACTGCAAATTGGCCCGGACAATTAATGGCCACCTGGCTCCGTTGCTAATCGACCGATAGAATTAAATGAACGGACTGCACTAATTGCCCGGTAAGACAAAGGGGCAAACACTCGCCTTTGAGGCCCGATGTCTAGTGTCACTTGAAGCGTAGCCGTTGCGTCGACATTGGGCATCGCTGCGATTGTAGCTCCATTCATGTCCGGTCGCCTGCCTGCGATCCTGTCCGATCAATTACTGCTTCCAATTAATATTGCGGTATCGTAATTGCTGTTGCTGCCTAATTATATTCAGCTTTAGAGTTCAGAAATATTTGTTGTGGTTTTTTTGCCTCTATGCAATAACAATTTTAAGTATGAGGTATTTACACCCAGCCAGCATGTATTCGATTCGGTTTTGTCACTCAAAAACGGTACTTCCACGTAGTGTAACTGTTTAATCCATCTAGTTTGGTTTTTAACCACGAGCTTTTGTTTCCTCTAGGTCAAACTTCATTAACATTGCACCTTCTCAGCACACCGCGGTGTCTGCAGTAATCGTAATAGGTAAGTAAAACACCGTTTCGTAACATTAAATAAAAGAACACCTTGCTATTTCGATTGTTATTCTGCATCAACTCGTACTCAGTGGAATGCAGTAGGTATAAATCATGAAGTAATCTGTACAAGACATGTAGGTACTCGAGCCATCGCAAGCAGCGTTTCAAGTCCGCATTCCTGGTGCAGTAAGCCAGTAATTGCTCGGCAATCAGTTCCGTGGGCAATGGCTCCCGCATCGAGTGCACCGTCTCACGAGACGTCTTGCCCGTTGCCACTCGCCAATTACAGAGACATTGGACGAGGTTCCCTATGTGCTTTGACAATTTGCTGGATCACTGAATACGTTGTTGTGTTTTTGTTTGTTTACTTGTTTTTGGATTCACTACTCAATGAGCTTTAAAAATTCAGCGGTGATATTCAACATCACAGCGTGCATTTTGAGAGTGGATTTTTATGAATCGTAAAGGAAATTGTCCTTTTTGTTGAAATAATCTTAACTCTCCAAAAACGCACTCTATGTTAGACATCTAATAAAACAAATTTTCGAAATAGTTTAAACTTCAAAATATTATGCGGTCTCATTCCCACCTTTTACTTTTTACCAACAATTCCATGAAGTCCTAATCAAAACCAAAAGTGGTAGCATCAACCCCCCTGGCACGGGGATTGTACTGTACGATTTGCATTGTTTGTACGGATTTTCGAAAATCACTAATTGGCGGAGTAAGATTACCTACCCTTCTATTTCAGCCTTCAAGCTTAAGCGGTTTGGGCTGGATGTTACTGCCAGAAAGTCACAAGTTTAAAAATACGTATTCGATACATTTCTCTATTCTACCCTACACTACACAACAATCTAGTACAAACTGCCCTTATCACCAAGCTTAGCATACCTACTTTGGAACTGGATGCTGTGTGAAATGTCACTATCATTTTTGATTTTATTTTGCATTAGTTGATTATCCCTTTCCTCTAAATTGGCAGCTTCAGACGGTATCCTAGAATGTCCCTGATTTAAAGGTGTGCGACATAATACACTCGAGAGCAATGAATCCGGGTCACTCAAAGAATCCAAAAAATCTCGGAAAGTAAGAATGCTAGGTTAATGCAATAAATTGTATTTAATAGACAATTTAATACTCCTTAAATGAAAGTTAAAAAAATATGAGTCACCATACATTTTATTTACACAAAATTACATAAAGAAAAAAAACTGCTGATCTCTCCTTAAAACAAAAATAGGAAACATGAAATTTTTGAACTTTATGACGATTTTCTTGAATTTCAATACTTCGTATTACCTCCTCGTGCTTCCATTACTGCGTTTACGCGGTTTGGCATGCTGTACACCAAGTTCCTTATACGATTTTGGGGAATATTCTCCCATTCCTCTGTGAGAGCAATTTTGAGCTCAGGAAGCGTGATTGGGGGAGGGTTTCGTTGTTTTACGCATCTCCCTAGCTCGTCCCAAGCATGCTCGATCGGGTTGATATCCGGGCTGCGCGCTGGCCACTCCATACAAGTAATGTTCATCTCTTGAAGGTAGTCATTCACAATCCTACCTGTATGAGGTCGGGCATTGTCATGCATAAATATAGCATCCTCACCCAAATTGACCATAAATGGACCAACGTGTTCGTTGAGGATTTCTTCCACATATCTTACGCTAGTTAAAGAGCCGTTTTCTATGATCACCAGCTCTGTGCGACTTTCAGAGGAAATTCCGGCCCACACAAGTACAGACCCACCACCGTAGGCTACTTTTTCTTCGATGCATGCTTGCTTGAATCTTTCCCCTGGTCTTCTTTACACTCTGTGTCTTCCATCGTGCTTGTAGAGCATAAATTTTGATTCGTCGGAGAACAATTTATTGCATTAGCCTAGCATTCTTACTTTCCCAGATTTTTTGGATTCTTTGAGTGACCCGGATTCATTGCTCTCGAGTGTATGTATGTACATATACCTACGTAGGTGTATGTTAGTTCACGAGGACAGCTCTGTATGGGTATCGTTAGGTGTCGCAGAGCCAAGAGTGCAATAACGAGCCACTTCAGGGCTCTCTGCAACACCTGAGGAGTACGATGCTCTGGGACAAGTTATTGGCAAAACTTTCATATTATTACGCCTCCTCAGAAAAGATCATGTTTTGTATGTAACTTTTCTGCTTTGTGTGTCGTATTTGAATAAACATTGGCAGATTATCGATAAATAAATATGTATATAGAAATATTGCGAGAACTCTTTCTATTGCGCCCACAATAAATGTTTTCAATCTCAAATACTGGCCATTAGGTCTTACAAAAGTAGCAATATTTATCAAATCAGAAGCCAAACAAATCGCAGATTGGTTAATTGATTTGTGCGGTTTGAGTGATAGAGTGTAGTATAGTATCAGCATAGTAGCTGGCGGGACTCGGCGGCGGGCGCGGGTGGTGTGGGAGTGTCGGCTCGGTCAAAGGGCTCTTTGATGTTTGCCGCCGGCTTAATGCACCGCCCGCGGCCCCCGCGCCTCTCATCATTAGCAATTTCCCTGTAATTTATTATCTTTACCGCTATTTATTTGCAAAATTTCACGGGTGCATGACCGCTTCGCGCCTCTAGATTCGTTTTAAATAGGTTTGTTTTGTGAGTTAAAAAAAAAACATGACATAATTATTGATCGTCCTTTTGAAACTGATTTCTGGCAGGGCTCGCTCTGCCAGCTGCGTTCGATGATCACGTCGAAATGATAAATTGATGGCAGATCGTTTTCGTTGACGTCATTATTTCCATTTATCGAAGCGTGACGCTTCATGTAATTGGCTGCATTCCCTTCTTTCATTGAGGGTTTAAATGAGTCACTGAATATAACGAAAATGTGTGAAAAGTTGAAAAGGCACAACGCATGTGCCTGCAAATTGCTTACTTCTAAACCTATAAAGTTTGTCTGAATCAACATCATTTGTGGATTTTTCTCTACCTACGAAGAAAAAACTTATTGCTGCACGCACACACGCATTCGTTAATGGAAATTGTGCACTTCCTTATACTTAACTTCTAAACATTATAGATTTTTCCTATCTCGTACTGACATGAACGTGTACGTGTACTTTATGTACTCTACATACCTACTTACTATAATGACTAAGTGAAAGTAATCTTAGTTTAGGTACATTACTCGACATGAGTTTTCTCTTTTGATGAAAAGCCATTTCGTATTACAATAATTAAGGTAACCTACCTACTGAGACTGACTTCTACCCGTTACTGCCTTCTGATATTCATGAACCAAAATTAATTTCAAGATACTTTCCGTGCAAAGGAAAAAGATATCGCATAAAATGTATCACTCATAATACCACAAAGTCAGTCGACTACTTAGCGTTTCATTGATGTTAATCAAATGAAGAACAAAAAGCGGAATCGACGGCAGGCGTCGAGATCAAAGCCAGACTCAAAGGCGCCGCCGCGTACCGTTCGCAGCCGCGGCTAACGGCTGGCTGGCTAGCGACCGACATACTCCCGCGCTGACAATGTTGCCACAAATATTCGACGCATGTCATTTAAAAAATATTTTAGTGAGATAATAACAACTAACTTTTTCGCGTAACTCCCGGTTTCAGACTCAGTAGCGTTGCAGAAAACTCACTCTGTATAATAGTTATCATATCATGTATACATTTAGTTATGGCGTAAAGAGGTAATAACGCCAAACTTTCGCATATAAAATATTTATGATAATTAATATGCTACACTCAACTTATAGGTGAGTTGTTATTGTTACATTGAGTGCATCAATACAAGGACAGACAAGGAAAGACTAGAGAACATCGAGTTAATTTGTTTTTTTTTTGCTCTATTACAAAGAAGACCTGTGTCTTCTGATCTGCTGACGGTACACCACGTGCCAAATCATAGTATAGTGTGAAGTACTTGAGTGAAGCCGCATCTACAGACACTTTACCATTCTCACACATTGTAGACTGCATCAAAGACTGCTAGCCTAACTCGTGCCAAATCGTGGTACCATCTGGGTTCATCAACATTCTTACTGGTACTAGCCTCAATAAAGGTGACATGCGATTGTGTGAAGTTTTCTCTGAAACCTATAATATATTATATATAATTATATGCATAATTAATTATTTATTAAGGAATACCTAGTATATAAAAGAATGCAAAAATTATTTATTCCAAATAAATGATTTTTCTCACAGATACAGGAAAAAAAAGCATAAAGAAACAGAAAAAGTAGAACCTATCAGTACTAAGAGAGAGATATTATCTATTATTTAGTTTATGATAGGTAAGGATAACCAAAAACTATTTTTTACTGTTTTTTTTTTGCTATATAAAACTATATTTATTTATTATTCCTTACGTAGTTGGTAAGCACATACTTAAAAACAAATTCCACCTAGTTCTATTGAAGTTGCCAATGCAGTAATAGAATCCTGTGTAAATAGAACTTGCTGAATCCTATTTAGGTATTCAAAGTATAAATAACTACGCGTCATTCTCAACTCAAATTTATTTTCCCCGTAAAGGCTTTGAGTGTTCAAACCTTGTTCAAACGTTTCAAAAGTACATACACGTCGCAATTCCAAGCGAAATATGAAAATCGAGTGTACTTACAAAAGCAAACCAACGTTATCGCATAAATGAAGTTCGTCAGCGGCGGCGCGTAATCGCTTTGTGGGCCGTGCGATCCCGTCAAAGGGTGTATGTAGTACGTACGTACGTAAAGGTTCGTACAGTTCTTACCATGGGCCCGCGATGGTTATACGACGATCATAACGATTGTCGAGGTGTTTGCAGAGCAGCGGCAAAGAGACGCCCCGCAGACCTCCACTTATGATATTTGCCAAGACCCGAGACTCCGCACAGAGCAAAGGACTCGACTTGACAGATGACATGGTACCAATGCCACTCGATACGTACCTACTGCTCTCATTCGCTGCTCAGTGCTTTGTAGTCATGGAGTTCATTTTTATGTGCAATTTCTGATTGAACATCTCAATGGCGTAACATTTTAAAGCTTTTCCCAGGAGAATAGACTCGTAAAGAGATATTCATACTCGTATATACGTACATTTACCACAAGTAATGACTAAGAAGAATAGGACGCACAAACAGACGCAGCGAAATGACAACAAGAACTCGGAATAGTTTGTGCAACAATTTCATCAAAGCTGGCTTTCCAGAACTCTGAGCTTTCATAAAAGTTCAGTCGTACATTACATAGTAACAAGTGGTTAATGTTATTGCAGGTATTTCAAACTCAGTCGCACTCGCACCGTCAACACGTGTAGTCCATCCATGATCCAATATTACTTGGTCCTTAGAATAACTAAACTTAGAACCCTTGTAGGCGCACGCGAAATGAAGGTGTTTCAAGGGAGCCTTTAAAGGCTTCCTACATCGCTCGACGCGTCAGTGCTCAAGGTCAACACTAACGGGGAAGAGCTCCGTAATTTTTCAATAAAAATGACATACTGTGCAGTGAAAGGGTGTCACAACTCTTCACATAATCACCAGAAACAATTAAAGATTCCATTTCACAGGTAAGTACAACACATTATCAAGTAAAACATCCGTTTAGGCACAAAAACTAATTGTAAACAAAACAGACGCCATTACATAAAAATGTTGCTAGCTACGAGCGAAAAATATTTTACCCCGTACTTATGTATTTGTTTTGTCTATTTCTACTTTCCACTGGTAGGTACTTTAATTTCCAAATGTTATTAGGGTTAGGTAAGTATACTAATTATCAGACTTGGTTTTTTTAGTTAAATATACAGGATGTTTGTGTAAACAGTGTTATCCTTAAAACCAGAGGTTTTGTCTATTCTACTTTCCACTGGTAGGCACATTTATTTGCCAAATATTATTAGGGTAACTTCTTATCTAACCTGGATTTTTAAGTAAAATATACAGGGTGTTTGTGTAAACAGTGTTAGCCTTAAAACCAGAGGTTTTGTCTATTTTTTGACGACCTTTGTGGCGCGGTGGATGAAGATCAGCCTGTGGCGCAGTAGGTTGCGGGTTCGATTCCCGCCTCGAAACAAATGTTTGTAAGATCTGCAAATATTTGTTTCGGGTGTTCTGGTCGTTTTCTATGTATAGTAAAAAAATATCTATCTAAGTATAGTAATTTTGTATTAAGTATTTATGTCTGTCATCTAGTACCCACAACACAATCTCTGCTTAGCTTGGGGCTAGATGATGCTGTGTGGACACTGCTGGACATAGGCCTCCCCTAATGAGCGCCATAGCGCCCTGTCTTCGGCTTGTCGCATCCAGCATCTGCCAGCAGTCTTTCGCAGATCGTCATCCCACCTGGCTGGAGGGCGTCCTACACTACGTTTACCAAGTCGCGGTCTCCACTCAAGAACACGTTTACCCCTCGATCTTTAATTAACATAATTAATTTCATCCGAAGGTTGCCTGTCTTATCGCTTCTAGGCGATAAGGCCGCCCATTGTATCTGTTGTTTTGTTATTATGTTCTTTTTCTTGTGTTATAAATAAAGTATTTTGTTATTGTATTGTTTAATTTAATGATTTTACTTTTGTCATACTTACTACTCGACTTAACTACTTAACCTTTATATAAACGCCCATAGAGTATGTAATATCAACAGAAAAATGATTATCATAAACTCCTTACAATTATTACAATTTCCCTAATTTATGGGGTAAATGTTGACAGCTTGCAACATAATTTGTGCGCTTGTGTGCGTGTCGGCTAATGTAATCACGAGCCGCTTACGCACACATTAGTTGTTTTGTTGCTTCAACTTCGAGCGGAATTTTTGTGTGAAATTATCACTCTACGTCTTATTACTCTAAGACTTGGTCTTTAGAAATACCTGTTGTACAAAGGACCCTGTGCAATTACGCTAAAATCTCCTATTCCCATTGAATGGGCTATCCGTGGAGAAAGGTATTAACGATTTTGGTACTAAAACACATACAGTTTCTGGTGAAATTAAAGCGATCGATGGCATTTTTAACGTCAACGTCAAGATATAAGCTAAAAGTCAATAGTAAGAAAAATCACACGACATTTTTTGATCGATTACTTTACAGCAATTCTGATTCAAAGTTACAAATCTTAAATATATTGCAGTAACAAAACATACTCTAGCAAAACAAGTAAGGGTAACATAATTTATTTATTCAAAATAAAACAATACAATTGTACTTGACAGCTTCGTTGTCGGCCACCGTGTCAGAAAATTTTATGTAAGTACCTATTTGTTATTTTCAAACGGAAATCGCTTATACCCGGTTTCCCCGGATGGAAATCCATTGAATATGATATTTTACCGTAATCGCACATCATAACATGCTTCCCGGTTTAATAACGCGATATAAAGTTCGTCTACCATTGTCAAGCAAGCTTCCCTGTTGACTATTAATTGCATTTTGTGTTCGATCTCTAACAGTTCTGTAGTGCTTTAGTGCATGGCATATGGCGCTAAATTAGGGAGCACTCAAAGCGGAAGGGCTGTTTATAATGGTTTTGTTTGTTAGTTTACATGATTAACTTAATAAGTGATGTCGATATAAGAAGACTTTTTTTTAGGTACCCGTGGGGTGAAAATGGGGTCCTATTTCGCTGAGCTTTTGCTGTCTGTGTGTCTGTTCGTCTGTCAACGACATATATATCACTAAACGTATAAAATTATCAAAAATACAATTTTGTAAATATGTTAAGTTGTTAAAACTGGAATCTGTAACATAAAAATCACTCGGTGCCAGATTCGAGAAGATACAGTGCATTTAGGGTTACCAAAAGAGAGTCGAACAAATAACTGCTCCTAAAGCGTAAAAGCTGACTGCAACGTGAAAACCTTTAGGCGCTTGATGTCGCCAAAAACGAACTGTCTAAAGACAAGTCTGGCTGAATCATAATGATAATAAACAAGTTGCTTGTACGGTACCGAGCAATACAAAATTTTAGTACTTTACTTTTTTGTACTCAGTATCAAAACCAGCGATGAACATAGGGTGAACCTATAAAAACAAGTCACCGGCGGCGCCGCGACGTTAACGATGATATCGTGTGAATGATAAATTTTACCTTTCAATTAAACCTCTCTTCTTTTTATATTATTCAATTCCATTTACAATTAAAGCCACCATTCTGCATAACGTGTTAGTAAAGGAGAGAAGGGTAAATCGCTCCACAATACTACCTTCCTTAAATATGTACGCTCAAAGCTCGCCACAATATTTATCGACGGCGCAGTATCAATGCGGCACAAAGCGACAGCGGAAGCCTTCGCCGCGCTACGACAACGCACCCAAATTCAATTCACAAGAGGAAGGGAAATAACATGAAAGCGTCACTTCGATTCTGGAATAAACGGACTAATTTCGGTCCTTGATCGCTGGACAAAGGCCAGGCTCTGCCAACGATCCTTGCGTGAAATACCTATGTTAGAAGTAAAGCTGTAAAACTGCGTGATGATTCAGTTATATTTAAAGAATATTTATCGGGTATTTATCGCGTACCTTTCTTTTGTTTTTATTTTCCCCTACGTTTACTGTCAGTCGCCCCGTGACCACGATCGCTGCAACGCGATGGAAACGTAGGGGAAAATAAAAACAAAAGAAAGGTACGCGATAAATACCCGATAAATATTCTTTAAATATGTCAACAAATAGTGAAAGTTTAAAAAGTTTTATGATTCAGTTAGTACGTATTCTAATACTGCGCTCCTAATCTTGCATCGTTGACGTTGTTGGTCAAAAAATAATAATATTAAAAGCAACTCAGGACTCACTTGTAAAATTATCATTTATTACACAAGAGTCATATTTTCTAGGTCTAAAATAATTATGTTTGCCTGAACTAGGGAAGGTTAACCTGTATATCAGGCATAAATGGATTATAAGTTAAAGTAAAAAAAACACACTTTTTATATTTTTGATAGCAATGAGGTGGAAACCAAGCATGAGCCTGCATGATGGGAAGCGGTTATCGCAGCCTATGGACGCCTGCAACATCATTACATCAATCAGTCACTAGTCATAATAAAACACAGCAACAGTACACATTTCTAAAATAACTTGATATGCTCACTAAATTTATATATACTACTCAAAACAAAATAACCCCGAATTTTCAGATATTTTATTTTTTGGTTCGAATTTTTTGCTTTGAATGTTTTAAATGAAATAAAACAATGTTTTTTATTGCAGGCTTCAAAATCAAATTAATTACTTTAAAAGCTCACAAAATAAGATAAATGGTAACTCAAATTTTACATGTATTAAAGCATTATCCTTGGGGCTAGATTATGCTGAGTGGGTTGTCCAGCATTATATATTATCAAATCAGAACTCAAGTGTTCATTGATTATCTTCACATTATTTCCCCACTAGTTTTAATGGTGAAAATAAAATCTCAGAAAGCTTTTACCCTAACGTGGAACTGAGATGTATTTATATGGCTGTTGAATAAACAGCGACATGTGGACAAAGATCTCCGTAGACTACAGAAGCTACTCTCTAAGGTGACGTGGAAGAAGAAACTATCACTCCAGCATTGGCATGTAATTACTATCACTACAGTATAAAATAAAGGCAATAGTGTATCCGTCCCTATGTACATTATGTTTAGATCTTTAAAACTACGCTACGGATTTTGATACGGTATTTTAATAGTGTTATATGCATTAGTATCAGCATTGCACCCGTGCAAAGCCGGGGCGGGTCGCTAATTACAAATGAAATAATGCTTAACAGAACGAAACCAGATTGGCAAAAACTTGCTAGTTTCAGCTCGCTGTCGCTTTTATTTTGTGACACTACGCTATCTGGCCCATTGTTGACTGCCTCTATCACTGGATTCCTTTTTACACAGAGCCTTTGACGCCACTCTTTGTTTGCCACAAGATCGGAATGAGACTCCAAAGGAAAGTTCAATCGATGCGTAACATCTATTTGTGCCGTCTGCAATTCTATGTATATACCTAGGTGCCGACTGTCACTATTTGCATTTCAGCTTTCAGTTTTTCTATCATAAAGCTGATGCTATGCTCATAGTATCTTAATGTAGATACAGATTCTCATTTTCAATATCTTCGTTCTTGGTGCCTTGTGCTATTATTTGTTTGGGGAGGGAGTTGATCTAGACTTATGATTCGCCCGTGAAGTATTTTATGCTTCGAGGATAATAAATATAAGAGCAGGTTGCATGTTGGCTTGGCAAAGCTGCTTATCTCCGACCGCCACAATGGCCAGTCCGTAATGCACTAACCGAGTTTCCCGCGTAACCGTTGACAATGCAATTTGAGCTAATTCCATCGCAAGGGCGCGTTGCACCCCGCCTGGCGGGATATTAAACTAATTACTGACAAACCGACCCGCCCGCAACGTAAATTAACTCTTCCACTACATTAATTCTGCTTGCTTGATGTAGTTACAGGTATTTCCTTGTCCAGGGCCGATATTCCTCGGGTACTACTAACCTGGTTAGCCTAGTCAGCTGTGAAATCCATTGTAACTGTTCTACAGTACCTACCTATTCATGAATACCGACGACGCCATGCTCGGCCTTGTATAAACAAGCACCTAATAACCATTGTCAGATGAGAATCATGTTCGAATTTTCCTTGCGATATTTTCTCAGATCAATATCAATAAGATCGACAAAGCGATTGAACGGAATGGAAGACGGAATATCCATTCAAAAGAAACCTCTTACCCCTTAAAAGTTGGAATTAAAAAACATGAAAGCAAATGTCATCGAGGCCACCTGGAGGACTATCAAGGAGCGATACGAGCTGTCAAAGGAGGCCGATTTAATACTAAGGAATGATTTAATTACGAAGTCGCAACTCGATCCTTTCAAATAATTTTACGGAGACGCTGAACCAGTTAAGATGGGGATACATGTAGGTACCGATTACAGCTTCTCAGATAGTTACAAAGTTTATGCTGAGCTATCATCATCATCATCACCAGCCTATAATAGTCCACTGCTGGACATAGGCCTCCCCTAATGACCGCCTTAGATGGCATCATTATTTGGGGGTTATTGCCCATAATCTCCCACGCTGTCATTATGTAATTATGCTGAGCTATCGTTTTTTATAAAATCTTTTATTTATAAAACCTTTTAAACCGTAATAGATTATATTAAACACCTTTTACCTATTGTCTACTTACAAAACGGGATCCTAATTGAAATGAGTTCCTTAATAGATCGTATTTAATTAGATGAGCAGTAATATTTCTCTGTGAAACAACTAAATAATATTAAAATGATATTTAATATATTCTGAGGCCATCCATCCAAAAACAATAAATTTCCGCGATTCTCGTTGGTCGAATCAAGTCTGTGTAAAAGGAGCTTAAAAGAAAAAGCCTCAAGTTCAAAGGGAGATATAAATGAGAGTGTTCACTCCTTTATGTAGGATTCGCTGAATTTTTTATAGAAGCTCCTGCTGTTTGGTGTGTAGAGTGCCTAATGAGTTGTCTTTGTGAGGATTTAAACTTTGTACAAGGAGGTCTCGTTTTACTTTTCGGCCTACTCGACAACAAAGTAAAGGCAGTCTTTTTTGTGGGGAACTTTGGAACTCTTTGTGCTAAAGGACTACGCAAAATATTATTGTTCCCCCTTTTCCTTCAGCTATTTTCAAAGGCTTGATCGATACACTACCAAAAATGTAAAAACCGTTGCAATGTCGCTGAAAGGGTATCAAATTGGAAATTATTACAATAAAGGAGAGAGTAAGAGTCACAATTATGCAATGTATTACGAAGCCTTGAATCAGTTGTGTTGAACCCGGGCCGCTTCAAAGGAGAATTTATTATTTAAAGTGAAAGTTATTGAGTTTCGCTAAGGTTAAGTGAGCCTTTTGACTCGAAGACGAAGGCATGGGGAAATGGTGTCGGGACTCGGGATCCGCTTTGTATGCCTCGCGATATCATCGATACAAATAAGCTGTATTAACCGCTTTACTGTGATCTCATTAGCATTTTGCTAACGGAACGGAGCTATCTGAGAGGGTACAAAATCTAGTTTAACTACACAAACAATCGGAATACATAAACGGGGAGATTAATTGAGATAAAACTTTCAATTAGTTTTTTTTTTATTAGTTTTCGATTCTAGAAAGCATTTTGGTGCAAACTGTGCGCTTCGATTAAGTTGTAAATAAAATAATGACTTTCAATTTTATAAGCTTCGTTTTTAAGACGGTAAAATCTTTCTCATGAACTATTTAATTATAAAAACCACTCACTCCAAAGTCGTCAAAATAGATAGTTTGTGAACAGGAACTGCAGTTCATTAGAAGCCAGATAGTTAGAGTTCGGCTATAGCCAGAAGATAACATGTCGCAAGTTGCAAGTTGTATTAGTTTGTTCATCAAGGCGAGCCAGCGGCATGCTTCCCGCTCCGCAACTTATCTCATAACCGAAACTACTGACGGACTGTAAACAAAACGTTTGCGGCTTCAATCTTCACCGGTAAATTGATTTGCGTAGAAAATATTTATTTAAACACTCTATTGCACGAATTTAAGATAACATAGAAAAGTCCGGCATAATGGCGATAGCATTGTCTACCTGGCACCCAACATGTAGGGCCGAATTATTAATATTTAATAACACGATTTTTAACGATTAATTTTATTAATCTTAATTCATGTAGATATTAATAAAATATATCTACAAATAACACAAGCTCTGCTCACTCAGGGAAGGACTAGATGTTCCTTGGAAAAGAATTACGTTTAGTTTTTCAAATCATCTTTCAAATAAGTTACGTTGGATGTGTGTGAGTGCTAAACCCACTTAGAATTGAGTGAGGAACCTGCAGTCTCGTCTCGGCTGGCATTCTTCAAACTCTCCGCATTTCTTATCAAATCAGAGATTGAGCACAACAATGCAATTTAGGTGTCTACCTACCGGCCCGCCTCCTGCATTATGTAGATTGTAGGCGCGGGCGTCGCGTCTGCAGACCTTCTAGCACCCTTATTCTCTAACTCTTACATGTTGACCTAACATTGTCTACTGTTTTTCACGTTTCATTGAAAAAAAACATAGTTTTGGAACTATCATGGTTAGTGACACCAAAAGCATCGATATAAATGCCAATATCTTTCATTTTTGAGTATGCCATACAGCGAAGCAATGCAGCCAGTGTCTTGGGGATGCTTCCGACTGATATTGTTAAGGATCAGTTGAGCTTCCTATAGTTTTTTTGCAACACCCTGTAGTTTCCTCAATTGGGTACTATAAGGTCAAGTGCACGTCGCATAATGAGCACTAATGCATTGCATTGTTTGTTTGAATTGAATAGGCTCCGAAACTACTTGACCGATTTGAAAAATAATTTCAGCATTAGAATCCTAAATTTTCCCTGATGAACATACGCTTCAAAATGTTAGGGATCTGCATGAAAAATTAAATTTAGTTAAGGCGTTAATTTTGCCAAGGCTTACCGTTAGTATAGTATAATATATTGTTCTTAGATGATATTTATATTAAAATATGACTTGTCTAGGTGCTTATTTTAATTGTAAGCTAACACAAATAAACGTTACTCTTTTCTGATTTTACGTATGCATGTTGCACGGAAAACATAGGAAAATACAAAGCTCTCTAGAATAAGGATGGCAATGCCAACCAAACCGAATTTATCGCAGCTGCATTGCCTATTCACTCCGCAGAAAACATCTGCCTGATTGACGGAGAATTGAAAAACGCTCCGAAGCTCGATACTGGAATGGAAGGTGCTGGAAATAAAGCATTGCCAAAAAGCTTCGCTAGCTTTAGAACAATGTTCATTTTACAATTGGGATTGTAAAATGAACAATGCATTTATCACTAGAGATTTTTGATTCATATTAACTAACTAAAGTTGAGATTTTGGCTATAATGGAAATAAATTTTCGTATCGAAAAATCGAAAAAAAATTCTGGTTTAATAAATCTGAGAGACGTTGAAAAAAGACTAACGTGACAAAATACCATGACAAAAATCCATAATCGGGTTAAAATCGAAATACCGCTTGCTAAACCGCACTTGAGTTTGGTATGAATTTATGTTTTCATATATGCCACATTGCCTGGCTACCCTTTTCCGTACACCCTTATACACGAATGGGGAATTAAAATTTCACGCTAAGTAATTTATACATCCGATTAGTTATGCAATCCCGGAATCCAGGGATTTTATTTTAATAAAAGAACCGCTTCCATAATTTGTTAGTCAAATATTAACTTAAGGTGAATATGCATCTGATTATCAGATCTCTAATTTATCATGCATTTTCGTTGATTAATAATGATATACAAAATCAATATCTGTACTAATATTAAAGAGGAAAGATTTGATTGTTTGTTTGTTTGAATTGAATAGGCTCCGAAACTACTGTACTGATTTAAAAATTCTTTCACCATTAGAATCCTAAATTTTCCCAGATGAACATAGGCTATAGAATATCTTCAAAAAACTTAGGGATACGCATGAACAGTTCAAGTTTGTTTAACACCCTTGCGAAGCCGGGGCGGACCGCTAGTGTAAGTATTATAGAGAGGAAAGATTTGATTGTTGTTTCTTTGTCTGAATTGAATAGGCTCCGAAACTACTGGACCGATTAGAAAAATGCTTTCACTATTAGAATCCTACATTATACCTGATGTATTTTTTCAAAAGAGGTAAGGATCCGCAACAAAACTTAAAAAATAAAATCATGCGCTAATTCAACAACTTCTTTTTAGGATTTTGACATCAGTTTCAAAACTTATAGGAAACGCTTTTTTACAGATTTATAAAAAAACAAAAGAAAAATCTAAACGAAGATTTTCAGTAGAAATGTACTAGGCGTTTGTAGATATATGCAACTATATTTTACAAGAAAAATATAGAGAAGTCTGAAAGACATCGAGTGAAACATCAAATCAAAGGTACGAGGGCAGTTTGATAAGTCAGTGACTCGAGGTCGATCTGACAAAAATTGATTATTATATTATAGTGTTTTAAAAGAAAAGAATCGCGTCGCTTTTGCAAAAATGGATAAAAGTGAATTTCGTGTTCTGATAAAACATTATTTTTTGTCTATACTATACTTTTTTTATTGAAAAGTCACGGACTTATCAAACTGCCCTCGTATAGATTTCGACATTTCAAATCAGTTTTTGAAAATCGTCTAAGTACATGTACTTAGCGTTAACATTGAAAAAAATCTAAAAACATTCCGTAGATACTTACCTACCTACCTACTAATATCTGTCTGTAGTAACTGGTGCTCATAATAAGTATAATAATTGGTTGTTAAGTTGGGGAAAAAGTTTCTTCGCAATTTTTACGAAAATTAAAATAAAAAATTAATATGTTACATTTAACTAAAGTATTTAGGTACAATTTTGTTCGATAACTTTTTGCCATCATGTAGGTTGGGACCTGATCCTATTGCTATAGAAATTTTGAGGCTTCTGATCAAAATACCGCAAGTGGTTTTGGCAGTCCTCTCGGGATGTTAACCTGACACTGCCTAAAGAATTATAAAGTGACCGAAACAGTTAGATATTATCAATTTTTTACGGCGCCGCCGCCGCTTGCTTTTCATTACGACTCTGCGAGTGTCAGTTATGAAGCGTCATAAACTTTACAATTCGTCACTAGGGTGTGGGAGGAAAGTCAATGTCAAAAAAAATAAAGTGCGAGTGAATGTCAAAAAGCCCTATGCAAATGAAAGTTTAGGGATCCGTATGAAAACTTCAATGTAAATTGATATTTTCAGTATAAGTTAATGTTAAAGAAAACTGAAATTCACGGCCAAGTTGATAATAAGAAAAGCTTCTCGTCGCCAAAGGATACTCTTTACATCAAACGGAATGCAATGTCGCTAGGGCTGTCCGGAACCCTCGCATTTTGCACATCTCTAATGCAAATACAAGATCTTAATACATATCCGTGTGAGACCGGATTTTGATTGCAATTTATTACGCTGATTATATTGTTTAGGCTCACCTACAAAGATGAGTATGCAATAAATTTTTAAGCACGTGTATAAAATCAATCACATGCGAAATGAACCAAAATCAATGAACGTGGTCTAGTCAAAATCTATTTTGAATTGAAATGCCTAGCTTTAATACTAGACTTTATAAACACCTAATTTCTTGTCTTATTTTTTATTGTTATCAATCTTGACGAGCGTAACCAGCAATAATATTATTGATTACATAATGTTCCTATCTTAGATAAGAAAGACCACTTAAAATAAAATAGCGGATATATGTTATTGCATCTAAAAATAAAAAAACTAAATATAATTAAATTGAATTTCGTGCTTGGCAACCCTGATACTTCAATCGGCGCTGAAGGACGGCGGAAGATGAAAGGAGGCTGCGTTCGGCACAACAAAGCGTTTTGTCTTCGCACCCCTCGCGTTAAACTCGGCGACATGTTCGGACTCAGGTCAAGGGTTAACGCTTCATATGTCAGCTATTTTACAGCCATTAGCGTTGTTTTGTTCAAATAAATTATGTTTTTTAATACATGTTTTTTTTGGTATGAAAACGAGTGGTAATTTGACAGCTAGATAACACAATCGCTCTTTATCGCGGAACGTATTGAAATTACATGATGTTATAACAACATCAAACCAAAAATAATTAACGCATTGATCTTGGTCCTTAATTGAAAGGCTTTATGTGCTTTATGGGCATAGAACTTGACCACCCCAACTCTTCCCGTGGGTGTCGTAAGAGGCGACTAAGGGAAACACACCAGGGGGCGGGCAGCAGCGCCTTCTGCAGAACAACTACACCGAACTGCGATCCTCAACCCGCATGCCCAGCGTGGGGATTATGGGCAATAACCCCCAAATAATGATGCCATCCTATGGCGCTCATTAGGGGAGGCCTATGTCCAGCAGTGGACTATTATAGGCTGGTGATGATGTGCTTTAGTATTGTGTTTAGTTAACATTATTAACTATAAATATAAAATTTTAAATGCAAATGTTTTTCAAAAAGATGAAAGATAACAAATTGTTTTGCTTTTTTCTTTGAAGCATCACTGTGTGATACTGCTTTACCCTGTTTTACCTACTAATAAAAACCTACAAACAAATTCCCTTTTATCTATCCAGCAACAAAGCTTTATTTAAAATGTCTTTGCGATTCTCTCTTATTATGACTTTGGCTTTGTGATGATAACTCGTCTAGTCTACCTTTAGAGAAAAGTAACCCAAGAACTTTGTGCACGCTAATAATGTTTTACTTTTATTACGTGAAATTGTATGATTATATAGTCACTGCAAAACTATTTGATAAAGCAAATTTAACGACGCCATTTGCGCGGTGTGATCAGGGTTAAATTATAGGACGTTCCAGTGTCGGATGTCGAATAATTACTATTTATTGAGCATCGCAACATGCCTAGTAATTGCTTTACGTTTGATGTGCTCCATACAGATTGCCTTTTAACTTTTATTGAATAACAATTACCCGTTTTGCAATTTTTGTGCCCCGTGTTGGGCGCCAATGAAATGTAGAGAGCCGTCAGTCACAGTTTTAATTTGAATCGTATGCCGCAATGTATGAGGACGGGAGCAATGCAGGGGTGTCGAGTGCTTCTGACTCGCTTAACACACGCGACCCTGCTGTCGCTCATCGATATTATTTAATTTAATGTTTCGATAAAAGGGATGTGAAGGCCAGTGTAGCAATCAAATATTGCATCGTTTTATTTGTTACCTATCAGTTGAATGAATAGTAAAAAGGCTTTAGAATTTTCCCATGGGTCCTAATCGCGTCCTAGTATATTGTTGTATTGCAAATATTGCAATATCCCTCGCAATATTTCTGTCCGGAAACAAAGCCTTGTCCCAACCCAGGGACCGCACCGATATGTTGTCTTTCCAGTCACAGGTCAAAGAGCGGTCGACGATGTAATCGCAAAAAGACAGGTCAAAGTGGAGCGTGCAAATTCGAGGCCGAGCGAGAACAATAAAAGTGCAGGTGGACCACGGACGGGCCGCGCCTCTGCGCCTCACATCAAAGGGAACCCGCGATACCATACAAAAGCCCTAATGAGACAAACCCGTGGCGTAATCGAGGCGACGGAAAAAGATGAGGCCCGAGAGGTACGAGGCAAATTTTAATAATTGTCAAAGCGGCGGCGCCGATCAAACGCGAGGGAGGCGCCCTCCCGCCGCGCAGGTACCGGTGACGTGTGCTCACCGCGGGCCTCATTAGCGCTACTGATCTAATGCCACTTCGAACTTTAGCCAGAGACAACTAATTTAACTAGATTATAAAAAAAATAGAATTTCAATTTGACGACTGAAAATGTTAATACTTAAAGCCGCGGCGCGGCGGTCGCTCGGAGGCGCGTTCAAAGGCGTCGCCTTGCACGTTTTCGCAGATATTAAATGTGTTGACAATTTAATTTTTCATTTCCTGAGCGCGGGTCGGGGGGTGGCGGGCGCCTCCCGGCCGCTCCTTTGACGTCGCGATATTGTCTTTGTGCGGCGCGTGGGGTGAGTGGGGCCGCGCCGACGGAGACTTTGTCGCAATACAATGTGTATCAATAAAACTTAGGATTGGCTTTTAGTGGTTGCACTTACGCTTTGTGAAGCGGCGCGCTCACCCTTTGACATTATATGTGGGGCGTTTGCGGGTGTGTGCGTGTGGGGGTGCTGTGTGCGGGAGCGGGCAATAAGAGACGACTCGGCGCCGGCGGCGGATGCACCCGCTTTATTAATATCAGCGATTGCATCGACCGAGCCTCGCCGCCGCGCCGCCGCCGCTGCCTTATTGCTTGCGATTGCGACGCTGTGTGTCGTGACTCGTGCGGGATGTTGTCACTGCAACAGCCTCGGGCACTTTATGAGTTTTCCTTTGGCGCGTGGCGTTTCGCGCTTGACGATGGTTGCAAGTAAAACACAGGGGTATCTACTAATACATAGTTCAGCATCCTCATAGCCCTCAAACTTAGGAGTTTGGTAGCTGTTCAATGCTCTATTTGACTGTGTTTTATGGAAAAGGAGCTTAAACTTAAACTACTTTTTCACTTAGTTTCTCTTGCTCGAAATAATAACAACCTCGTATAAAATGGGGTTTAGGTTTAGTCCCTTCCCTAGTAAAATAATGTACTATAATTTAAGGTGGTGACCCAAATAAAGAAAACGTCAATGAAATACATATGTAAGGAAGGGTTCTGGATTCTCGTAAAATCCGCACATTTATTTGTTAAAGAAAATTCTACATTTCCAAAACAAGATACAAGTTCACAATTAAAAAAAAAAAATTAAAATTTAAAATCACCTTATTGGTTTCACTGAAAAGAAAACGCTAATTAGCGCAGCTGAAGGCATTGAAAGCTTAAATCATCTCCGCAAAACAACATCCAACTCTAAAAATTAAAAGAAAATTAAAAATTAAAAGACAAATAGTAATCAACCATCTATTTAGGAGCAAATAAGTTTTTACATTCCATATCCGCCTTTGATGTCCTTTTCAAAGGAACAGGCGGAATACTCAGAATCTACAAAACGGTGTTTAACATCAGCCGTATAAAAAACTTTCAACCTTTGACTGTGAGTGACCCGTTTATGTATTATTGAGATTGCATTCAGCGCTCCGCGCGCCCCGAGGCGGCATGCATGCGGAAAATATCATCCGACCTGAATTCGGGGATCCTTTGGTTTCCTACAACGCTTGCTCGACTGACCATAAAAAGTATCTACATTTTTGTAATAAAATTACCTGTTTTAAATGGACGTTACTACCGAGATTAAGGCGCAGAGCGATGTAGTTAGTCGTCGGCGACTGATCAAAGAGATCGCTCTACCAATCACGAGCTGAGATTTGGCATGACTCCGCCCAATTTTTAGAACACGTGCTGCGCGCGCATTTCTCTCTGAAAATTGTCAGTCGCCTCTTATCCTTCGTGAGCGTAGCACGCTATCGCTCTTTGGAAAAATTCTCGCGACGTGATCGTATAGTTCGAAAACTGTTTGAACTTTCTACAAATCTAATATAAGTGTTATATTCCGAAATTATCCTTAATATTAGTGTTTAAATAGTTGTTACGAGTATCATAATAGTTTGATGAATTGGTGTTTGTGCATAGTTAATTGGATTATTGCTTTAAACTTGGATTTTAGATTGTTTAGAAAATAAACAGCAGGTATAATATGAACATTTTAAAAACCTTAACTAAGTAACCAGAGCCCTAAAAAAACGGTCTCGTCGGTATCCGTCAATGGTATGTTCAGCGATAAGAATTTGTTAGCCGGTAGAGACCTTATTTTTGTGTTTTTGAATGCAGCTATTGTTTTGGTCGTTCGGTTATTGCTTTTGTTTAAATTTGTTAGAGTATATTGTGTACATTTATTAAGTTCTCAACAATAGAGCTTTTGATTTTTTTTTAAGTTCAACTTAAAACAATGTTGCTTTCTACTTTTGTTTTGGAATACTTGTTGTTGCCGATGTTTTATTGTTTCTTATTTTCGTTAATAGCTTATTTGTTTTACCTACTTCAGGAGCTGATTGTGTTTTGTATGAATGTTTCTTTATAATATTTCTTATTCGGTAAAATATTTTTACTGTGTTTAGATTTCTAAGCTCTATTGCACAATCATTAACTGAAACATGGCAATATATTGTCTGTGACTCTCAAGATTTGTAAAACTTCACGAATCTTCGCATTCTATAGAAAAGATATCAACGCGCTTGAAATCTTTGAAATCTTATCACTCTTATAATTTTTCTTGTGCTCAGCTGAGGACATTATTAACTAATGTTGTTATCATTTTCTTTATTTTCACACGTAATAAGCACAATAGGTAGTATTTTTCTTACATCACTTACATTTCTATTAGCCGTCGTTTCAGCATTCACCCAACGTCTGTAATCTTTATAACCATTGATACATCTGCATGCCTCACCGTTCCTCTATATTTATAATCTTCTAATTACATGCGTTCATTATTTCTGCTTAGTTACCTATGTTATCTACAGGATTATTTTGCCCTCGGCAGAGGTTTTCTAATATAGTCTTGGTGCCAATTACCGTTACCAATCATGTATTTACTGATATATCTTTTGTTTGACATAACGCGTCAAACAAAATATATAACAGCTACTTTAAAAACAATACAGGTTTTCATTATTCTTACGAACTTAACTACAAATATGGTACATAGTCCAAATCTAGAAGACCAAATATTTTGGAAGTGGGATCCACAAAAATAACTGTTTCACCGTTACTTTGGATATAAATAAAACAAAATTTTATATATTTCATACCGCAAGCAAATTCATATCTCAGCGTTTCTTAATCAAAGCTCAGACAAGCACTTAGCGTGCACACATACATTACATCAAACGTAAACCCGTAAAAAGGAGGCTCTGCTTTAATCCCTGAATAAAATATGTCATTAGCTACATTATCACCGTAGCGACCGTCTGTGTGTCCGTTTGTGAATTATACAAAAAAGCTCGATGAAAGCTTAATGCTAATGTGAAAGAGAATGTAAAAGGGTTGAGGTGCGCAAGCGGCGGCCGTCCCAGGCGTCTTTGAGCTCGCCACTCCGCGCTAATTTCCAAACCCGGTTTCGCACAGATAGATAAGGCTAGAGAGAGGTGTCTTTGATGTAGCCGCCCGGCCCTCTGACTCCGCGATGAGAGCTTTCAATGAAAGGATTTTTTTCATCTTCTTTCCCTTTGTACTTAATTTAAATTTCGTTTATATCAATGCTACGAGTTTCCTTTGGTGTGTTTTCTCTTTTACTTTGTCGCGCTTATCCTCTTCAATTTGTTATATTCCAGTTCGCTTTCTAATTAAATTTAGTGTTCGTAATCTGTTTTCTGTAATTTTTTTACTACCTGCCGTCGGTGTAATTGCAATTTATAAATTAGGTGTCCCTTTGATATCGAGTGTTTCAAAGAAACATAATATTGACAGAATTCCTTTTATTTTTAGCGTTGTATTTTGTAGTAATAAAGTATTTATTACTTTTATATTTCTCTTTATTGGACGGTTTGATAATTAAGTTGAGCATACATTTTCAAGTTCAAAGAGTTTGTTTTCGGTTATTTATTTAATTTGAAAAGTTGATTGGAATCTATGCAAACTCATTTATTCTCCTCAGTTTTTCTTAATAACTCTATTGTCGGTTTGTCTTGTCCGAATTTATTCATCAGTAGGTAAGTAGTTTTGGCAGCGGCTCGGTGCATCCTTTGTGGAGAGTTTCGTCACAGAGCCGTCTCGCCTTTGCCTAAAGCCACCCACTCCACCGGCTCATCACAGGATGATACATCAAAGATCATCGAACGCTTTTGATCTAATAACGTCATCAATTGAAATTTCGCTTTCATGTTTTATTTGGGTTGGTATTTGCTCAAAATAAAAGTTGAGCAATTGCTAATGTTCCTTGATCTGAAAACCGTGTTAGAACACACTACGCTTTATAAAATGAGCTTTTGCACTGGCATAGAACAAACACTTATGATTAATGTAGAAAATCAGAAGAGTATGTACTTCTTACAAACTTTTATTGTACGTTATATGAGAAGTTAGTCTATTCGTGTAAAAAAGGTTTTCTCGTGTAATTGCGAGGTGTATTAAAACGGTGCATTGTACAGGCGCCGCGAGACAAAGCAGTTGTCGCGGCGGCGCGGCGGCAGCACGGCTACTTACAAAGACGCCACTTTGCTCACTCGTCTTTGACTCGACATGAATAACCCAGTAATAGCCCCCCACAGCCTCAAGTACCTCTGACTGAACAAACAGATTCCATGAAAACGCTATCTGTCCTCAAAGTCAACAAACCATTCACTCTTAATTACTTGGAAAATCATAATTCTCAGCACTACAACAAATTAAAAGAGCCTTTTATCAAGAAAACACTCAGAGATTCAATTTTTCACATAATTTTATTAAAGACAGTTTAATTAGCGCAGCTTTCATCGGAGCCGCTTTGATATTGTGAACGTTTCAAATAGATTTCACAAGAAGCTCTTTCAAAGAGAGCACCCCTAATAAGTACTGAAGAGTCCTCGCACGTGTTTATCAAAGACAGCCTTTCGTTACTCACCGTCTGAATGGCCTCAAAAGAAACTCGTGTAAAATGCTCCACAAAGTGCCGTATCAAAGGAAAGGCGGGCGCAAATATCTGTTTCGTAAACTAGTAAAAACGGAGCTCTCAAAGGTACGCGTACTCGCGGCAAATTAGGCGGAGTTAAATACGAGCGCCGCTCTCACAAATGTAGAACTGAGTGACTCTTCTCTCATTATTTATGTAAAATGCTGTAATGTAAGTAATCGTCAGGCGGCCCAGACTCGGCAATGCGTCAGCAACGACGGCGACGACGGCCGGCTCCAGGGCCCAGGGCCGGCGCTGCCTGCGCTACCTAGCTATGCGTATCCACATGTGTATCCATTTAATGCTCAATTCCCATATAATTTAACTTTACGATCAAAGCGAAATTTCGCAAAGAGCTTCCCGACAGCGGTTGCGGGGCGGAGGCGGGTGCGAGCGGGACGCACACTCAGGAGTTGTCGAGATCAAATGCTGGGCCAAATTAGTCACTCTCCGTCTCTCTATCTCAAAGCCGATCCGTAGCAAAGTTTGCGCGAAGATGACATCAAAAGGAAACCACACACTGGGGTGGCGGCACCCGACGCCCCCGGGGCCCCATACTTAAATCCGCCGTGTCTCTGCCTGTCTTATTGACACGCGACTGACAACTCGCAACTCGCCAGCGCCGTCTGTCTCCAACCCGCTCCGCTTTACCGAACTTATTTAGTTAATTAATACGGAATGTCCCATCAACTTGTAACTCCCTCAAGTCTTCGCACACTCGCACACTCTGACTTTGCTCTGAGGAAACTTTAATCATATGGGTATGTTTGAGACCTACGAGTACGAGGCGGGTACGCTCATACGATGCCACATTTTGTTGTTTGAATCCCTTTAATCAAAGATTTTGATGGACTTTGAAGTTCGGGCTAAAATATGCTACATTTCTGCTTAAAAACTTTTGTCTGTGCTTCTTTGTTCGTGTTTTAGTATCTACGTACCACCTACCAGAGCTAATAACTTTTTTTTTCATTGCAATACAAACACAAAGCAGTCAACAATGTAAAGTAATGTACCCAAATGAAACTTCTTCGGTGCACACGTCCAATTTTCACTGAAATTCATAATTTTCACCAATTTTCTTAGTTTCTCTTCTTACATTAATTTCATACAGTTTAAATACTACATGATGTCGGAAAAGCGATGCTAAATACACCTGTTAGTGGTTGTTATAAGTTACAGCAACTACCTCTATATATTTAATTAAAATGGACAAATAAGAAATTGAAAAAAAAATTACAGTAAGTGTAAGACAAATATATATAGTACTTTATACTTTATTTGCATCTTTACCTTTATTTATAGGATTTTTTTGTATTATAATTTGCTTTTTAAAGTTTTATAATATAAATTATTTTTTATTATATTTAAGTGTAAGACAAAATTGTAACTTTTTAAACTTTCGCCATTTCTTAACAACAGAAAGAATAACAGAAAATGGTTTGGGGAATAAAAAAGCTTAATTAGTCTTTAAGAAATGAAAAAGATTCAATCGTAATATCTTTCCTGTCGGGTAGTATTAAGTGTGATTAAACCTTTGTACATAACTATATAAAACAAAAGCCTAGACAAGCACAATCATCATGAAAATCAAATAAATCCGATTTTAATCGACATCTGTGGCGCGGTGGGCGCTTGCGACGCAGAAGGTTGGGGCTTGGGGCTAGATGATGCGGTGTGTGTAGATAGTCCAGATTTTTTCTTTTCAAATCAAATTAATCGTATATTTTTGTGTTTTTACTATCTTGAATTTTATCAACCCACGGTTGTTATTAATAACATTCTTTTTTGAAACGAAACCCAGAACCACATACTTATCGTTTACTTGGCAACGGTCTGCAAAATACAGTTATGAAAGGAGATGAAAGAGCATCGGTTAGGTTTCTCAAAGTTCTGAAGCCTCTAAAACTTTCAACTCCCACTAAATTCTAAGAGAAAGCCAAGCAATTGTTTCAAGAAACTCGTTAATTTCTACAGTTTACAGGGTTTACAAAAGTGTGTTGCTTTGAAGTCATTCATAACTCTAGAACTTGCAACAAAGAATCGTGATCGATCATATAGGTAGCTTCTACTCGCAGCTTCTTTTGCGATATAAAACCATTGTTTAAACATCCATCACATTATATCGGACTCAAATTTGCAATGCAGTGCTAACTTCAGTACTTTAACACTATTTAGTGTAAATCTCTTAAAATTAATGAGAAATCTGGTGTAAGAATTTACAAAATCGAGAATAAAGGAATTCCGAAATCCATAAAGTCAATAACCCGTCTCGCAGGCAACAAAATAAAAGAATCGAAATCCAAAGCGATACGGCGACGACGAGGGTGTGCGATAGCATTGTGGGAGAGTTTATGATCCCGGTCGGCACTTCCAGGAACTGCGCCTGCGCCGCCGCCGCCGCTTACCTAGCTGACCCTTTATGACGTCACAAACCAGAATAATATTTTGTGCATGGTATGTTATTTAAGAATTGCCTACGCAGCTCTGTCTTTGAGCTCGTGCTGAAGAACTCGAAATTCATATTATTGTCGGTGCCGTAAAAAGAAAATGAAGTTGCCCGATTGAATCAAAAGTTTGGGGTTTTATTATCTTCATAATCGGAGATTCTCGTCAATGTTTGCAGGCTGTAGACTTTCGTATCTTATATAATCGTTTTGGATCCATCAATCACATCTCCGTGATTTGATCCGTCAAGGACTCCACTTGATATTCAGCCCCAGTGCCATCATTCAAGTTCTTGTTCCCTATTACTTCTGTAATATGATTATAATTCTCTCGCATCTCCTCAACGGTTATATCGCGTTCTTGTGATTTCAGCTCCAAATGTTTACGGAATAAGGATTTGTTTTGTTTACTCTGTGCTGGTGGTTCGGCTTCCATTGAGCGGGACCGGTTTGGATAAGGAATGCCGCGGTGGCCGGTCGGCTTTTTGCTTAGGATGCGTGTGCGCAGCCCACGCGGTCGGCCCGCCGGCGCCAGAGCCTCCCTGCAGCCCGATGCCTGATAAACGACACGTTGCAAATATTTGATGTAATTTTATATCTTTATGGCTCGGTGTTCATTGTCGGCGTCGAGCTTCAATTAGAACCGGATAATACTGAGACACGGACTTGCCTATAAGTGTTTTATTTCAAAGGTAATGCAAGCCTCAGCACTAATAAAACATTAGTCGTTCTGATAATTTTCAGGATGTTAATATTGTGATATTCTCTCCGGATCTCTTTCCTAGAATTCGGCTAATTTATTCGCTAATGTAAACAGATTAACCGAAGTTTTACTGTTATTGGCAGATATAACAATCGACCTCCATAATTTTTTCTTCGTCAATAAAGAATATAATTAAGGGATATTTATTATTTTTAATCAGTGTACGTCATATTATATGCCTTAAATGCTAATCGAAAATCTCAGTCGATCTAGTAGTTTACCTCAATTAAGGAATATGTCTCTGCAATACAATATCAAGCCCGTATTTGTGTAATGGTCCTCGAGGAAGGCCGACTCGATGACTCCACAAACAGCCCATCTCTGGAATCTGCATTAGCTGATTGTCACCTGAACAAGGATTATTTACTTGGCTTTGTTGCCTCGTAGCCTTTGCGAGCGAGTTTATACCTCTCCACCTTACAATAAGGCTTATGTATAAAGATAAGCCCCGGCAACATTTGTTGTTTTCTGACGAATATTTCTTTTGTTTCAGGATGTTATTCTCCTCATATAAGACACCATTCAGCTAACATTTCGAAGGTAAGTTCTTTCAGTTTTTTATTCAATAAACTTCTGTGTGTTCAGGTTTGGGTCGCTGTACTACTAATGGTAAATTATTAAAATATTTATTCGACACTGTAATACGCAAAACGAAGGTCACAACACAATAAATAAAGTACAATATCATAACAGAACACAGAAGAAAAAATACTTAGTTATATTAATTGGTGGTATAAAGATTGAGATGCGACGTATAAATCGGTGTATAGAAAACAGTCAATAAAGTAAGGCATCATGAAAATTATGAGTGTGATGCAGCTTTTCAAAAAGGCAATTACTCAGCAGAAAGCTTTGCTCGGAAAGCAAAACATTGATTTTCAGTATAAGCCTTTGAGGCGACCAAAAGAACGAAACACTAATTTTTCGGTAAAAGTAAAGCAATGAAGGACTACGAGTACGAGGCGGTTTCACTCTTTTGATAATTGCGATAAAATTAATAAAAAGCAAGTGTAGTTATGTAGTTAAGAAACAATTTTCGGAAAAGAAATCGCCTGTAATTCTCAATGCTTATTTGGACAAAGTTCCCATAAAGTAGAGTTGGTTTGCTGGACCAATTTCCTCAATTCGCTGTAGCTGTAATCCGTTGCGTCGGCATCTACAGAGCTCTTTATTCGTTAACGACATAATAACAAGTTATTTCGCTTTTGTGCTATCAGCAACACTAGAGTTTATTACGTGCCAAGCTAAACTCTACCTTATTGCTACCAGCAAACTATAAACGTTTACCGTCAACGATTTTGCCGATTCGGAATTTGGTGCCTTGTTACAACAATATCGCGTTCCATTCAATTCTGTAATGACTTATCGGTTTTCAATCAGTTCTCGAGTAAGAATGGTAAAATGCTGTAGGTACTTAGCGTTAAGTTCTTATAGGTAGGTAAGTTATGTTACACTAGATCACTCCGTGAAGTAAATTTTAAACTACCTCTGGGTGGTTTAAAAGTTTTACTACACAGGAAACCAAGGTTTAAAAGTTATAGGTGATACGAGTTCACAGAGTATAAAAAAAAACAAATATTAAATCGGTCCAGTAGGCCAAGCACGGGGATTGTTCTCTAGGGTAGAATAGACAATAATGACATCGCATCGCCATACATTGTGTACATTATTGAAGTTGAAGAAATGAAATTAATTAATTTCAAATAATTTACGCATTCGATGACAAAGTGACGTAATTTTTGTCTATTCTACCTTAGACAAGAAAGCCTGTGCTTGCCCTACAGCCGTTCTCGAGTATTAGCAAGATTTAACGATCAGCAATTGTTTTTTATTCACGTCCATATTATAAACTAGCGGTCCGCCCCGGCTTCGCACGGGTATTAAACAAAAATTTCAGAAATTATACACACTAAAACGATGGGTTTCACAGTTTTCATACGGATCTTTACTTTTTTTAACAGCATTGGGGTTTTTGACATTGACTCGACATTCCAAACTGACACTGTCCGTAGAGAAAAAGCAAGCACCGTGCGCTATACAACCTTTTTTTCTATTCTGACGCGCCATAATAGAAAAAGAGGTTGAATATACAGCCCACGGTTCAATTATTGAATTTTTCATGCGGATCCCTAACTTTTTTGAAAATATTATATAGCCTATGTTCATCACGGAAAATTAAGGATTCTAATGGTGAAATAATTTTTTAACTCGGTCCAGTAGTTTCGGAGCCTATTCAATTCAAACAAAAAACAAAGAAACAAACAAACAAACAATCAAATCTTTCCTCTTTATAATATTAGTATAGATAAAATAGGGTTCGTGGCTTAGGCCCCCAGTGGTCGACGCACCTGTGGTTGACGCCCCCGATTCTATTAATTGTATTATTATTATTATTTGCACTTTTGCACTTAGTACAGTAAATGCCAAAAGTGTATCTTACATACCGTTTTAGAGATTTTTTTTTAGATAGTTTTAAGTAATTGTACTTTACCAATAAAATACTTCTGTCTTTAATCCTACTAATGTTATAACTGCAAAAGTTTGAAAGTAGGGATAGATGTAGAGATGAAAGATGAGATGAATGTTTGTTACTCTTTCACGTAAAAACTACTGAATGGATTTTTGCGATTGGTCTGTTGCGTGACGTTGGTAAACGGCCTGACGGTTACTTGTCCTTTAGACATTTAGATATTTTATTTATTGAAGATTAACAACGTACTGGCCTCTAAAACAGAATTTGAACAGAAGGCTACGTTCCAAACATCCTGACATGCGGCGCACGCAGCAATCAAATTTTCGTTGACAGATTTAGCAGAAGAATATGGTTTTGGTTTTCCGTGTAAAATATTTTTTTAATGTAATCTTTTCATTGATAAATCCAAACATTATGTTCACGGTTTTGAACTGAACACTTTCGAACTTGAAAACTGATATTAAAGTTTAGTGTGCCATCTCACAATGTCGAGCGAAGGTACTTCGCAAGGGCTGGTGCGAAGTAATTATGAAATGGTAAAAAATAGACTAGGGGGAAAAACATTGCTACATGCTGGATTTGCGTATAATTTTCATAGAAATAATAAACACGATAGTGTGTGGACATGTGTAAATAAAAGACATGGCCGATGTGGTGGTTTAGTGAAGTTAACTAATGAAAGCGATAATGTTCAGATGCAAAAAGGGCATAAGCCTGAGTGTAAGCCGGATTTATTAAAAAACGAGATAAAAGTTGTTATGAACGATTTAAAACAAGAAGTTACAACAAATTTTAGTCCTATACAGAAAATGTTTGAAGTGAAAACTGCAAGATTACAGAATAAAGGGCACAGTGAGAAAATTCCAATCTACAACAATGTTAAAAAAGCAATCTACAGAAGTCGTAATACATCCCTGAATGTAAAAAAAACAAGATTTACGGATCCAGCTGAAGTTGTTATACCTGAGATTTTTAGAAAACACATGTTAGTCGATTATAATGAGGATGGTAACAGGATCATCATCTTTGTATCAGAAAAAGCTTTGGAAGATATTAAAAATGTACACCACTTCTTTTGTGACGGTACATTTGATTGCTGCCCCTGTCCATTCAAACAGATTTATACGATACATGGAGATATAGGAGACAATACAGATGACACCAATATTGTGCCAATATTTTACGCGCTACTGGTCACTAAAGAAAGAAAGACATATGAGATAATGTTCAGAAAAATTAAAGAAGCTTTGATAGAATTCAAGCCCTTAAAATTCACTCTGGATTTCGAAATATCAGCAATGGTCGCAATAACTAACGAATTTCCCAATGCTGAAATTCATGGATGTTTTGTACATTTTCAAAATGCCATATACAGGCGGGCAAAGTCTCTTCGTTTATTAGATCATGAAGAGACCACGCAGTACGTTAAACTGTGCATCTGCTTAGCCTATCTTCCTGAAGAAGACATTGAAGACGGATGGCTTTCCATAATGGAAAACAGGTAATATAAGTATTTACGCTTCAAAACTTGTACATTCCTGGTATTTTTACATTTGCAGACCAATTTGATCCAAGACTTTCATTTCAGTATTCCAGACGAACAAATAACAAAGTTCAATGATTATTTTGTTGAGCAGTGGCTTGAACCCACGGAAAAAATTGCTAAGTGGTGTTGTTATAAAGAAAAACATAGGACTACAAATTTAGTAGAGGCTTGGAATCATCGACTTACGCGCCACCTGGGGAAGAACCCATCTTTATTATCATTTTTGGAAATGATAACGATTGATATTTCTACCTACGGCACGGCACAAGCAAGGCAATATATTTATTTTAAAATCGCAATTATATTTATTGGTAAAATAATGCAACTATTATAGATAATATCTTATTTCAGACTGAAAGCTAAAAACATTCCTGTTAGCAGGCGAAAAAACGCGTCAAGAAAGAATGCAAAAATGATTGCCAATTTGACTGAGCAGTATAAAAATAAAAAAATTACTACGATCATGTTTTTAGAACAAATCTGCCCATATGTGGAAATCCGAGCAAAAAAGTAATAGCTACCCAACTAGCAAGGGAATCCTATAATAGAATACAATAGGTGAAATTAGACTTATAAAGCTTAAATTAGACTTATAAAGCTTTTAATGGCTTTTCTCAAGTATACTTTGCTTATAATAGCAAGCATTCTTACTCTCCAGAGCAAATTTACTAATAAAACTGCCTTGTAGTTTACTACTATACTATATTATAGGATAATTACAAGACATATAATCTCATAAGTGTATTGACAAAGTCTTAATAGTCCTGCGAAAATTATAGTCTTATAAAAGCTTTGTGTAAGATTTCCAAGACTTATAAAATACTTAGCTGAGATCATTATAGGTATGAGGCGATGTAGTCTTATTAAAGACGCTTATAAGATTTTTTTGAGAGTAAATAATCTTTTAAAGAAAAAAAAAACAGTTTAACAAGTCGTTCGATTTGAGATACTTACTGTAAATTATTATTTATCATAGATTAGAAGCGTTTTAAACAAAATGGAGGTTACTGAAGAACTGTACATAAAAGACAGGCAGAATCGGTAACGCAAAAGCGATCGTCTCAAGCAAGTTCTGAAAAAGCAGAAACCAGTAATTTATTAGAATGTTCCGTACATTCCGAATGTGGTATCCTTATTACCCTAATTGCATACCTACGTTGTGAAATAAAACAGATCATTATCCTGTACTGTATTTTTTGTACAAGAATCTCTCTCTTTAATCATACTTACATAACTATAAGTTGCACATACACATATTTACGTCAAAAATGTGTAGCTATTGCAGGTTTTCAAATATTAATCGAGGAACTCTAATTTGATTCAACATGGTGGTTAGGTAATCTTAACTAAGAGTAAATCAAGCGTAGTTTTACCTATTACAGTCTTATAAATGTCTTGATAAAGAGCTATTTTTGAAACATGGCGAATGATCAAAAAACAATTATGAAGTGCTTGATAATATTTTTTCACTAACAGGCTTGACATTCAATTTATGTAAGCGCGTAAGAAAATTAGCGCAAACACTGTACACTTATACATTAAAAATAGATTTGCCATACAAAATTGCATTCGTACTTAATTCTAGATAAGCATTTTTCATTCAAATATTATCAAAGAAAATAATGATAAAATAAATTAGTGTTTATTAAACACTGCAAATACATATTAACAAAACGAACTAGAAGTAGATAACAAAAGGAATACTGCTACCAGTAGTAATCTTCTCTAAGGCAATTATAGGGAGTTCAAGTCCCTCCAAATACTAGCGCAAGGCAATAATTAGACTTAGCATGCTGTAAGCTCATAACAAGAACTTGTGCTCCAATAAATGCGCCCAAATCCAGCTTTGTAGTTTACTACTAGAATGTTATAGGAGTGTTGAAATGTAGTCTTGAAGACTGTTATAGGATCTATTTTGCTACTTGGGTAATTATTAACGAAGTAAATAAGATGATTTTGGTTGTTTTCTGTTGTTAGTAGACAATTTTAGTTCATGTGTCTTTATTTATATTTTTCATAGTAGATTATTTTTAATAATTATTATTAAAAAGTTTAAAATTACAAGTTTGTTTGTTTAGATGTTTGTCCGTCTAAAACTACTGAACGGATTTTGATGAAATTTGGTATACAGACAGGGTATGAGCTGACTTGGGTTGAATGCTCCCTTGGGAATATTCCACGCGGGCAAAACCGCGGGTACAAGCTAGTACAAAATAAAAACATTTCTAATAAAAATAGTTATGGTTATGATATAATATATTAAAAGCTTATGCCTTTTATGCCTGCAAGTACATTTGATAAAAAAAAATATTCGGATTAAAATAAACTGACCGGGGGCGTCGACCACAGGTGCGTCCACCACTGGGGGCCTAAGCCACGAACCCATAAAATATCGTTAGATAGCAATTTTATAACATAGCACCCTGCTATCGGATTAAGAAACAAAACAAATTGAATGACTGAACTGAATGTCTTACCTACTTATAATAAAACTACATTTGAAAATTTAATTCTTCTTTCAAAATTCAAGAATTTTACGATCTCATTTTCCAAGAAGGTATAAAAGTTCGCTTAAAATACCAAGCAAAGAGTTCTTACAGCACAATTCGAGACAAAGGTATACTGCAGCTTACCTACTTACTGCAATATTCCCAGTGGTTCGGTTGCATTCTGCCCCTCCTGCGCCTACCGTTGCGGCGCACAACAGCTCTCCGCTTTTCACGTCTACCTCGCTCCCATTATACCTCTAATGTCACTTAATTTGTCGTCTAGGGCCCTCACGTGAATGTAGGCTCCGTTTAATATAAAAATTTGCCTTTTCCCTCCTCGCTGACGACGGTTTAACTGTTGCCTCTTTTGAAGGTAAACGCGTAGAAGTAATGAAATTATGGCATCGGGGTTTGATTTCATTTTATATTAATATTAAAATGTTTGTGTTTTGATAGAGGAGTGGTTAATCTTCAAAGTAATGTAGAAAAGTCAATGTATGTATACAGGCTAATTATTGCGGCGGCCCATTGTGGTGTGTTCAGAGAACTAAGAAACGCGCAAAAGCTCTGCATAGGTAAGAAAGGGCTAGATGATGATACTGCGTGAATTATCCAGCATCATTTATGATCTAATTTATTTATGGTCGGTCACTCAACGGACAAGTACAAGACACACAAGTACCGTAAGTGCCCAATAACGACACAATTCAATAATAACGTATTTAAAATACGACTATATATGACTATAATATGACTGAATTTACAGAATTAAATCGGCAAATTGAAGAAACCCATTGGGATTTTTTCTTAAAGATACGCTGATTGGTCGCGCACATCTGCGTCCTGATTACATTTTCTATGAATCCACTCGTTTCATTATAACCTCATTTTATTTCAATTCATTTTACGAATGTTTCAGGATTAAGGATTAATCTAGCTTTCTGAGAAACCTCTGGAAAGACAGCATGTTATAACAATACTATTTAAATATTACAGAGAGCGTGTGTCTCTAAGTTTCTTTACCAAATTTTCGCATGAATTTAACCCATTTCTGTTATATTTTTGGAACATAATGCTAAAATAATATGTTCGATGCTCAAGCAAGTCTCGCATGACACTAATATTATAAATACAAAAGTCTGGTCGATTTCTAAATGTTTGAAAGAAAATTCAGATTTCTTGGAACTACGAAGTACAAGGGCAATGTTACGAGCATTTCTGCCTTCAGTGTACAAAATTCTTGTATTTCAGAAGGCAGCGTCTTCCACATTGCAGAGTACATACATCGTTTGTAAAAGAAAATAATAATATAGAAAACATTTTATTATAAACATTTCACCGAGGATCGCGTGACGAACTGGACGCCTAGGGGCCTAATGCCTAGTAATGGGACAGATCAGGCCTAATAATAACTAACGAGAATATAAAATGTTTGATTGGATGTTTGATATCTCAAGCCAAAATTATTCAATAAAAATGAAACGATTCAAAGAATTTGTGAGTAATTCTGTGACCACGGATAAGAAGTTATTTTATTGATAAAGTTTGCAATAAAATGTTTTATTTTATCGTTGTAATAGAATAATATTTCATTGTAAAAGTTTATACAGCGAATTTACATCAATAACTCACGTTGAAACTCATTGGCTCGCCTCCATTTAGGCAAGAATGAATGTGAAATTCTGTGATATATTAATAGATATCGTGATATTTTTAATTTATTTTCTAAAAAAATGCAACAAAATAACAAAATAAGAATTCGAATTTACATTCGAGCTACCTAGGTATATTATATTTTAGGATCACTTACTGATCCTTATCAACACCAGTCCCCCAGTGTCCCCAAGATGCTGGCTTATGTGGTTTTATGGGATCTGGAAGTGTAGTAAACTTGCTTTTAAAATTGCAATAACTTTTGTATACTTAACAAGACATACTTTCTAAATCAATTCCCGGTAAGAGCTAGGAAGGCTAGTCAGAAACCGCAGACCACCATTTATCACTAAAAGCCACACCTTATATCACTTAAGGAGGCCCAAGTGGAATAAAATATATAAATAATGCTGGACAATCCAGCATCACCTAGCCTAGTGTAATGGGCACTAGATGACTGATATACATGTCATAATACTATATATTAAATAGATAGATGTTTTTTTTATTATTTATAGAAAACGATCAGAACACCCTAAACAAAAATCTGCAGATAGTACAAACATTTGAACCGAGGCGGGAATCAAACCGGCAACCTCCTACGTCGCAGGCGGAACTTCGCCCACCACGCCACCAAGGTCCTCGATAATAATGAGGTAGATCGGTAACCTAAGGATCAATTATACTATTCTGATCAAATTGCCCTACGTTTGACGGCAACCTGATAATGAGACAAGTTGACAAGATAGCCGACAATGGACCACCAAGGCTACACCTATTATTCCGGCATACATTCCACTCCAAATTGTGTGAATGTCAAACCGTCGTCTACACCTCTGCCCTCTGCAAATAGACGTGTATTTAGCGTTGTTTATCTGTGCCGGAGACGCATTAATTACCCTATAAATAAATGTTACCGAGGTAAAACGGTGAAAAATGCAAGAAGCTGGCTAATTGATTGCTGCGCCACCACCGTATTATACCCCGGTGCTGGCAACACTGGCGATGTCGTTTATCAACACTTTTTATTGCTCTTTAAATTGCTGTTCATTCGTTGAAATTGTACAACATTTTATAGACGTCCAGTTTTTGTGTTTTCAGAGGCAGTGCGATTAGTTAGGTTCGTTTTGTACGGAGAATTCCAAGAAATCTGGTTCCATAAATACAAATAAAATTGTATATTTTTTCACATCGATATTTTTGTGTATTATTGGACAACATTGGAAAGTATACATGGCTTTAATTCTAAAAAACTAATGAATTAAAATTACAGTGAACATAAGCACTGCAAGTGACATAACATTTTCTATATTTAACTGAGTACAAGTACCTACAATCCTACAAAATTTTTTGAGGATACAGGCGACTGGGCCCACTACAAAACTGGGACCGCGGTCCCAGTTACCTGATTAGTTTTTTCTTGTTTATTTCGTTGGGCGAGTGGGACCACTCGTAATTTTAACCACAAATCTATTGTTTAAAGTACAGTTGGCCTATGTCTTATTGTGCAAAAAATATAATAAATAACCTTGAGTTCTAACACAACCTAATAAAATTTGCTGTCTATAACTATACACATATTATGAAAGGAAAGATTTGATTATTTATTTTATTGTTTGAATTGAATAGATTCCGAAACTACTGTACCGATTTGGAAAATTATTTCACCATTGTAATGATTAAGATAGGCTTTAGTTTTGTTTTTTAAAGTTAGGGATCCGTATGAAAACTTCAATAATGTGACCCAACGTGTAACTATGTAAAAACTTAAAATTCTGTTAAATACCCGTGCGAAGCCGGGGCTTACTGCTAGTTTATTATATTTGCGGTCCATATTTTATACGTAGATAGATGGAATTTCCATTTAATCTTAAGCAAGGCAACGAACCACCTTAAAGTCATTCATAACCATGGACTTCCAACCAAATCCAGAGCTTCACCAGCCATAGAGTGCCATAGAGACCGCTACGGTAACAAGAGTAGAAAATTAATTTTCCGACAAGAATAGCCTTAGCCAATTCAATCCGAGGTGCAACAATATGGTAGATTACCTTTTGTGCTCAGTGGACAACTCTTTCATGCCGGGACTTGCTGGCAGCCATCTTGTAAAGAACCTAATTCCAGACTGTTCTTATTATCCTTGGAATTTGAGTAGACTAATAGTTGCCCAGGCCAAGCACGGAGATTGTTCTCTAGGGTATAATAGACAATAATGGCATCGCATCGCCATACATTGCGTAAATTATTGAATTTGAAAAAAAATATTTCAAATGATTTACCCATTCGATGACAAAGTGACGTAATTTTTCTCTATTCTACCTTAGACAAATACAATACAAAACAATATGTTGATTGATAACACCAAGTTATAAGTCGACTAAAGTACTAAAAAGAACAATGGTAGCATAGTAAGTTTTACTACTATTGTAACTTTATACACAAGTTACTAACGACCCGCCCCGGCTTCGCACGGGTACAATGCTGATACTAATGCATGTTATAAATATAAACCTTCCGCTTGAATCAATCTATCTATAAAAAACGCCGCATCACAATTCGTTACGTTGTTCTAAAGATCTTAGCATACATACCATTTGTTTTAGCAATTATGTAACCTCAGTTAAATTAAATTGCCAGTAAATAATTATTGTTATCTATTCATAGTAGGTTATTTTTTAAAAACAATAAAATGTCTTAAAGATTATTTATCGGGTATTTATCGCGTACCTTTTGTTTTTATTTTCCCCTAATATTATGTCAACAAATCGTGAAAGTTTCAAAAGTTTTAATAAAATGTCTGTAATGATGACCATAATTAAATAAATAAATAAATTGTGGATTCCCAATACCACCACATTGTTAATTAAAATCACGATCATCGGCGACAATCTTGGATAATGTTTACCAATACTACCGACATGCATCTTCCTATCTCTATTCCGAGAATTAGTATACATTATATAGACCTTCTCATCGATTTCGATGACGGCGACCCAAGATATTACGGATTCCTTTTTTTATCATGAGCCCTTATATTGTTCGCTTGACCGATTTTGGTCTTGAATACCCTATGATGTGACGAATGACAGTAAAAATGGCCCTCGGAGTTAGGTAAATGTTTTTATTTTAAAACTGGAAAGCGAAGATGTGGTCGACAATGGATCACGGAGGACTAGAAGACACCTATTTTCTAGTTTTGTAGAGACCCAGGTTGTAGTATGTGTAAAATAAATGTGTACGTGTAGGGTTCGGGTCTCTCTATTCGTATCTGGTGCTTCGCGTCTATTGTCTAAGTGCTTATTTTGTAAGCCTAAAGAAATAAAGTTATTGAATCTGAATCTGTATCAATGCTGGTGGCTGTAGATAGCCAAGATGACCTTCCGGAAGCTCCCATTTAATATTTTTAACAAATAGTTTAGCCTATAGCTAGTTAGTACACCAAAACATACAAGATAGGTACGAGTATTTACATAATTTTATAAATAAGTAAAGCTAAGTGGCTTACTAATCACTCTAAAACAAAGCAAGGCAGATTACAATATAGAAAGAATACATTTAAAATTTACTTGTATGTATACTAATTTATATACGAAAAGACAATTTTAAGAAAATACATAGGTATTGTATCTAACTTAGCTTAGTAAACAGAGGGACATTAAGGCTAAGCAACAAACAAAAACAAGTTCACACAACTTTTACTTGACCAAAAAGCTGCAATATGTTAAGTAAGATCGAATGTCGAGGGTGCTGCCTTTTAAAAATATGTTTAAGTAAGGAGGAGAGTCATTCTGAGTAAAATCATAGGTACAAGTACAATGCATCAGCCAGCCTTACTCCGCGATTAGATTTATCGATGACTTATATCCCTGTATATTTTCTCATCTCGTCTCGTCGACTACATTAGGCGAGAGATGCACTCTCGTCTCGAGGAATGTTATTACCTTGATTGGTACCCCGTTCACCATCTTCGCAGTGCTATTTGTCACAAATGAGATTTGCGGAATCAAAATCCACTATGTTCATATTTTCATCAGTTCGTTATCTGACGGGACAATTTGTGAGAGTATTTTCTCTCGAGCAAAATTCTTATACACATAATAAGTGCTTGAGTGGCCTGCGAGGGTACTATCTTCTTTCTGATTCCATAATAATATGGAATGTGCCCTAGTAAGTTCAGTGTTTCATTTGAATGCTAATGCAAAATTACGTAAATTACAGAGACAGTTAAAGTTTTTAAAAGTCTGATTCTGTCCAATACGCCACGGGCCACGGCACGCGTAAACTGCTTCATGTCCATCCAAAAGTTGCGCAAAGTTGAAAAAAGTTTTTCAAATTCCTTCTATTTTCCTATATTTTCTAAATAAGTTCTTTTGGTTTGCAATCAATTTTATTTTATTTTATGACTTGATCATAAAACAAAATAACTATTAATTCGCCTCATCGATTTAAATATATTTGTTTACCCATACAAATACCATTCAAATGTCCCTGACACTACTTTATTCGTATTCTATTCATTGCAAAGAAAGACCCTCTCAGTGTGGCACTGACGCTGTCTTGCCAACAGCCGCTCGGTCCATGGCAGTGACGGCTCCCCGCTGCTACTTGCCGAGCTGGATGTAGATGATGACGTTTATGGGTACACCCACTGACTTGACAGCTATTCGTAATTGTAACAATGAAGGGGTAGAGCGGGTGAATCCAGACAATACAGTTGATATGTAATGTACTTAAGTAGATATATCCAATGACGTTATATTTTTGAACAAAATAAGTAATACAAGTGCGGACAGGGTGTGCTTAGGACGGATTATAAAATGACCAACAAACTGGACCTCTTCAAAACAAGAGTAAATAGGTTCTAGAACTTCGTGGTACAAATGGTGAAATTGTGGGTTAGGACCACAATTTCGAAGGTCTATTCATAAAAAATTAATTAAAAAATGTGCCTGTGATGATGATGATGAGAACGACAAAAATTAGTCCAAGTCGCGCGTTTTCTTCAAGCCTATTTATTGAGGCCGGATATAATGTACTAGCGACATTAGTGAACCCGTTAACTATTGATTCAAATTCACTGTTTCTATAAAACGAATAATGTAAAAAGCTTACTAAACGAACTAATCCCCTTTCACATCAGTCCCGTCGAGCTCTGTTCACGTTTAAAAAGCTCTTAGTTAATTAATCGGAATCCGATTTGCCTGTATAGATTGTTCCACCGTGCAATCACTGTACCAAGTTCCGTGTACCCATCCCATCCAGTATTTAATATCATTGGTCCATCCCTGCCTCCACTTTGTCTGTCCCTTCCAATAATGCTGTAAAAATTAAATTGACTGCTCCATAATAACTGAACACGGCTATTGTACAAATTGAGAAAATGTTTTATTCATTCAATCCAATCATCCAAACCACTGAGAGTTGTTTAAAGGCGTCGCAGATTGTCAAAATAAGAAGTCTTCTGTGTTGACTTCGTCACTTTCTACCCTACGTGGAATACGCTTCGTTAGAGAGGGAGAGTGATTTCCAAATTAGACCACAATTGGCTTAGTTAACCGTTGTTTTCATTCAAATTGACGTTTACGGCATATTTTCTGTACAGATTACGTCTGCGGCCGCTTTAGATGCGAATAATGAATGATGCCCCAATTTTGGCTCTACCTCGTTTAAATAAATTTAGATTCCATTTCCTATCTTACATTTGTGTTAACCAAGAAACCGAATAATGTTACACTCAGCTAAAATTAAAACCAGTGCAGTAGAAAAAAGACCTACCGTTTATTTCTTCGTCAATTAACGAAAGCCTCTCGTATCAATAATGGCCATGGTTAATAGACTGGTCTACATAACATCACCTAGCTCTAACCAATGTAAGCAGAACGTGTGTTATGTTATTGGTACCAACCCGATAACCAAAATGTATACCTACTTAATGCTATACGTTACATAGATTGATATTTCTTTTACATAAAAACATCCGGCGATCGAACAAGATTTTTTACTGACACGGGAATAGAACCCCCTTCGTAGGTTATTCCGCTTTGCCACTAAAGTTGTCAATGTATCTAACTTGCTGGATGATAGAGATCCACATTTCGATGACAGTCGAGTGGAGCGACCACAGACAGTGCGGTGTAGACCTCTCGAAATGTCGATGTTCGATGAAAAAGTAAATCAATTTTTGCGGCGGACTATTATATTGTACGTTCGACGCTTTGACAGCTCGCGGTCGCACATCAATGTCCAATAGTTTTGGGACATAAAGCAAATAAATGGATTGTTTAGTATATACCTCGCATTTTCACATTATGATTCTCTTAAAGCGAGGATTAAGCATTATGCGATACGGACATACGGTCTTTATAATTATGTTGTTGTGTCTAATCTTTATCTAGCTGTAAGTTTTCCTAAGATTGTAAAAATAAAAAAAAAAATGTAGATTCATAGCGATAGAATATAATTTTATATTTGGTCTCTTATTTTTCCGGAAATAAATACTGCTTGTTTGTTTGTTTTGTAGTTAAATCTCGTAATCTGATATTTCGTCTCCTTGTTTTAATAATTCCACGGTTTTCTATGATGAGGAATATTCTCACTAGGTATCCATTTAGTGAATGAATCAGTATAGGGTTTAGGAATTTACACATTGGATGTGAAAGAATCACTAAACGGTTTTTATGATGTTTTAGTTAGAGGGCTTAAAGCGCAAAACATGTTATTGACGTATGCTAAATGTGTTATTATGTAAACCGTAATTATGATTTCATCGATCAGGTAGGATCTGATCGAGAATATATCAAATAGTATACCTTATAATACACCTCCCTAGCTCTCATTCCCTCGAGGACTTCATATTCCAGATGACACTGAAATGGAACATCTATAGCTCGCCTTAATCTCCGATCTTCAATGTCGTTTAGAGAACCTGCCAGGTTGCAGAATCATTAAGTGCCCTTCATATCTACATTTAATACATTACGAAGACGCCGTCTAATTTCCCTTGCAAAAACTTGAATTCCGAAAAGAGCAAATCTTTTCCGTGACAGGCGCATTTCCGTCAACTAGTCATTGTATGCAAAGCGTCGCTCGCAGACGAGCATTGTGTGTGCCGTTTGTGCCCAAGATGAAGGCTTCTCTTCCATTATTCACCCCCAGGGCAAGAACCCTATTCCACGGATGATTGGCGAGGTCTCGCCCACCTGGTGGGCTGGTTTAGTGTTCAACTGTACTCAACGCTAGTGTTGGGAACAGGTGCCCGATTATTTAAAAAGTCAGAACTACTGGTTGTTTACTCTTGTTGAAAATAAAAGGAGTATGTTAATTGCATTTTATCATTGTGTCATAAAATTCCACTCAAATCCGCTACCAATCATGCCGTCATGCACTCCCGAAAATTCAGTAGAACCATATTGTAGGTTATTGTGACTTGTGACCATAACCTAGAATATGGTTCAGTAGAACTTATTATATCCATAGTGGTTTGAATCTTATATTAGAACATAAAGTTAAGAATGAGCAGAACACCCTGATCGACGCTACCTTGCAGAATGAACCATGCTAAAACTTTTAAAACTATTTTTTTTTTAAATACCCGTCCGCGTAACCTTTTTTTAATATTTCCCGACGATACCCGACAAATACTGATCAATTATTCTATTCTCACCTCAATTCTTTACCTTATATATTTTTTTATGTGATTTTTTATAAATAAAATTAATATTATTTCCCATGGCGGATACCACAAAGCTGCAACAATTTCATGTCCAGAGCCACTATTCAATAAATTTTTATCAGTTATTTCGCCCAAAGGTTCTAATGGGTGTTGCGTAAAAACCCTACTCTACAATTGAAGTATGCCATCTTTTCTTATCGTAAAATTCAACCGTAAAGTCAAAAGAAAAGATGTCGTGCGCCCTCTAATTAAGTAAATAATACTATTTTAATATTCTGTTTGTTGTTGATTCTCTGACGTGGTTTTTTACTTTGTCTTCTTCCTTTGACCTTTTAAACTATTCACTTTTCTAGTCTACTACAGCAAATAAAATAAGTCAGCACTTAAATTGTTTATGGTCTGCTCTACGGAACTCATTAAAACATCCGCTACTTAGGCACAGAATAAATACGTAGATATAATATGACGCGTCAACCTCTGTGGCACAGTAAAACTGTCAACTCTGCCTGCGACGAAGGAGGCCTTCGGTTCCTGATGATGTGATGACGACCCATAAGCTTTGCTTAGCTCGGGGCTATATGGCTTATTCTAAGTATTAGTTATGTAATTGCCATAGTCATTATGTAAGTGCCGCCAGTCGAAAATGTAGCGTAGTAGTCCTAAAATTTTCACGCGCCCGAACTCGGGTGAGATATGCAGCTCTAATGTAATATGTAAGATGTCTTGTCGGAATTAATATCACTTAATTAACACATCTGAATCACGATGATAAATTCCATTAACACAATATAAAGCATTATTTCCTAGTCCGGCATTATTTATCCCGGAATCCCGGAATTCCAGACATCACTAGCTGTACAGTCAGACTTAATCAGGCCTGTAATCGAGAAAAACAATGCTAGATTGAATGGAGGTGCCCCTCAGGCGACTTGCTGCGTCTGATTGTTTTCTTTGTGTGTCTCGTCGTTTTAACATGCCTCTTTGTAATCATGATTAGAAGGGTGCTTTTGTGCTTGGATAATACTGTTTTTTGGTGTAGAAGTTTTGTATTGGATGTTATAGGAGCCCTAGGAAACATGCCATCTGAATTCAAGGGAAAGCTTTGGCTTAAGGGAAACTTTCAGTGCTTTTTGGTAAAAAATATCTTTGGAAAAAGAATTGTCTGACCTGGTCTGACCATAACTTTTTTCCAGATATTTTCTAAAATACTACATTTATAAACGTAAATACTTAAGGTTTTCTTTCTCGTTCTGACAAGATTACCTCTCTAACGTATAGGTAATTTTACCCCGAACCCAATTTATACCGATCTCCCAAATCCCTGGTGGAAATTTATCCTCCATTTCATAGGACATTTCGCACGAGCAGTCCCCTAAGAAACTTGGGGAAATGGCGACACGTGACGTATTCCACAATTCTCCCAACATTTCATGGAAATACGTACATTTGCGGAGGAGCAAGTGTGAGCACGTGACCTTATAACTACGTCACGTGGTCACCCTTTTCGATAAAGTACAGGTGGACCATTGAAAAGCACTTGCCTATTTTGTAGGCTTTGCTTGTATTCAACCAAAGCCTTTCTTAACCCTTTCTTATTAGAAAGGGTGGAGGCTCCCTGACATTTGTATGCACGAATACACAGAGCAGGAAAACGTTTTTGAAAATATACTCTAGTCTAGTATTGCGCCACATTGCACACAAATAGATTGTTTTGTTATGATTCAATTGTATTCTTTCATTGTTCCATTTTATTGCCAGGCATCTGAAATTCAGAATATTTGGGCTATATTTGAAACATTCGAACAATTCAGTCTAAATTTATTGCCATCTATCAGAGCGAAACAGTCATAAAATCGTTTTAGAAAACCACAATAACGAAAATTCCAATCGAATGGTTGGTCTGTGGAATTTTTGCATTCTGCCAAGTATTCGAAAATCGAAATGACCGGTTGGCCGAGAAGTATTCGAGTCGAAAATACTAAATATGAAATGTGATACGGTATGATGAAATGGAATAGTGGTTGTGGTCAAGATGCGTAATGGCAAAGATCTCGCTTGGATGAGCTCGCCCGATGTCCGCCAGACGGCGCGGCGCGGGCCATTGCGGTCGACTCACTGACATGTTACACATGCCTCGGAATTCACCGACGTCTTTGGAATTCTCCGTTAGATATTGGATGCTAGTAGGAAATATCTAATATTTTTATGAAACAATTACCTTCGCATTATTCTCGCGTTTAAAATGGTGGATGAAAGTGAAATTATGATAAAAAGCTGTTACTTGACTCGTGTCAAAGTTGGCGCAATAAATTAATATTTTCTGGACTACATATTTGACCGAAATCAATATTTATATTTGCTGAATAATATTGGTGTTTGTCTAAGATATGTATAGTGAACTCTTTTTAACATTTAAGAAAAAACAAAAAAAAATTACCCAAATGCTGCCAAAATACAATTGCATTGAAGATGGTTTCCGTGATAAACCATCTTCAATGCAATTGTATTTTGGTTGATCATTTAAAAATTTCTACGATGTGCGGCAAATTAGTTGTCTGCAGTTTTATTAATTATAAAGAACGCAGAAAAAAATACACGAAAATTTCTCGCGCCAACTCATAACGACCTAGTGATAAAGAATTTGCTGAACGTCTGTTCAGACAAGTTTCAGTTAGAAAAATTCTCATCTTAATCAACCCCTGTACAGTATGTAAATAATCAAGACTCCAGTTTTCGCTAATGATTGACGAAATTACGTCAATCTGTATGCAAGTGAAGTTATCATTAAGTGAAACTAAGTAGATTTCCTATTACGTGCTGAGACTTCTGAAGGTGTTATTGGTAGGAATAGGAATTAGTTACACGAGGAAGTAATTAATGGTATTTCCTCTAGAGTTTTCCAAGGCGCGCATACTTCTCTCTCTCGTCAAAATAAGAACGTTGTATTTGAAAACTTACAAGGTAGCCTAAGTTAATTACTTAGAGCTTATGTTTTCTAATACAAGACCAACAAACAACATAGATCCTGTAGGGCAAGCACGGGCTTTCTTGTCTAAGGTAGAATAGACAAAAATTACGTCACTTTGTCATCGAATGAGTAAATTATAAGAAATTAATTTCTTCAACTTCAATGATGTACCTACTTACGTAATGTATGGATATGCAATGTCATTATTGTCTATTCTACCCTAAAAAACAATCCCTGTGCTTGGCCTATGGTATCAATAAAAATTGAGTTCAGTAAATAAAATTGTATAAGTAGTTTTCGTTCCACAATCTGCAATCTGTGCCTAGTTTCCGAGGCTATCACTCAATAAAACTTTAAAGATAAGTAGAAACACATTGTTAAGTTAAGTACATTATGGGCTATAGGGCTTACTAACTATAAGGTGTTGCATATCTTCGGCTCTAGGAGAATGAATGGCGCCTGAATTTTGGCAAGAAATAGTCCAGGTTAAGTAAGGTACATAGTTTAGTTACTTAGTTATCTATACTAATATTATTAAGAGGAATGATTTGATTGTTTGTTTGAATTAAATAGGCTCTGAAACTACAGGTCCGATTTGAAAAATTATTTCACCATTAGAATCCTACATTATCCCTTACGAACATAGAGAAGAGTATTATCAAAAAGTTTGGGATCCGTATGAAAACTTCAATAATGTAAGCCAACCTGGTAGTTTTTGTTAAATACCTGTGCGAAGCCGTGGGCATACTAATTTAACAAATGATAGTAAATTTCCGATGATTATATATAATAGTACTAGGACATACATGACTTGGACGGTGAGAACAGCTTTATATTTTTCTACGTAGATTTTTCAGGTCTGAACCTACCTTTGCATGGCTGAGATTTTTCCAGAAGCAATATGTGTACGTAGCTAGTTACCACAATAACGTTTGTCCTATAGAATAATGAAATCATCCTCGGTAAAATAATAATTAATTCAAAATTAAGTCATTATCTGGTCCCCTAACTCAGGGATTATATTTATTTATAATAGAATGGAGACAAAATACGTCACTTTGCCTTAGAATTATTTAAAATTAATTTCTTTCACTTCAAAATTGTACGCAAGTGATGTTATACATAGTGATGCGATGACATTATTGTCAAATATTCCCTCAAGAACAATATGCTAGGCCCGAGCTAGAGGCTGCACGATTAAAAAAACCCTCGGTTTTTCCCCAAAATCAGATTAATGTCTAAATCGGAAAACCCAAAGCTTTGAAAACTATGAGAACTCTTTTATACCAGCTTAACTTTTAAATCCACCTCCATGGCTTGTCCACGTTTCTCTTTGGCCAAGCAAATTACTTCCCTTCCCTTTGCGAATTTGATTCTTTTGATCATTGCAAAATCAATTTCGTCGCCCCTACTAGCTGGACCGCGCAGCCTTCGGTCAGACAAAACGAGCATTTATAAATTAGGTCTAGCGGACCTTGTACACTTGTGTTCGGGTTAGGATTGCCAATTTTATAGAAATTACCTACTAGAGAATTTACTAGAAAATTTAATTTATCAAATTAGAACTTAATTTCGCACTTTAAATTAAGTTCTCAGTTGTACCACTTTATTACAGAAATTGAGTTCTGTGTTGTATACCTACCACGATCAATACGAATTTATATTTATTTAAAACCACCATTTGTTTATGCTTTGTGTTTTGGTCGGTAGGTAGATAATTCCTCGGCATAAAGCCCACCTTTTGTACTGTTGTGCAATAAAGTTAATAAATAAATAAAAAATAAACTCAAAACTTTGAAAGTGAACTTGGTTTAGTAAGGGTGGTGAGTCTTTGAAATATAAAGGTAACTTATGTACTCGTGGCTCTAACAGACGAGGGGTTTTGTAAAGACTGGTTTCTTCCCGCGGCATTCATAAATTAGGTTATGTTCTACCTAGATTTTTCTAAGGGAAAGATAAAACCTTTACAAAACTACTTATTCGTCAACTGGCTTGCGAGTGCGCGCATGTAAGCAACTTCCAATTCAATGTGTAATTATAATTATCTTTCAGAATTAGACCAGTTGTGCTGTAAATTACCTATCCATTAAGGGTTTTTAAGAAACTTACGAATCGTTAGTACCTAACTGGCACTCTGTTTTATGTGACAACAAGCAAAAGAAACCGTCCTTAGCTTGTTGCTGCGAAATCAGTAAGTACGATATTAGCCCTTCTCTACAATATTAGCCTTAATAAGTAGGTTTTTATAATTGACAAAAAAGCTTTTATTAACAAAGAAAATTACAATCACCTAACTAAGTGAGAGCTAGTATTTGCAAATGAAACAATAAAGCTAACTGCAAACAAATGAATAGTTAGTAAAAGAGGTGTAGATACATTTTTATTACATTATAATGCCTACTATAAAAAGTGCATACGTGAACATAAGTGGTAATTATGTTTCATAGTTTAAGCGTTTGTTTGTACGTTACCATTATTCACATCAGTGTTGTATCATTGGTATCGTACAGGCATCGCACTAATTTATCAAAGGGCGCAGCCGCTTTGTGCCAGCTTATGGTAATCAACGGTGCGTTTGTGGATTTCCTACGAACTTGCCGTTTAATGAAGTGATTTGTTTTAATAACCTCGCTGATATTATTTTGCTGACTGTACGTGACCATTAGGTATCTGTTTTTTGGATGTTATCTGCGGACGATGTGCCTTTATTGTTAATTTATTTTAAATAATGATTAATATATTTTTTTTATTTGTTGAGCCACAGAACGGCAATAGTACTAGATTTCTTCTGCAAAATTTTATCATTTTTATTTTGTGAAAGTAAAATAGGCTATTTATACTATAGTCACTGTGGCTACAGAAGGGGACTGACGATGCCAGTGCGTGGTGTCTTTTCTTATTCCAGTGAAAGTTTATAAATTCACTATGTTTATGATTAGGGAAAGAGTTAATTAATATTAATTAACTGGGATAAACCTACTTTAAGAAAGAAAATCACAATTGAATTAACAGAAAAATCACAACAATAGTGGAGCTTACTGCAGACTGTTTCAAACAATCTACAGATAGCTCAACTGATACATATCAATACCAGTCGGAAGCTTCCCCAAGACGCTGACTGCATTGCCTATTGTATGACAATGCTCACCATATTACCAGTAGGGCAAGCACGGGCTTTCTTGTCTAAGGTAGAATAGAGAAAAAATACGTCACTTCGTCATCGAATGCGTAAATGATTTGAAATTAATTTCTTCAACTACAATAATGTACGCAATGTATGGCGATGCGATGCCATTATTGTATATTCTACTCTAGAGAAAAATCCCCGTGCTTGTCCTGCAGGTGTCGTATATTTTTAAAAGAAATTTATTTCACATCACTTAGTTTTTACTTTGACAAATCTTTCACATTATGATCATGAATCTTTTCTAGGAAACATTTTGTACATTACATTCAATTTCAATGGAATCGGCGCTTGGAATGGTTTTAGTGAGTAGTACATATCCTCCAATTTTCCCGGAATTCATTTTGTTAAAGTTTTCAAAATGAAATGATACATTGATTTATATTTATTAACCGATTTTTAAACCGAAAATGGAGGAGGATTTTTGATACACGATTTTATGTATCATTGTCATTAATTTATGGACCGATTCGGATGATTTGCAAAAAATATAAAAAAAAATTAATTTAAAATTTACAGTAAGGTAGATTCGATATCGAAAAGTCAATTGTGGTAAATATAGGTTACTATACTTTTGGAAATATTTTGAAAAAAAAGATTTACTATTTTGTTTAGTGAAAGGTTTAATTTGTACTGTAATAGTTAAGGTTTAATATTTTATGAAATACATCGAGAAGAGTCGAAAACTAACACATTTTCCTTATCTCCGAAGTAACTGGTTACTATTTGTGTACCGACGACTAATGTAATCCACCGCCCCGGTTCACACGGGTATTTAACAAAAATTTCCAAATAAAAAAAAGATATAAATTTTACACACAATTTGGGTTACTTTATTGAAATTTTCATACGGATTCCTAACAGTTTTGGAAATATTTTATAGCCTTCTTACATCATGGATAGTGTAGAATCACATCGGTCCAGTAGTTTCGGAGCATAATTAATTCATACAAAAAAACAATCAAATCTTTCCTTTTTATAATATTAGTATAGACTTCTGGTCTTACTTAACACTTATCGATTACAAGCAATCTCGCCAGGGTAACCATTAGCGAATAACACATTAACACCGTCTGTCACGTTGCAATGAGTAAATTAATAGGTAAATGTCGGATCGATCGTTGAATTACGGACATGTTTGCATATTTCGGCGCTGGCTAGCGATTCCGCGAACCATTCACAGAGAGCTGCATCGATTGAGGGCCACAGGGGAGCCGGACCAGTAGGGATACTAATCATCATCATCACCAGCCTATAATAGTCCACTGCTGGACATAGGCCTCCCCTAATGACCGCCATAGATGACATCATTATCTGGGGGTTATTGCCCATAATCCCCACGCTGGGCATGCGGGTTGGGGATCGCAGTTCGGTGTAGTTGTTCTGCAGAAGGCGCTGCTGCCCGCCCCCCGGTGTGTTTCCCTTAGTCGCCTCTTACGACACCCACGGGAAGAGTTGGGGTGGTGAAATTCTATGCCGGCACCACACGGCTTCTTGGGATACTAATAAATAAATAATAATAAAAATAAAAGTCTATGTACTATCTAATCTATACAGTGATCTCCATAAAAATCAAGATATAACAAAGAAAATACAAGTTAAATAAAATAAAACAAAAATACACTTAAAGCTACAATAACAGGTACAATTTAGAGTTTTATTTAGGTATAATCATATTTATTTTATGAACACGTGGAAGATGTGTTATAAATAATACATAGCGGTCCTATTGTGTAAAGATGGCAGTTAATAGAAAACTAAGCACTAAAGTAAAGAACATAAAAAAAAACTTAACGATAGGTAGGTACCTACTTACCAAAAAAAAAAAAACGTCACTTAAAATTTTAGAGTTCAACATAAGTACCTTACTTGGGTTGTTATTTGTTGAACTTTTAACTGTCTAAAGAGTCAACACTCGTTAGATAATAAAACCTGAATTGTCAGACACTATCATCACAGAATGACAAGTTCAGTGCAGTAAGATGGCTTTGTAGTGGAATCTTAAAACATAAGGAAATCCGCTCCCTTACAATATCAATATAATTGAAGAGTTTCAGGACAGCAATAAATCTAAATGAATATTGTATACTGTGCAGTCTGTGCAAGCTAAATTAATAAATTCGCTCTCCTATGCTTGTAAATATACGCATAAGCTTGCCATTATCAAAAAGAATAAGATGATCACAATCGTACAAAAACTTTTGCAGGAGTAGGAATACGCTCTTGTGAGCTAATGTGTTAATACAAATGTGAAAACCTGTACGATTCAAATTGAAGCCACAATGACAAAGTAAAGTTGCAATTAAGAATAGCAAGTACAGTAGCGCATCGTGATTAATTACTCACATCCATAAATTTTTCACCATTCCGCCCCGAGAGAGCCTTTGACAGCAGTTATTACACGCCACAGTGGAGGCGAAACAGTAGGACCTCTTTGAAAGGTTACACTTATAATCTGTCAAAGGGTTGCGAGAATGCTACGTGATTTATTGGCAGTGTCACAGTTGAGATGAGCTAGAAGAATAACTCATTATGTCTCATTGATTTATTCAATAGGGTTATAGAAGCGGGTGCAGGCTTCAAAAGGCATCACTGTATCTAAAATGCATGCTATTCCATTTTGAAGCGGTTATAAACATTTCGTTTTAAAATATATTGAAAAGCTTCTGTATTCTTTGATAAATAGTTAGAACTGTTACAAGATAGGTATTTTGTTCATTCTAAACTTAGAGGTTCCAGTCTTCCTTCTGTTTTTCTTTCTGCATCAAGGCTAGCTTAAATTATACCAATGATGCAACTTGCAAGTCTCATAATATGAATTACCCCGCTGCTGGCGCTTAGAATTCCATGCACTTTAATTAAATCTCCAAATGCTAGTCACACTGCATATTTTGAACTGTGGTCAAAGCTTAGGTGGCGCTCAGTATCATCCGCAACTCAAAGGGCGCCGACAAAGAGCCGCCGCGCTCGGTGCGGGCGGTATTAGCGGCCCGTTTGATACCCCTCCCCTTCGCAGGGTTGACAACTCAGCCGAGAGCCCGTGACCTAGGACAAACCTCTCAATCAAGTTTAATTGCGTTTTAAGTTACCGTGCACCGATAATGGGATATTAATTGAATGCTTTTGATGTGTTCCAGGCTTGTTTCATGTGATGCTTTGTTTTCATGTTTTGTGCGTTGTCTCTGGCGTGTAATTACATTTTTGTTCTGTTTGAAGCTCGTCTCTTTGAAGTTGATTTATGTTTGTTTTATTTTATAATATTGTTTTCTACTATCTTTTTTGGCTGTCTTTGTTCACATCAAGGCATTGGTAGTGTAAATCTGTGAAATACCTAACTTTTTTCTGGATCTTTTGATAATATTACATGGTTTGATACTTTTACCACTACCCTACTTTTTCACAATTTATTAAAAAAATTACAATAATAAATTGTAGCCTGCCTGGCAGGAATACCCAAAGACATTCTTTGGGATAACTGAGATTAATATATAAATTAGATCTTCTTTCGCTATTATTATGCTTTTTCCAACCTTTTACTTGTGCTTCTCGCATCCATCTTTGCCCTCCTACCTATATTGATCATGCCGATAAGGAGGAAGGCAATAAAATAGGTCTACTTTGAAACCCAAAACTCGACTTGGCAGTTGACGGATCAGACATTACTCTAGATGTGCCGAAGCACAATGACCATAGCTTTCCTCTTTGGAAAATGCAACGAACAGAACTTACAAAATTAGACACACGTTTTTGACATTCATCATAGGCGTCTCTATCTAGACAAAGATATCCATGTAGTCTTCCTGCCAATTAAATAAATATTTCGTCACTTTTCCAAGAAACAAGTACAAACCTAATTGTAATAGTTTTAGTGTCGAGTCGCAGCCCTAGCGCCCCCTAGCCCGTCCCGGGCTCAAAGTGAGTGTGTTACTCTTTAACCTGCGCGAATCGCGACCGGCTAAACTTACCACTCCGCTAAATAAAGTTAAAAGGCTCCTAGGGCTTTGTCTCGGCCTCCTTTGATGTTGAGGCGAGAACATCCCCACTTTACAACCCCCTCTCGAACAGTTAGCTACAACTATTGCTCTTAATGCCTTTCCATTGAAATAGCCCTATTGATTAGTAGGAAATTCTCTGGGATCTCAAAGCGATTTCTCTTTGATGCCTGAGTGATGTTATCCTTGGCTTTTTGGCTGATGTTTCTAAAGATTACACATTCAGATAAGATTCTTTGGATTTTCAAAGGTAAATGACTAAAAGCGGTTTATCTGTTATTGCAAATAGAAAATATACCACTATTTCTGTTGGTTTGCAAAACGTACCTTAACGTTGTAATTATAGTAGCGTTGCCTCAATATTTTATTTAAGTGTAATCTATGAATGTTCGCCAAATGAAAGGACCGTTACTTTGATCTTGCGGTCTTGTAAAACCAATCATGCGGTATTATTTCCTTTTATGTTTACTACCTTTGCTCTGCAGACGTCAAAGAGATTGTACCTACTTTACGGAGGAGCTATTATAACAATTCATCTTCCCACGCAACGTCATCATCATTATTACAAGCGTCTGTACGACACAACATAACAGAAGATATAGCATTACTACGAGCGTGTCTACGACACAACAACGTATTGCAGTTTCATCTTCTGTCGGCCTGCCGCAAATCGTGAAGCTTCGATTATACATGGATAGTTCAAAAGAACCGGACTATATGCTAAAATAAAAATATTCCAGCTAATCCATTGTAGGTTTCAGCTTTCAGAATTAATTGTCCTCGGAAGCTCGACACTCTCATGTCCTTTAACACATCTTTCCAACGCATCCTGGGTCTACCTCGGGACTTTCGCCCAGGAATGAAACTGTTGTGCTTAATTCCCTTCATTATCAAGTGGCCTTGCCTCATGCGACCAAACACACGCTAACTTCCTGCAAAAAATTATGAAATGAAAATCAGAGCTGGTGTTTTTAATCACAGCTAAATACTAATATTTTATTTAAGGCTTTCAAAGATTTTCTTCTAATCCTGTGTACGATCAAAGCTTATTGTGAAATACAAGAACAAAATTAAATGACTATGAAACTCTCTGTGGCCCTTTATCACGAAGTCAAATATCATTGCTTAAACGAAAGGCTTTGGAATCGGTTCATTTATACTGTAAGCTGAGCTGGAATCTTCAAATTAATTCGCCTTTTCAAAGGCGAAAGTGAACCCTTCAAAGGTGAACCTCTCAGGTGCCCCAGCCAGAATAAAGTTTAAGGTGACGCATTGATAAACAATTATTTGAAATCGGGAACCACGCCCCCATGTGACGCGGCTTGGTATCGGGCGCTGGGACATAGACGTCATGGAGTCGTCTTACCTTTATTTATATTTTATATCCATTTAAATATTTTATACTTTTATAGGGGAGCTGATATTTTTTGGAGGTTCTATATCGATAAAAAACATTATTTGACGACGCCTGTGTCGCGGTTTCAACTTTTGCGTCTTTCGCATCAGGTCAAACATTGTGTGATGAACATATAAAGTGAACATACCTACTACATACAAACTTATATACCTACATACAAACGCCTGATTTTATTCACTGCTTCCACTCTTATTCGACTTTGGTATATTCTGTTCTGACATAATATAAGTAAAACCAAAAGTAAGAAGTAGGTGTCATGTGTTTAATAAATTTCGTTGCTAATATAATTATCATTTAAATTTCGACACTGATTATAATTTAAGTATTCAATATGTTATCCAATTATTGAGGACATAGTGGGTATTTTGCAGTCAATATTCTGAAAAAGCCATAACATAATCTGAATGAACTATCTACAATAGCAATATCGATCGTCTGCGTCAGCAAAATCGTCAACTTCAGCAGTTTTCAGTGTCAGCAACAGTATCAGAATTTTGTCTTTTGGTTCTTCTGAAATATTAATTACTAGCGGTCCGCCCCGGCTTCGCACGGGTATTAAACAAAAATTTCAGAAATTATACACACTAAAACGATGGGTTTCACAGTTTTCATACGGATCTTTACTTTTTTTAACAGCATTGGGGTTTTTGACATAGACTCGACATTCCAAAACTGACACTGGCCGTAGAGAAAAAGCAAGCACCGTGCGCTATACAACCTCTTTTTCTATTCTGACGCGCCATAATAGAAAAAGAGGTTGAATATACAGCCCACGGTTCAATTATTGAATTTTTCATGCGGATCCCAACTTTTTTGAAAATATTATATAGCCTATGTTCATCACGGAAAATTAAGGATTCTAATGGTGAAAGAATTTTTTAACTCGGTCCAGTAGTTTCGGAGCCTATTCAATTCAAACAAACAAACAAACATACAAACAATCAAATCTTTCCTCTTTATAATATTAGTATAGATATTTGACGCACAATTTTCCTTGCTATGTGCAACCACGTACCACAGTGTGCTCGAAACGGCTCACTCACACAAGCATCTCGTAGATGCGCATCTACGAGAGCTCTAAGGGGTTTTCGCGGTGCTGTCAGTAGCGGTTGTCGCGTCGCGACGAGCGGTCATGCGTAAGCGTAATTTAGTTTTTTGAAAAATGCTCGATAATATTGAGTTGTATACAGCTGTGTGAACACAATTTCATCGAAACCGGAGCTTTCGTATTTTAAACTTCCTGCTGATTATTATAAAAAAAATGTACTATTATTATTATTGTTATCGAACAATGAGTCCGTGTAATTGATCATAATTAATTCTTGAATTTATTTGAAAATCCAGAATGACGGCGGTTGAACCGCCGTCTTTCAGGTTGTACCTATAGCTAGAATGAGAATATTTTATACAAAAATTCCTATAAAGAATTCCGACGTATCGTAGTAGACGCAAGTACTTTTATGAGAATCATTTGTAATAATTAAGATTGACATATTAAGAAATGTTTTTTTTAATTGCTAGGTAGAAATCACATGCATTTTCGGATTGAAACACGGTACGGTTTGCAGCCGCTCATGAGCGTTGCCCACGCGCCACCTGCGCTGCAGTGTCTGCGCGCGCCGTAAAGTTACAACCCTAGTGCTATAATGGAGCGTAGGTATTTATTTCATCAACTAGGCTTAGTTTCGATACTGGACCATATGTGTACTGTGCACGTACTCCGGATCACGAATTGGCTTATTCCTTATATTTATGTCTGGGATCGACTACCTCAGGAAGGAGACAATCGTAATAGAATTTTAGCAATTTTGGTTCCATCACGTCTGCCCAGTACATGTCATCTTTTTCAATGATTTCTGTTTTTATTTAATTGTCGCCATACCAAATTCCAAGCAAACATTGATTATTTTTGCAGATATGCAATTGATCTTGCACCTGAAAATAACAAACCGATTTTTGTTAATCACTACTTCTGAATTTTTGTTTTTTTTTATAAAAATGCATTTTGTTCTGCTGATCTAATTGCGTCTCAGTCTGAAACATAAATAAAACAATAATTATAATATGTTATGAATAAATTATTAGCATTCCAGGTCATGTAATAAAATATCGTAATAATATACAAACTTTCTATTGTTTTAGGAGTAATTTGTTCAAAATAACATGAAAGTGTATTCTGATCCCTTGGAGCCGTCCTAAACAATACTATTATTAGTAAACTTCGCCAAAGACTGTGATGGATTTGCCCAGCATTGAGTCATCATAAAAGATAAAAAAAAACAAAAAGTCGCTTTTTTAAACAAACAAAAAAAAAACTTACGTGAGCGTCACAGTTTCTAGTTCTGCATAAGACGATGACATTTCTTGTCTTCTGCAAATAGTCCGGTCAATTTAGACATTCGAATGATTATGACGATTACAACTTTTACAACTTTTTGAATCGTTATATCTCAAAAACGGTGGCTCGTAGAAAAAAAAGTATTAATTAATTTTTTGTAGATAATTTTGTGATCTACAATTTTTGTCTGAGATATTTTTATGATAAAACTTACCGTTTTGCTGAAAATCGCGAAAAACTCATTTTTTTTTCCTTTGACCTTGAATAAAAAAATTTCCTTACAAGGGAAAAATGGGGAACTTTCAAATTTTGTTTTTAATGATATTTCAAACAATCTTACCGATTTTCAGCTTGGTGGGAATTTAGGTAACTTTACTCTTATTTTTTGGTCTAATTTGACCGGACTAAAAATAAAATTCTAGTCACATTCACACACGAATTATTATTATGAAGTCTCGGTGTGCTAAATAATACATATTTACCCTTCTAAAGAATCTTTTGTCATCGTTTCAGTTTCGCCTAAACCCAGAGACGACTCCATGTTTTTTCTTTGTTCGGACAATTGTTTCCTAGAATGTTCATGTTAGATTTTTATTTTGTAGGTAACCGCGTAGGAATAAATACTAAATAAACTATAAGTTATTTATAATAACTTATAAATAAAACAATAATTGATAAACCTAGTGCGAGTGAAAAATATAATAGGTATGACATTTACTTACCTTTTCTTGACCATTTCTTTACATTTTTCAATATACAAAGATTTCATCTTCATTTTAGAAATTTTCCCCATTTTAAACACTTTACTCAGAGGATAATATTGACGATATTATATACTAGTGCGCGGAAAATCGATTGACACAGGTCCGACGCTGACAATGGTCCGAAGCGGACTGAAGGGGGGCCGTCTGCATACAAAGTGACGCCAGAGCTAGCTTGGAAGTAAAAGTCGTAAGCGCCAGAACGGGAATTCTCGTTTAAAATAAAAACTATTGATAATTATGTAAAATCCAATTACCATTTTGTAAAGGGGGTATAGACTAATCTGTGCAGAAAATTTAGAGGCATAAATCGGTTCCGTTCACCTGTAAAGTGAGAATCTATGTTTTTATGGAGCAGTTTTTGGGATTTTTTTTCTGCTGTAATACTTATCCAATCGTGAAAACCAATTACCAATTTGAAGTAAAAACATGACAAATTCAGGACATAAAATATGAATTCCCAATGTTTTGTTATTGCTGAAAAAAGTAGATTTCCCTGACCCCAAAATCGTCAATGTGTCGTCTTAATCGAATTTTTTGTCTATCATATCTGAAAGACAGAAAAAGAGACGTAGTACATAACATAGAGGCTAATGGAAACTTGAGGGTTTCTCTCCTCTCCATTTCTGTATAGGTATTCTAAAATAACAAGATCCTTCAAGTGCGGGATGGTAAATTTTTCGACCCTTTTCAAAATATTTCATAAAGTATTTTATATACCACTAGCGGTCCACCCCAGCTTCGCACGGGTGTTAAACAACAATTTCAGAAATAATACACACTAACATGATGGGTTTCACAGTTTTCATACGGTTCATATGTTCATCATCATCACGGAAAATTTAGGATTCTAATGGTGAAAGAATTTTACAAATCGGTCCAGTAGTTCGGTTTAAAGATGTTTATTTTCTCATAAAAACAAAATGTTCACTTATAATGAGATACAATAAATCTTAAAAGTAGTGCTTAATCTAATATTACGTTATACCTCCGGGGCCAGTAGGCGGTAAGTAAAGTAAGAAAGTACATCTAATAAAGTAGGTAAATACTATGTCTGTTTAGTCTACTAGTAGCGACATCTATTTAGTCCGAGCGATAACTTGCTCAAGGTTGTTGTCCAATACTTAACTAGATGTCGCGACTAAAAGTGTACGAGCGCTAGATCGCGCTGATGAGAACGCACGGTCTTCATATAAATAGTTAAGGACAAAATTCAATAAATTCAGTCTACTCCGAGAGTTCAAAGTGTTTTAATCATAAAACCTTCTACCAGTACAGTAAAACCGGGGTAGTGCTCACCATTGGTCCTAAACGAGCCTGATGTTTTAAGTACTAGCAATAGCAAGTACTAATTCTTCGTTTTTGAGAGTTGATCTGTGCTGTGGATCGCAGCGGCAAAAGATCGACTATTCGGAGTCGGTGGCCACCATACCACCGACTTATGCGGGTGCGGATCTCTGATCCCCCGCGACCATCGCGGGTGCGGACATCTGATCCCCCGCAACCATCGCTCTGAGCTGACACACCTGTGTCGGCTTCAGTGAGCGCGCCGCCGCAACGGATTGCAGTGCAGTGAGATCAAAACTTGATTGTGTGTTTATGTGATGTGATCGGTGACACAACCGTGGACAAAAGTTCATTGACCCCATTCCTGTGATCGTGCCAGTGCGAGAAGTTAGTACGATCAGGTGATCGTGCTTACCTGCTGCTTCCAAATCCAGCTGAATGCGAAGTGTGGACACAATTCCGCGACGTGAGACACCTACACATCAGAGTCCTTAGAATCCCAGAAGAGGAGGAGTACAAGCCGGTGGTCGGATAGTACTACCTTCCACCGAGCTCAGAGAGAGTTCAAACCAGAGGTAGTCATTGGAACTACCTCCCCAGTAGCACAGACGAGACGAGTTTTACAAGAAGTTCAACGCGGGCGGTGGAGGCAGTACCGGATCCTGCGTCCTGCCTCGCCTCGCGCCTCTAAGGATCTACGAGTATTTCTACCTCCCTGCGTGCTGGAGATAGACGACTGCTGGCTGACGCGTGGATACCAGCCAGCAGCTCCGAGTACATCGAACCAAGGATCACAGTGCGTAGAGGTGGTAGCTGATAAAACTGTAAGTACTTTTAATTTGTGTGGAAAACGAATCCTTTGTTGTGAGACCTATTTGCGGTGTTTTTTTAGTGTGTTTCGTGAACTTAATTTATATATACGTCGCGTCGACCAAGTCGTTGGCTTAGTGACATTTGTTGGATTATTCATTATTTTAAACTCAGTGATTTAGGTAACTTGTTCGAGGTACTCTAATAAATAAGTTATTTTATTATCATTAGGAAAAACGGTTCAAAATCCTCGTTTGTTTATATGATTCAGCCGTTTGTAAATACTTGCATCTCAGCATACCTACCTACTTGTTGTTGTACGTGCTTATTCATATCTTTTCATAAAACTTTGTAGGTACCTATGTGCTAAGGTTAAGTTTTTGTTGCAAGTATTTGTAGGCACCAAGGTACCTACCAACCAAACTTTTGTTAAAAATGGATCTTCTTTTAAGCACACAAATCGAATTGAATAAGTCCATTGAGCGAGGGCTAATCAATTTCAAAAAATGTCCAAAGGAAAGGCTCTCCTCAACTTACATAAACTCGAAACTCGAAATTTTAGAAAATAATTGGGCGCGTTTTCGAGACAATCACTATCAATTGTTTAGTAAATTTCCTAAAGAAGATCTATGTAAAACTTCTTATGTAATTGATGACATGATCGATCAAACTGAAGAGAAGTACTTGATGTGTAAATGTTTTATGAAAGATACATTGGAAAAGGTAGCTGTAAAAAATCCTCAACAATCGGAATCAGAAAGTACCAGTCAAGCCAGGTCAGAGATGAGCAGTTCTGCCTCTTCGCTAGCTAAATTGCCAAAAATATCAATTCCTCATTTCTCTGGAAAATACGAGGAGTGGACTACGTTCCGCGACCTATTTGTATCATTAGTCCACAAAAATACTTCCCTTGACAATGTACAAAAACTTCATTATTTGAAGGCGCATCTCACTGCTGAGGCGGAACAGCTCATCAGACACACTCCCATAGCGGACTCAAACTACGCACGTTGTTGGGAACTATTAGAAAACAGATATAACAATAAAAGGTTTTTGTCTAAATCGATTTTGAACAAACTTTTCAAACAACGTGCTATGAGTTTTGAATGCGCTTCGGCATTGAAGGATCTGTTGGACACTAGTTCCGATTGCCTGAATGCTCTCAGTTGTTTAGGCGTAGAGGTGACTACATGGGACATTATAATTATTCATATACTCAGTACAAAATTAGATTCCGAAACTCAAAAACAATGGGAACTTTCGATCTCGAGCCCAGACAGGGACATAAATGAGCTGCCCACCTTCTCACAGTTTAAAGCTTTCTTAGAGAGTAGATTCCGAGCATTAGAGTTTGTTGAACCCGAGAAGCAAGCACAAGTACAGTAAGCGCAACGAAAGATGAGACCTGTCAGATGCCAGTGGAGGGGATTTCGCGCAGGTACAGTCGCGCTTAAAATAGGTAAATAAAATAATTAGTTCGGATTAATAATAAACATATTTTCGCTTCCTTCGCCATAAACTTGTAAACGTCGAACACCATCTTCCTACTTCGCTGTTTTAAAGCCTTTTGCCTCGAGGCATATTCAAAAGAAAACAATAAAAAAAGAATGAACACAACTAACTACTTTTGTATTCGTTGGTACTTCGGGCCACAGCGGCGTGTGCGCGGGCTGCGGGGAACGACACACACACACGACTAAATAAATACGCATGCGCGGACGCCATACCTCGCCTCGCACGCTCCTGTCTTACCGCGCGACGGTCCCGCCCCTCCCCGCTTGCCTTGCATACCACCAAAATTGCCTGCGAAATAGCTACTGCGCAGGTATAACCACGTGATCGGCCAGGTCTCTTCTTTCGTTGCGCGTATTGTACAACGTCGTAGTAGTTCGAATCAGCAATCAACAAAAACATTTGTTGCAACCTCCGCAGAAGGAGACCCAACTGTATCTAAGGAACCTTCTTCTTTTTCCTGTGAATTCTGCGCCGACAATCACAAGATCTCATTCTGCAAGAAATTTTCTGGACTAGATATTAACGAGCGGCGAGAATTTGTAATGAAACAGAAAATGTGTTTTAACTGTCTCGGTGGCAATCATGGTGTTTATAATTGTAGAAAACCCACAACTTGTAGGATTTGTCAAAGACGACACCATACTTTACTGCACATCCCACGTGATCAGATAATCTCTCCTAAGGGTAATGAATCTCCCCAAGCTGCCTCTGAAACTACAAGTCCAGCCGAGCCAGTGATCTCATGTGTATCTATTGGTATAAATCAAGTGGCAGTAAATAATCAGATTTTACTAGCCACTGCATTAGTCAGTGCAAAAACTAAGACTGGTAACTACCAAATGCTAAGAGCCTTGTTAGATCAAGGTTCACAGGCTTGTTTCATCACCGAAGCAGCAGCGGATCTCTTGAAATTGAAGAGAGTACCTATAGACACCAGTATCTTCGGATTAGGTTGTGAAAAATCAAATATCAAAGCTACTCACATGGTGTATACATCCATCAAATCACGGACCAACTCCGAGTTTAGTGTTCAGATCAAGGCCTATGTACTAAAGAATATAACATCACACTTACCAGAAAGAAAAGTAGAAGCCTTCAATTGGGTTGAACTGGACAACCTGGAGTTAGCTGACCCTCAATACAACGCACCTCAAAGGATAGATCTGTTGCTCGGAGCTGATGTTTATAGCTGCATCCTTAGGGAAGGTCTAAAGAAAAGTCCTACAGGAAACCTAGTTGCACAAAGCACCTCCCTGGGATGGATTCTATCAGGTATAGTACCACTTAAAACGGAAAAGGATAACACCAATACGGCATATTCATTTCATGTACAATGCAATGAAAATGAGTTGCTGAAAAAGTTCTGGGAAATAGAAGAGCAAATTTCAAGTAGTACATCCACAATGACTGATGAAGAACAACAGTGTGAAACATTATTTGCACAGACTACTGAGAGGGCTACGGATGGAAGATATATAGTAAAGTTACCATTTAAAGAGGAATATACACAATGTAAGTATGGTAACTCTAGAAACATAGCTATAAGCAGACTAAAATCATTGGAGAGAAGGTTGTCAAGGGACCATAACTTAAAGGAACAATATAATGAGGTTATCAATGAGTACTTACAGTTGGGGCACATGAAACCGGTTGAGGAAAATGATCAGAATAAAAATGAAGCTGTTTACTTACCTCATCATGCAGTAATAAGAGAAGACAAGGTGACCACTAAAGTGAGAGTAGTATTCAATGCATCCAGCCCAAATGATAGAGGTGTATCACTTAATGATACCCTAATGGTAGGACCAACCCTACAAGCAGATCTCCGACACATTATTCTACAATGGAGAACACACAAGATAGCTGTAGTAGCAGACATTGTAAAGATGTACCGCCAAGTTTGTGTCGCTGATCAGGATGCAGAAATGTTTCAGAGGATAGTCTGGAGAAATACCCCTGAGGAAGAAATAAAAGATTATGTACTAGGAAGAGTAACATTTGGCACGTCACCCGCTCCTTATCTGGCTGTAAAGGCTATGCAGCAACTAGCTTTGGATGAAGGAGAGGAGTTTCCCATAGCTGCAGAAAATGTGCTCAAAAGGTTTTATATGGATGACCTCATGTCAGGTTGTTCAACCGTGGAAGAGGGTATTGACTTATACAAACAAATGAATGACTTATTGGAAAGAGGTGGATTTCAGTTACAAAAATGGAATAGCAATAATGAAGAACTTCTAGAAAGGATAAATACATATGAAAATAAAATAGAAGATCAAGGCAGAATGGAAAAATACAATGATAACCAAGAAGTGGAATTTAAGTTAGATAAAACAATAAAAATACTAGGACTAACCTGGAACCACAGCAAAGATTATTTTAGGTACTCAGTTCACCTTCCAACGTCAACTACTAAATCTATAACAAAAAGAATGGTGATCTCAGACATTGCACGGCTATTTGATCCACTAGGATGGATAGCTCCAACCATCATAATAGCAAAAATGATAATTCAACGATTGTGGCTAGCAGGCATCGGGTGGGATGAAGTGGTTCCAGCTGAATTGTTAAAGGAATGGAAAACCTATCGGTCTGAATTGCCACAACTGACCTCCATACATATACCTAGATGGCTAGGTACTCAAGCTAGTGATCTTGATGTGGAGATACATGGATTCTGTGATGCCTCAAAATTAGCATATGCCGCAGTCCTATACCTTCGCATTTTAAGGCCATCTGGAGAAGTTCATACTTCATTGTTAGTAGCCAAAACTCGAGTAGCCCCACTGAAGCAAGTCAGTATTCCAAGGCTAGAGTTATGCGGGGCAGTGTTATTGACAAGACTTATCCAGGAGACAATAGGAGTACTTAATCTAGAGAAAAATAAAGTTAAAGCGTGGACGGATTCTACTATTGTCCTGGCGTGGCTTAACAGCCACCCAAGTCGATGGAAAACATTTGTGGCTAATCGTGTCTCCGAAATCTTAACCACCTTGGAAGCTTCTCAGTGGTACCATGTAGCATCAGACCACAATCCAGCTGACTGTGCCTCCAGGGGCATACCACCATCCACACTTGCTGACCAAGATATGTGGTTTACAGGACCCCAGTTCCTGAAAGGAAAGGAGATAGAATACAAAAGACCTGAAGAAATTAAAGTTAGTCTTGAAGAAAACATCAAAGTCCATGTATCACTTCAATCAAGTGCGATATTTGAAAGATTTTCTTCGCTGAACAAAATGCTACGAGTCATTGCATACTGTAGGAGAATGATGAATAAGAAAAAAGGATACTTAAGGAAAAATGAACTTGATGATTCCTGGAATTGTTGTGTTCAAGGAACTCAAGCTATAGAGTTCAATGAAGAACTGAAAGAATTGAAAATGAAAGGGTTCATAGCATCAAAGGGCAATCAGTTAAGATCGCTAAGCCCTTACCTGGATAAAAAGGGTATGATCAGAGTAGGTGGCAGACTGCAAAATTCAAGTCTGCCTGAGGAAACTAAGCATCCTGTGATACTCACACGGAACTCTCACTTAGCCAAGCTGGTTGTAGATGATGCTCATAAAGTCACCTTGCATGGAGGAACTCAGTTGATGATTAATCATATCAGGAGAACTTGCTGGATAATTGGGGTTAAAAGTTTAGTAAAGCAACATGTACATAAATGTGTTAAATGTATTAGATATAGGGCAGCCGGAACAACCCAATTAATGGGATCCCTTCCTACAGCACGCTGCACCCCAGCTAGAGCTTTCAAGCATTGTGGTACTGATTATGCAGGTCCCGTGCAAATAAGAATTTCCAAAGGGCGGGGTAATCATTCATATAAGGGTTATATATGTCTATTTATCTGTATGGCCACCAGAGCTATACACTTAGAAGTAGTGAGTGACATGAGCACCCAAGCCTTTATAGCAGCATTTCGAAGATTCATAGCCCGTCGGGGTCACTGCTCAGATATTTGGAGCGATAATGGAACAAATTTTGTGGGAGCTTCCAGAGAGCTTCAAGAACTTACTAATATTCAAAAGGCAGCTGCTGAGTATTGTGAGATACATGGAACCAGATGGCATTTTATCCCACCTCATGCTCCCAACTTTGGAGGCCTATGGGAAGCTGGGGTCAAAAGTACAAAGTATCACCTGAAACGAGTGATAGGTGACTCTACTCTTACCTATGAAGAACTAAGTACTTTGCTGTGTCAAGTTGAGGCTTGTTTGAATTCTAGACCTATTACAGTAATGGATACTACAGATCCTAATGAAATACTTCCACTAACTCCGGGTCACTTTTTGATCGGGGAACCATTATTAGCTGTCGCAGATCAAAAATTTGAAAACTCAAGGATTAGTTCTTTGACAAGGTGGCAACTTATTCAAAGATTCTTGCAGAATTTTTGGAGTCGTTGGTCGCAAGAATATTTAACTAATTTGATACATAGATACAAATGGACCTCAAAGGTCCCAGAACCAGCCATTGGGTCTATCGTCCTCATTAAAGAAGATGACATGCCTCCAGGGCGATGGTTATTAGGCCGTGTAGTTCAAAAGCACCCAGGTCAAGATGATGTTACCCGTGTGGTTACCTTACGTACAAACAAATCTTTAGTAAAGAGACCAACTTCCAAGCTTTGTATTTTACCAGTCAATGATGATGTTAACTAATAGATTGCCATAAGATTCATTTTTGGTACTTAGTTCTATCTCAGTTTTAATTACTATTAAATCACTATGTTTGAGTGAAGTTCACTTAGATTAGCATTTCAAATGTTCTTAATTTTTTTTTGTTTTGCTTTTATTTAGTATACATATACTTAAAAATTTAATAAACTTAAAAGGTTTATTCCTTATTAATAAAGCTTTCTTTTGTGTCTAACAAATTGTAATTAGGTATATGAATAACTCATGTATTTTTTGCTATAAACAGTAAATTCGTTTTTTTTTTTGTCAAAGTTTATATTTGTGTTTAACTTAGTAATATAGTAGTGTATGATGTTGTTATAAAAAAGTTTATGTTATTGTAAGGACATAGCATACTAGTCCTTCGCGGGCGGTATGTTTAGTCTACTAGTAGCGACATCTATTTAGTCCGAGCGATAACTTGCTCAAGGTTGTTGTCCAATACTTAACTAGATGTCGCGACTAAAAGTGTACGAGCGCTAGATCGCGCTGATGAGAACGCACGGTCTTCATATAAATAGTTAAGGACAAAATTCAATAAATTCAGTCTACTCCGAGAGTTCAAAGTGTTTTAATCATAAAACCTTCTACCAGTACAGTAAAACCGGGGTAGTGCTCACCAATGTCTATGTTTTATATAATATAGTGAGAAAGTACATTTAATATCGCATTTATATAGTTTCGGAGCCTAATCAATTCAAACATACAAACAAACATACAAACAATCAAATTTTTCCTCTTTATAATATTAGTTTAGATCCTCTACCTTTAGGTCTTCGTACGGGCAAGTGTACCTGCTCATAAAGTTTCGAAACCGGAAAACCTCAATATTTTGAGGATTAGTTAGGAACTTTGGGGAATAGAATACACCTAAGCGTTATAAAATTGTTTCAGGTTTCAAGGAGATCGTTTGATGAAAGAAAACAAAATGCAGCGGCAGTAAGCTGCTAAACAGGTACCTACATAGTATTTTTTTTTCTTGTTTACTAAAAGCTTTTGAAATGTTTTGAGAGATTCTTGAACGTACGCTCCTAGAATCATTGCTTTTGTCTACTAACGGCATCTATCGGTTTTCTGTTAGCGTCCATCCAACGTTTCGCGCTCGGGGAGAACCTCGAACTTGGTATGCAAATGTGTACGTTCCGTTCGAAACTCAACAAGTTGGGGCTATACTTTCACAGATGGCGTTACTTGTTCGCACTGAACTGCCAAAGTCACCGCCTGTCACATCAATGTGACGTTCCTTCATTCAATCGTGAATGTCAAGTCAAAATCAAACTCCCACTCCCGTCCGCTCGCTCGCTGCTGTGTGCGTGCTGTGCCTGTTGTTTGTAAAATCCGAGCCAAGCTTTGTTATTTAGTTTTTCGAAGTTTCTAATTACATGCCTTCCACTACAATAAAACAAGTTTATCTTTTCCATCGATCTAAACAAAAGTTTAAAATTTTGGATTCAGTTTAATTCATTTTCCGTGCTAAAAATGTCCTTCCGGGTGTAGGTTTCAGTATCTCTATTTTATTACCACCAATTTGTCTGCTGAATGTGATATTTTATTGGATGTGTGACTCTTGTGGTATTTAAAGTGTGCCCTGATAAAGCTACACCTTCGCTTCGTAACGGGCGACGCAAAGTTTTACGAGCAGGGCCTTTGTTTACAAATTGTTTCCTGTGTTTACGCTAGTCATCTTCAATGAAAATTTATTGCATTTAGTGCAGGACTTGGTAAAACGAGACGCCGTCCAACGTCTGCTGTGTCCTCAAAAACAAAATAAAGTTTTGGTCGAAAAATATTACCTACCTGTTAATATTTTTGGGTGAGTTCAAGTAACTTGAATAAAGTGCCTTTTCCTTTAGTTATATCACTCTGAATATAGATATGAATTCTCTACAGAATATCTTAGTACAGGACACCCATGTCAGTAGAACCACTTTCAACTTCTACCCGTCCCTAAATGGGGCTGTCAGTTGCTGCTTATTGATTTCATATTTATAATGAACCCTATCATAATACAAGCACACAATATGCAAGGGCCGAAGCCACATCGGAACCCCATTGTGTTCAGCATTCAGTCTCCGCTCGGATCTCTCACTCGTGCCGCAACCTCTGGGAAGTGAACCCGTGCTTGTCAGAAAAAATCTTTTAATCCTTAACATATTTCAAGTTATTCATATTGAATTTCATAATTCTATTAATATCAGAGTAATATCTAATTGTTTGTGAATACAATGAACATGGTAAGGTCTATTGTGATTTTTTTCCAAACCCATCCGCCGCTAATAGATGCTTTTTTTGCCCTTACTTATGAAGCATGAAGTTATGATTTAATTTGTTTTGACATAATCATAATGTGGGTTTGATGTATTAAGTATGTTTCTATAGAAATTTATTAAAGTTTCATGGAAGAATTTTTCCTTTTGTGAGTAGACAAAAAATATTATTTGCTCGTAGAATTTTGAAATTTGATATTTTAATAAATGCCATGAAAGTAATGGGTAGTTAAGTTCCATTAAGTTCTTGATATAGCCAACATTTCTTTGTGTAACTCAGTTGAGCCATGGTGTTAGCTTCCCAACGCCGATCGATGCCCAAGCCCGAGACTCTTGACTCTGGCATGCTCCCTCTTTTTTTGCTTGCTGTCCTGTTCCAACTCATACAAATGTAATGTACAAGATATGATCCTCATTGTTTGCTGTATTGATTTTTTATTTGGTGGCTCGGTGCTTTCTTGTTACGCAAGCCAACATTGTTGAGATGTTAACAGGGATGCTTGGTACACCACCATTGTTTAGTCAGACATCAGTTTGTTCAGTTTTAAATTGTTTCATGCTTTATAAATAAATAAAATACTACAGTGATCCACATTTTCTTAGCAATTTGTAAGCTAAATTTAAGGTTCTAAAATAAAATAAATCAATCAATGGATTTACGAAGTTTGTAACTATCCCTAACTCTAACTGACTAGTTTCTGCAAGAAAACAAAACTGACACATTTTCACTTCTTCCACTAGTGGACAAAAAATTGAAGTCAAGAGAAATCAATAACAACTTAGGTATTTCTTTTTTGATATATTTAACTGTATAAAATCTGACTTGTCTTAGTGCTTATTTTGTAAGCCTAAAGATATAAAGTTATTGAATCTGAATCTGAATCTGACAAGCTAGGTCCATCCATAGGTTCTGGTTGTTTTCTATGTATAATAAAAAATATCTATCTATTTAATAATATTGTATTATGTATATCAGTCATCTAGTACCCATAACACAAGCTCTGCTTAGCTTGGGGCTAGATGATGCTGTGTGGATTGTCCAGCATTATTATTATTATCGCTTGGGTGGTTTCCCGTCTTTTTGTCATCAGCCCAAGAGTCTCATCCGAGAGTTTGGACTTCTTACCAGTACGCTGCTTTTTGCAAAACTTGATGCCCTCGTCCCTCAAAGTTTCGACCAGATTGTGTAGGGTCTCGTCAGCGTCATCAGTGGGTTCCAAGGCAGCGAATCTATTCCCGAGAAGCTGCTGAAACTTCTCGGTGCCCGCCAGAATTCTTATTGGGTTCGGTCGGAGCGTGGACTTCATCAGACGGTTTCTTTCAAGCTTCAAATTTATATTCAGAGAGCCTCGAAGGAGTCGGTGATCAGATCCGGTATTGAACCTGTTGATCACTGAGACATCTCTGAATATATGCTTGCTATCCGTCATGATGAAGTCGATCTCATTTTTAGTCACAGAATCGGGACTCCGCCATGTCCACTTCCTTTGGGGCTGTTTCTTAAAGAGTTCATTAAGAACAGCCCCTCCTTCTCAAGGAAGTTGACAAGCATTTGTCCCCTGTGATTTCGAACACCAAAACCATGCGGGCCTATTCGGGATTCGTTGCCATTTTGGGTTCCCACCTTGCCGTTAAAGTCCCCCATAACAACGTTGAAGTGAGCCTTGGTGGTGTGATGTAAGGCTTTGGATATGTCTTCGTACATATCCTCCACTTCATCATCCGAGTGTGCCGAGGTCGGTGCGTAAACCTGAATGACCTTCAAGCTGTAGCGCTTAGACAGCCGAAGGATCAGGTACGCTACCCTGGTCGACACACTGGAGATTTCTTCAACGTTGTTAGAGAGGGCCTTATTGACGAGGAAACCTACGCCACCCTGGGATGTTTTATCACCCTCGCGAAAGTAGAGAAGATGGCCCGAGTCTAGGGTTACGGTGTCCTCCCCCTCTCTACGGACTTCACATAACCCTAGAACATGCCATTTAATGTTCTCTAACTCCACTTCCAACTGCGCTAGATGGTGATCAAGCCTCAGAGTGCGTCCGTTAAACGTTGCCAGGGTCAGTTTGTGTGGTGGATGGTAGCCTGGGGTAGCCCGGAGATTCTTCGCACCCCCTGCCCCGCCGTTACCATGGCCGCTACCATGGCCAGGAATAGCGAGGCGGCCGGGAACTGGGGGCCATTTTATGGCTGGTTTTATCATAAGGGGGATATTGCCCTAATCCCCACGCTGGGCATGCGGGTTGGGGATCGCAGTCCAGTGAGATTGTTCTGCAGAGGGCGCTGCTGCCCGCCCCCCGGTGTGTGTTTCCCTTAGTCGCCTCTTACGACACCCACGGGAAGAGTTGGGGTGGTGAAATTCTACGCCGGCACCACACGGCGACACACTTCGTCAGAAAGGTCAGACCTGAACAAGCGAATTGCGAAGATGGTACGGCGCGACCTTCGGAGCTCCAATACACGCCTCATTGAAGAGGCGATAGAGCGAAACCGAGGGTCCAAAGTATTCACTCAGCAGCTTGGCAGGAGCCACCTGTCGAAGCTTACAACGCACGACGGAAGGACCGTATTGTCGAAGCCGGAGATATCGGCCGAGATAGAGGACTTTTATGGCCGTTTATACGCTGCTCATGCTCCCCGTTCCCAACGAGACGGCCACGATTCTAGAGCCACCTTGATACGCCACTATACCGACGAACTGCCAGACATCAGTCAAGACGAGATTGTGTTAGCTCTGAGGCAGCTTAAAAATGGAAAAGCCCCCGGTGAGGACGGAATAACATCAGAGCTTTTAAAAGCTGGAGGATACCCTGTTATACAGGAGTTACAGAGCCTCTTCAACGCCGTCCTTCACAGTGGGAGAACTCCAAAGGCGTGGAGTGGGAGTTTAGTGGTGCTCTTTTTTAAGAAGGGAGATAAAACCCTCCTTAAAAATTATAGACCCATCTCGCTCCTAAGTCACGTCTATAAGCTATTCTCACGAGTTATATCGAACCGTCTCGCTAGGAGACTCGACGAGTTTCAGCCACCGGAGCAGGCTGGGTTTCGCGGAGGATATGGTACCATAGACCACATTCACACAGTGAGGCAGATTATACAGAAGTCCGAAGAGTATAATCAGCCCCTGTGTCTGGCCTTTGTGGACTATGAGAAGGCCTTTGACTCCGTTGAAACCTGGGCTGTTCTACAATCCTTACAGCGATGCCAAGTAGACTATCGTTATATCGAGGTGCTGAGATGTCTTTACGAAGCCGCTACGATGAGTGTCCGAGTACAGGACCAGCAGACTAAACCGATCCAACTGCGCAGAGGAGTGAGGCAGGGGGATGTCATATCCCCGAAACTGTTCACGAGCGCGTTGGAAGATATGTTTAAGACGCTGGACTGGAAAGACAAGGGCATCAACATAAACGGCGAGTACATCTCACACCTGCGATTCGCTGATGACATAGTCTTAATGGCGGAGTCGCTAGAGGAGCTGAACCGGATGCTGGACAGTCTAGCTTCAGCCTCCCGATGTATCGGTCTTGGCATGAATTTGGATAAAACCAAAATCATGATCAATGGCCACATTGATCCAAGACCGGTGATCGTACATGGCCACCTTCTCGAAATTGTTTCTGAGTACACTTACCTCGGGCAGATTTTGCAGTTGGGGAAAAACAATTTCGAGAAGGAAGCCAAGAGGAGGATCCAGCTAGGCTGGGCAGCGTTCGGAAAACTACGTCGAGTCTTCTCGTCATCCATACCGCAATGTTTAAAAACGAAAGTTTTTAATCAGTGCGTCCTACCAGTCATGACCTACGGAGCTGAGACGTGGACACTCACGATAGGGTTGGTCCACCAGTTCAAAGTCGCTCAGCGAGCTATGGAAAGAGCTATGCTCGGAGTTTCTCTGAAGGATAGGATTCGTAACGAATTGATCCGACAGAGAACTAAAGTCATCGACATAGCTCAGAGAATTAGCAAACTGAAGTGGCAGTGGGCCGGCCATATATCGCGAAGAACCGATAACCGCTGGGGTAAACGTGTTCTTGAGTGGAGACCGCGACTTGGTAAACGTAGTGTAGGACGCCCTCCGGCCAGGTGGGATGACGATCTGCGAAAGACTGCTGGCAGATGCTGGATGCGACAAGCCGAAGACAGGGCGCTATGGCGCTCATTAGGGGAGGCCTATGTCCAACAGTGGACTAACATAGGCTGATGATGATGATGATGATGATTATTATTATTATTATCCATGAACATTTTCATGATATAGATTGACCCATGTTGATTTGTGATGTAATCAAATAGGGAAATATTTCAGATAGAGAGGTTTAAGCAACGAGGTTAATATAGAACTATTGATTTTCTTGTCGCGTCGCGTGCTCTACGTGGCCTTTCACGCGGCGAGGGTTTCGCCATCCACTTTACATTCCAACTTGTAGTTATTCAGCCCTTGAGTTTACATTACTTAGTTAAAATAGGACGTGTTATGAAAAGAGGAGTTCAATTTGGCTGATAGGTGATGTGATAGATGATATTTTCCTTGCTTTTATATTGTTTTCTTTTGTTATTAACGTGATCAGATCTTGTCCGAGTCGAATCGTCAGATCTCCACTTTAACAGGCTCAAACGTAACACAATTTCTGCCAAATAAAGCAGATATCTAACGTATGAAGCGGCTACTTCGTCCTAACGAATACTGCTAAACATAGACCTCCGCCAAACAACGCCACTAATAGCGGTCCTGAGATGTCGCGCTCGGACGAATTTGTCAGTCCCATCTCTGACTTGTAACTAACCACTAACGCCCTAGACTGGATGGATTCTTTCCTTTCAGAAATAAAAGCCTTGATCCAGCGGGCTGTTAGATTAGATAGATATAGGTACCCTCGGTATTGGAGCGTCTCGGCGGCGCGACGACGCGGCGGCGGCGGTCGCGCGGCATAAAAATCGACCCGTCCAATCAAGGCCTGGAATAACGGTGTTTTCAAATACGATTCGATTGACTTAAGCGTAATACCGGTACATCTTTGCTATCGATATAAATTATACCGGTAATTTTTAGAACCGATATAACTAGATTAAGTGCGGAATTAGTAGGCTTTCATCGGCATCGGTACTAAAATATCGGTAAAATTACCAAATTATAAATAAATATGTAATGCTAGACAATCCACACAGCATCACCTAGTCCCAAGCTAAGCAGAGCGTGTGTTATAGGTACTAGATGCCTGATAAATATTACATAATAGAAGTTTTAGGTCATAGTATCGATACTGAAAGCACCGTTATTACCTCAATAGTAACGATATTATTGCTACGCCTCGGTACCTGTATCAAGCCATCTCAACTCAGCCTATGGATGTCGTAGAACCCCAATTAAGGGAACCTACCAAGTAATGGCAGCTGGCTTCCTTGAGTATATATTTCAACCTTTTTACTATGGCAGATCCCCCTTGTGTAGTGGAGACACGTTCAGTGGGCAACGTCAGGGGCTGATAGAATTTTGTTCATGTTTTTTAACTGTTGTAATTTTGTGCAGGTGGTGTCTCGCCATGCAGCGCGCGGGTGGGACAACGGCCTGTGCGCCATGAGCCACACTCCTACAGGCGGCCACCCGCAAGGTACCTACGCCCATGTGTTCATACCTTTTCATAGGTTGCAAACATTTCAGATACTGATAATACCTACTGCCCTCATGGTTTTGCATGCTGCGCCTCGGTTTTCCGTAAGGTACAAAACATGAAGGCAATAAGCTATCGTTACGTTATGGTTATAGCGGTCAGAGCCTACCAGTAACTGTTTTTCAAAATCAAAATTAAAAATCAAAGTGCTTTATTTCCTTTAGACCTTACAGGACTCTTGGACACTGAGCTGTTTTTCCGAATTTTCCAGTTTCCGACTGATTTTTGGCTAAGCTATCTCGAGAATATATTTTTAGATTTTTACTTGTCTTATATGCAGGGTTATATAGATAATCAATAACCTCTTAAAAGCAACTTGGGTAGATCAAGACGAACAACTTTTGTTTTATGTCCTTGTCTGATTCGATGATATTTTTCCGTATTAAAAAATGTATAGTTAAATTTCTAATTCTTATCGTCTTAGCTTTATGTAGCCGGTCACAGATTAAAGCCATGAATCGAACGCAGCACAAGTCAGTTACCGATTAAGACAATTCAATCGTATCTAGCAGAGCTTTATCACTTCTTCCACTAGTGGACAAAAAATTTAAGTGAAGAGAAATCAATAACAACTTATTTATTTTTTATAATAATTAACTGTATGAAATTGGACTTGTCTAAGTGCTTATTTTGTAAGCTTAAAGAAATAAAGTTTCTGAATCTGAATCAGAGAAAGAAAGGGTTTGCGTGACTGTAAGAGTTAGTGTATTACGTTTTGGCAAAAAGTCATAGAATAAAAGTTGTTCGTCTTGATCTACCCAAGTCGCATATAAGAGGTTATTGATCACCTATAACCCTGTATACTATATAAACATATGTTATTGTATGTTTGTCTGTGTGTTGTAGGTTGGGAGCACAAGCTTGCAGACAGGTCGGCGCAGCCGCCGGCGCCAGGGGAGGAGAAGGCCAAATCTCACTCCAAACATGTGTTCACACAACCAGCGCTGTCCAAGTGAGAACTACGTATTTTACTATAAAATACCATAGTTTCACGAATTCATTACGAAAGCCGTGTGGTGCCGGCATAGAATTTCACCACCCCCACTCTTCCGAGTGTCGTAAGAGGCGACTAAGGAGACACACCGGGGGTGGGTAGCAGCGCCCTCTGTTAAACAACTTCACCGAACTGCGATCCCAGCGTGGGGATTATGGGCCCAAATGATGAATAATGCCATCTATGGCAATTTCGCTCCGCTTTGGAAAGGCGCTTTTGGAAAGCCTCCAGTGACATATTTCTCTAGGATGGATAATAAACTTTCGAATAGTGTTTTATAGCAAGTTTTGATGTAGGATGGGCGCGGCATGGCGCGAGCAGACGGAGGGGTCGTCAGGCTCGTCGCGGTCGCCCGCCTCGCCGCCCTACATGCGCTGGGCCCGCAGTCTGCACGACCTACTCGAGGTAAACACCCTTTATTATTCCTATAATAATGATAAATAATGATGCCATCTATGGCGCTCATTAGGGGAGGCCTATGTCCAGCTGTGGACTATTATAGGCTGGTGATGATGATTATTCCTATATACCAATAAACATCATAATAAATAATGTGTAGCATTTGATTGCACAGCATTATCGGGCCGCAATTAAATAAATAAATTGTTCGCTATATAGTCAACTTCATTTTTAATTATGACTCCGCTGCTTGCTTTTTCTCTACGGCCAGTGTCAGTTATGGAGTGTCAATATGTCGAGTGGCCAGTGTTAGTTAGAGAGTGTCGAGTCAATGACAAAAACCGCAATGCTGCTAAAAAAGTTAGGGATTCAACATAGTGTATTCCTAAAATTTTTGTATAATGCTGAGCAGATGTTGATGATGATGTTGATACGTTTGTGGCAGGACGCAGAGGGAGTGCGCCTGTTCAGTAAGTTCGTGGGCGGCGCGGGGGGGCTGCACGTGGACCGGCTCAACTTCTACTTCGCGGTGCACGGCCTGCGCCAGGAGACGGACCCCACCAAGACTCGCCAGGTCGTCTCCGCCATTTACAAGTCAGTATATACTTTGTTTCCTTTGTTTTACACTCGACATCAACGTGTCAGAGGCGGTACATGTCGGTGAAAGCCGGTGGCGCGACATCGTACGCAAGAGTCTACGTCTGTGATGGGTCACGACACGACCCCCAGTATTGGGGAAACGACGCAAGGAGGATATCCTTTGTTTGTTGCCGTCTGACCCCCACTCTTCCCGTGGGTATCGTAAGAGACCAGGGGGGCGGGCAGCAGCGCCCTCTGCAGAACAACTCCCTCCACCTCCTTTCTATTCCCTTTGTTTGTTGCCGTGTCGTGCCGGCATAGAATTTCACCACCCCCACTCTTTCCATGGGTGTCGTAATGCGACTAAGGGAAACACCAGGGCCGGGCAGCAGCGCCCTCTGCAGAACAAGAGTTTTCACCGAACGGTTGTATATAATAAATGTCGTGAAATGGTAAATTTAGTCCCGAAATCGTGCGGCGTTGTGTTAATCGCACGTGTTTTTCTCCTAATTATTTTATAGCATGATATGGTCTTTAAACAAGTACAACAAGTGCGAGTGTAACTCGCGCGTCGTCGTTTTGGTGCGCTGTTGAACTACCCATTACAGTTACTACAGAGATTAGTGGGTAGGTAAGTGGGTTGGTACCTACATATTTTTTTTTTCGATTTTTTCAACGTATTTTACTAACTATGAAACTTAGACGATTTTCAACCTGTTTTGAATTGTCCAAATCCATACCTTTGATTTGATATTGCTCTCAATGAAATAGCCCCCGTTGTATGAAAATCAGTTTTTTGACCATATATCAAAAAGTATTATTTTTACAGACTTCTCTATATTTTTCGTTCAAAATATAGATCCAAATCTACAAACACTTTGTACATTTCACATCGATCGCTCTGCAATCTTCGGAGATAGGGGGGCACCTTTTTCAAAATATTTTAAAGTATTAAATCTACCGAAATTTCTAAAACTATTTAGCATTTGTATTGTATGAAATGTGGGATTTGTTTCAGATTTCTCCGCAAGTCTCAGCTAGCGATGCCTGAAGACCTGAAGCTGCAGGTTAAGACGAGTGTCAGGGAGGGCTCCAACATTGAGAAGACCATCTTCGACGATATGGAACAGGAGGTGAGAAACACTCGTTTTTAAAATGTAAAAAACTAGGACTTACTAAAAGTAGGGGTTTTTATTTTCGGCTGTGTGTGTGGTCATCGATTTTTTTTTGTCAATAATGGACCGATTCTGAAAATCTTTCTACATTCGCTGAGCCCTAAGTTCCGCTAGGGTAGTAATAGGATCAAATTTAAGAATTTGCTCTACATACTCTACAAACCCCGGTGCCACAATTATATAATATGTAATATTTCATATATAACATGTGCATCACCATTTACAACAAATTACCAAAATTAAGAAAAAGTTAGGTGGAGCATCCACCTAACTTAAATGTTTATTAACATAAAAGACACTCTTTTACATTTAATAAAGTAAGTGCTGCACGCTGAATACAATTTCAAAAATAGTTATGATACCTGTCCTTGTATAACAATTATGTATTCTTGCAAATACAGGATTGATAAGTAAGAAACATCGTGCGTGACGTTTCATTAAGTATGTATTTTCCCGGTCAGGTGACGCGCGCTATCACAGAGAGCACGTACCAAGCGTTCCTTCGCTCGGACGCATACGTGTCCTACGTGTCAGCGGCCACGCAGCCGCTCTCCTCGCCGGACACCTCCCCGCCGCAGAATGTTAGAGAGGTAAGTCTCGACCAATCAGCGAGCAGCTAAATGACGTGATGGATTTGACTATATGTGATTGGATGAGATTCGGCTAATCAGGAAACAGCTGAATAACGTGATGTTTTTACAATCTATACGATTGGGCAAGATTCGACTTATCAAGAAACTAACTTAGCATACTAACTTATTTACTTCATTGGCTCAGCGATCCAAAATGGATCTTCACCTACACATAATCACACATTTTCTTCGGTTCCTGTAGAATCTAATAGGAACAACAAAGAAGGGATTATTATACGGTATGACACTTACACACGGTACACTTTGGTTTTGCTTCAAATGTTTCTGTATACCTACTGTAACATATGTAGGTTCATGTAGTTGAGGGCCAGGATATTCTGAGCTGCCTCACGCTGTAATGTTATACCCTAACGGAGTTCGCTTACGTTTGTTGCAGCAAATGTCATCAGTGGGCGGTCTAGCAACACTGCACGAGGGCGAAGAGTTAGAGGGCGGTGCAAACTGCGGCGCGGCGGTGGCGGCGGCGCGGCTGACGCACGACGCGCTCTTAGCCACGCAGTCGCGCCGACTCCACTCCGATATCGCACCGTTAGTATACAGACGTCATCACACCGTTGGTTTACAAACGTCAGCGTTAGTATACAAACGTCATAACACCGTTTGTGTACAAACGTCATCATACAAATGGTATACAAACGTCTTCACATCGTTAGTATACAAATGTCATCACACAGTTAGTATACAAACGTCATCACACCGTTAGAATACAAACTATAATCACAAATTACAATAATTATAGCTGAAAAATCAGCGTCTTGTTAATTAACATGCTAAAATTCATGCAGAAGAATTAGACCTACAAAGTGACATCCATAAATGATACACGCAAAAAACAAAATGTAGCTATCCCGAGACATAGACTAGCAAAATTAAACAGGAGCTTTATTTACCTTGGTATAAAATTGTATAATAAATTACCTTTACATATAAGGAAACTTAATTTTAAGAGTTTTTGTGAAAAAATCAGAAGTTTTTTAATACTGAAATCTTTTTATAATATTGACGAAGCTATTGCTGATGAATTTTATATGTAATCATTATTGTATTCATACTATTGTATATGACTTTTCCGAGTGTACGTGATTGTATCAAAAAGGAATAAATAAATGAAATGAAATGAACAAATAAAGTTCACATTTTGGTCATACATTATAAAAAAAACAAATAACAAAGCTTGATTGAACATTCATGGCATGGCTGACATCTTTGGAGAAGATTGTTATGACCCCTGCTCCTTTGAACCTAATTTCTTAGTGTTATACCAGACTAAAAACATGTATCTACAAAAGTACAAATAGAAATACCTGAAACACCCAAACTCATGCCTGGTCAGATAAACACTACCATTTCTGTCGAACTTAAATTTACTCTATGAATTAGTGTTCTTATTAGCAATGCAGAGTAAAAAAGTTTCAGTTATTGTTACCTAACAGGGTTCTTTTACATTGTGTCACTTATACTTGAGATTGTTTATATATAATCACAGTAAATGATGTGATAAATGTTGTAGTTTGTAGGTAGCTAGCTTAGAATGTTTCTAGTTTGTTTGATTTAGTAGTGATTTATAATAGATTATTGAATTTAGATTATTAGTACAATACATAGTTTTATCATCATCATTCATAAAAGAGTGACCCCAACCATCGCATGACAGATCCAAGCACTTTTATGCCTATTTTAATTTCAATGCCTGCCAGATATATTAAAGTTATTCACTTGTGTTTAAATATTCTTTTAGTTATTTATTTACTTACACTAATTAAATTTTACTACACATATTTATATTAACTAATTTCGGATATTTATCATATTGCTTGAGCAGTGCAATAAATTCCCGTGAAAAGATCAATTTTAGTATAATGCCATCTAAATTGCCTAATTCTCAAAAAACTCGTAAAATAGTGAAAGCAGTAAAATCATAAAAATTTAATTTAATTTCAAAAGTTTATTACTTTTATTTAACGTTAATGTATCTGGCATTATAATGTTGTGTCCCCCGCCCGGCAGCTTGTCTGACCCGAGTTTCGTTTGCCCCCATGTTTGTACCCGCATGCCGCAACGCCGCATATCGTATGCACTACGCTGTTTTACCACCCGGAATTTATTTTACCCTGATATTTCCTATTCTCCCCACTTTACCACTACATTTCCTCTATTCCTTTTTATTTAACCAAATTCCCAAATATTTACCTAAATTGTCATTATAAATTCACAACCTGCTACGGCAATTCGCGAACCTACCCTTGTCTTATTTAATTTCATTTAAAAACCTACTCTACTCACACGTCTATAAAAAATTCGTCCCTTTACAATAACTGCCGTTTACTTTTCCCCTTCTATTTCTCACAACCTACCATTCTTTCCTTACACCTTCCATATCTGCCTACGATATTTGTATCCCCTGTCCATTACCCGTCCACGCTACACCTCGGGTGGTACAGACATAGAAAGCGGTCAGTGTACAGCGCGCACGTTTCCTACGCCGGATACTGCCCCGCCTCGAGACAGGACTCAGAGCGAGCCTCGCTGAGCAGCGGCAGAACCGACAGCGATGCTGTCTCGCTTTCTGGAAGCAGCGTGTAAGTATGACCTTTATTCGTTACCCTCTAGGGTTTTAAATAGGATAACAAAACAACTGCGAACACGGCAATCCGGGGCGGTGCGATTGTGTACCCTATTTCATTCATCGTAGGATTTGGAGTTGAACAAATCATTCAAGGACAGCAACTACAGGTTATCTATAGAAAATATTAGAAGTCGTAGAATTTAGAGCTTAGTTGGTAGGTATGATGTGGTAGAGTTTTGTTGAGTGTGTGTAGATTGCAAAGTCGTATTAAGCTTAGAAACCCTAGCACTAATTTATCATTCATTTAACATTATTATTTTACACACGTCAAACACATTTTAGGGAGAATCTCAATTTAAAAACAAGAAATGTAGGTATACACATGGTTAAAGAAATAACATTAAACTATAACGTACGCCATCTTTGAACCATAGTCGACATTAAGACTACGAAAAAATACACAAAACTTAATTTTTTTCACAAAAAAATTCGACTAATTTCTGCCCGACACATACATAGACATGTCGTCATCGCTTGTCTCTCGCGAATGAATCCAGTCATGTATGGTCTTGTTTTAGGCGACTTTAATATGCTGTCCTAATATCCAATATGTTCTCAGAGATGGCATGTAATGACATTAATTATTAATATAGTAGTGATAATATCTATATGTTCTCAGAGATGGCATGTCACTGCGGCGCGAGTCTCGCGAGTCTCGACACCGCGCGAGACTGCACGGCCTCGACCGAAACGCAGTCATCAACAAAGAGCAGGATGTCGCTATGGTAAGCCACTATTTATGTTACCTCTCACTATAGTTAGATTGGAATATCTTTAATATCCCTCTAGCTTGATTTTTATTTGCCAATCAATAAAGTTTTTGAAGAATAAATAAAAAACGTCATCTGTTTTTCAAATAGGTTGGAAAAGGGAACGTGCGTGTAATATCCCTGATGTACATAGGGCCACCTTGGTATATAAAAAGCAATAACGCCGTTTGAAAAGATAGGATGTGGCATTGTCCAAAAAACCATACTATGTTTTTACATAGTAAATTTGGGCAAAAAGCCCAAAGTATCTCCAGAGATACGCTATTGCCATGGTTAAGTTCAGTATCCACAAGACTAGCCAATTCCTTATTATTACGTCTCGGACATTTTACAGTATAAATAATCTTAAACACTAAGTACAATGTGTATATTTTCCAGGTAATTCCCCGCACGCACCGCATGCAGCCCGAGCAAGGGCGGCGCATGGGACCCGAGGAGTTTGCTCCGATCCTCATTGAGAAACTGGAGAAGGTTCGCCGCGACCAGGAGGCTAAGGAACGGCTCGAGAGACGGCTCAATGATGTGAGTCATGCAACATCAACATCATTATCAATTGTTTTTATCACTACATAGTATAAAACAAAGTCGCTATCTCTGTCCCTATATCCCTATGTATGCTTAAATCTTTAAAACTACGCAACGGATATTGATGCGGTTTTTTTTAATAGATAGTGATTCAAGAGGAAGGATTTTGTAATAGGATTGGACCCGTGCGAAGCCGGAGCGGGACGCTAGTGATAAATAGTTTATTATTACTACACTAGATTTATTTATACTTCTAAAAATATTTTTTTTTATAATAAAAAATACAACAAAATTGTTATAAAATAACTCTACAGTAAAAAATATATCAAAACGGTGGATCACCGACCGCGGGTTATTCCCATCTGATCATATGATCAGATTGTAGTTGCATCTGATCAAATAAAAAGTTCCCGATGGATCATTGATCAGATGCAACTACTTTTTTGAATTAAATTTTGTGCCAACGGATCATAATTATATTTTTGGCGTGTAATATTACTATGCAACTAACAACCTTTTTCTGTACCTACAACTTCTTTGTATTTATTAACTATCTATTTTTATAGTTCCTGTTGGGTAGAGAAAAATAAAAAAAGCATAAATTATTTTCATTAAAAAAATCAGTCTTATATTTATGACAAAAGTACTCAATTTTTTTTTTATTATTTATTAAGTTGTTACTACGTTTTGATAATTATTGCCAACATCGACAATCCCGCCCCCTCTCACCCCCTCTAACTTGTTTATTTTACCTGGGCCGGTATCTGCACCTGGCGTTCATGACGTCAATCGGTGTCCTGGTTGCCAAATATTTCTGTCCTTATCTATTCTATTATTTGCATTGCAGCGTGACTGACCTTCCCATTTCTTTTGTTTACCATTAATAATAATAAGTTTATTAAAAAAAACAGCCCACATTGCTACATCTCTTAAAAGTGCTGAAAAAAGACAGTAAATATTATATGTACATTGCGCTTAGCACGCCATGAAACAAATGAAAAATTGATAAAACATGTATCGCGTAACAGATACATTGGTAATGTTCTCGAACAATTACTTAACAAAACCATAACAGTAGGTCACTGCCTGGAAAAATTAAGAAAATAATTATTTAACCTAACAATTAGTATCTAATTAGGCAAACTGTAATGTCATGTTTTTGATTTTGTTTAATTTTAGACTACCATTACAAATTTTAGACTAATTTTTAGATGTTTAGTTTGTAAACAAACAATTAGTACTTTAATCAACCCAAATTTCAATACATATTTATCATTATTTTGTCTATTTAACCTATTTTACAAATTGTTTAGTGTTTTATACTGTTGATTTTGTTTTAAAGTTTTAAGTACTTGTTGTGTTATATTTATTTAAGATTGTTCTGTGTATTTCATCTGTTTTACGAATTATTTATTATAGATTTTGTTTACCTAAAGTTTTAATTACTTTTGAAATTATAAGACTGATTTTTTAATCAAAATAATATATGTTTTTTTTTATTTTTCTCTACCCAACAGGAACTATAAAAATAGATAGTTAATAAATACAAAGAAGTCGTAGGTACAGAAAAAGGTTGTTAGTTACATAGTAATATTACACGCCAAAAATATAATTATGATCCGTTGGCACAAAATTTAATTAAAAAAAGTAGTTGCATCTGATCAATGATCCATCGGGAACTTTTTATTTGATCAGATGCAACTACAATCTGATCATATGATCAGATGGGAATAACCCCCGACCGCGAAGCTAGGCTCAAGCGGCCGGTGACTAGGGTTGTTAGTTATATTATTATTAATCTGGAATAGTGCATGCTCGTCGGCTAAAAAGTGTGTCACACGTCGCCGTACCTATTGTGTACCATTTAGTTATTTCTTATTATTTTTGTATGGTTGTTAGTCTGTAAGGTATTTGTTGATATGGACCTTAGAATAAGTTTTTTTTTATCAGGCCTAACTGCTCTTATGTTGCCTGATATAAATGATTTATTATTGTTTATTTAAAACGAGCTCGCGTTCATTAAGTATTCCATGTTAATATAAAAAACAAAAATGCTTCCTCATCATGTCAACATGGCTGACCGCTACCATACTCTATTCATATCAAAACCTTTTACTAGAAAAATATATACTTGGGACTAATTACTTTGTTTGTTAAAAGGACTATTTTAAGCTTTATACTAAATTGATCTGCGAAAGACTGCTGGCAGATGCTGGATACGACAAGCTGAAGACAGGGCGCTATGGTGTTCATTAGGGGAGGCCTATGTCCAACAGTGGACTAGCATAGGCTGATGATGATGATCTGTTTGAAGTGAGGAAGATAGTCGATTATGTGCTTTACCTGACCGCATTTAAAGTGTGTATTTGTGTGCAGGGTGACAGCGAAGAGGCGTGCAGTCAGGCGTTACCGCCGCAGCTGGTCGCCGCAGCCATCCGCGAGAAGCTGCAGCTCGATGATGATAATGATCAGGATATACTAGGTAACACACTACTACATACACTTACCTTTGCTTTCATGTCGCTATCCATACTTTTGATCAGTTCCAATACCAAAAACCTCAACAAATGCAGTATCGTGGCCACTGTTTTCAAAAGTATGTGTCGTAGCACGATAGCCGAGTTCGTGCATGCCTGAAAAGTTCTTGGAAGCAGAAATTACAATATTTTGGTTCATAGACGTTGATCGGACCCCCAGCCATAACCGTGACGTAATTATAATTACCATGTACATAAGTCTTTTTTTATATCAGATAAATTATATGGATCATCAGAAAGTTGTTGACGTGACTGTGTTGAATGAGATCATTAAAATTGCGAATTAATGTCCTGGTACAAGTGTATTTACATACCTAAAAGGATGTCCTAACATCTGTTTAGCTTTTAGAGTACAACT
>OZ007529.1:2142896-2356468 GCA_963931895.1 Eupithecia pulchellata | reverse complement strand
GTAGTTTTAAAGATTTAAGCATACATAGGGATATAGGGACATACAAAGCTACGTTTTTTATACTATGTAGTGAAAAAGGTCCTGTGTTGTTACAGCGGCAGCAGCAAGTGCGCCGCGGAGCCGCGTCACACGGTCGTGGTGGTGACGTTCCTGGACGAGCCCGTGCCGTACCGCTTCAAGGTGCCCGCCGCGCCGCTCACACTCAAGCTCTTCAAGGACTACCTGCCAAGGAAGGGAAACTATAGGTAACCTCTTCGCATTTACGTAACCTCTTCATATTTACGTAACTTGCTACCTCGGAAGGGGAACTATGAGTAAAACCTATTCACATTTACGTAACTTTCTACCTCGGAAAGGGAACTATAGGGACACTCTTCATATTTACGTAACTATCTACCTCGGAAGGGGAACTATAGGTAACCTCTTCATATTTACATAACTTTATTTAAATAAATAAAAAAATCATCTAGCACCTACAATATGCAAAATATATTATTATTGTTTGAGCTAATTGCAAGTTCTAAACTATTTTTTATTTTGATGTCGTTCATTAATTCATTCGACTCTCGTTTGATGTGGAGTTTTAATTTGAACAATATTCGCAATTTCAAAGTTTTCATTTAGTACCTAACCTATTGCCTAAATGTTATGAGTTTCGTTTAGTTTTCACAAATAAAATAGGTTTTTTACATAAAATATCTAAAACGGAGTTTACCTACAAAATTCTAATAAGTACTGCATTGATTGCAGATACTTCTTCAAGACGAACTGCGCAGATCTCGACACCGTGATTCAAGAGGAGGTCTCCTGCGACTCAGAGCCGCTGCCGATGTTCGAAGGGAAAGTCATGGCGAGGGTCAAGAGCATCGAGTAGACATCACCAGCGCTGGGCATAGGCCTCCCGGGACCTGAGCCACCATCGACGCCCTACGACCGCTATAAAGTCAGTCCATCGAGTAGATGGCCTATCAACTCAACCACTATTGAGCAACATCTCACTGCATGGTACAAGCTAGGGAAAGATTATCGACGACATAACTGTTAACCCAAAATTAACCCGCCATCTGTAACTCTTACTGTTGATCGAGAAGAGATGCCACGCCGCCTGTCTATGAGTCAGATTACTTCGCTGCTGATCGAAGGTAGACTATGTCACCGCCACTGTTCGATACTCCAGAACAGTAACTTGTTGAGAAAAGAACTGACTAGCTGTTCATCAATCATGCAATGGAAAATAATTCAAGAGCTTAGAGAATAAAGTTTAATGTTGCGTTGGGTTGCCAAGACTCGCTGCTGTATGAACGAAGCTATGAAGTAAAATGTAGCGCTGCTGTCAAAGTTAGTCTAATCTCTAAGGTTTCTCTGAACTATTATCCAGTGATAGGTCTCGCCTATCTGTGCGGTGGTCGGAAATATGTCTTGTGGCGCGCTATGGGCCGATGCTGGATGACGTTTTGTTTAAAATGTTGTTGCTTATTGTGACGGTCGGTCATGGCGCTTGTTCTGTTAATCCACCGAGTATGAGCTATTTGTATTATCCTATACCTCCCAGTGTTTATAGTTCTTGTTTAGGGGCTGCGCGAAGCGCGATATCGCCTCGAATCTAGACTTACAATTCTCAATTAATTGTTCCACAAAATTATATATTATTTGATGTTATACATAGAAATTATGTATATGACTACTAGGGTGGTAAACTAGACTAATAATTTATTTATTTATAAATAAAGAATCTACGGTTATATCGAAATAATCGTGACTATATTCATGCGAATTCAGTGTAGAATCAATCTGTTCCTTATGGTTTTAACTACAAATGATTTTGATTATTTTTTTACTTGAGCTAGGTGAGTAGAGTACGCTTACTATTGTACGATATTTTTTAAGCAGACGGTACGCAATCTTTTATATTCCTAGTGTTACGCGAATGACTGGTTAGTTTCTATATGTTAAAATTAATATTTTTAGAATTAAAATTGACGTGTTCTGTTGAATTAAAATTATAACATTTATAAAATAGAGGTCAAAGATATCAGAAATCTACAGTCGGGTGTAAAAAATAACTTTTATTGGTGTTACAAATATTTCTTGCATTTAAACAACAGAATTATAAGTGGAGTATTATAATCAAATAATCTTTATATTTTACACCCGATTCGTACATAAAACGCTTTATGAAATAGCCGAGTAAATTCTTCAACTGCTTTGTGAGATCTCAATCTAATGTCAATGAATTTATATAAATACACTGTCCAGTTATAATTTCCGTTCTGCAGCTGTGAATAGGACTAATTGTAGCCAAATAGTGATAAGTATTTTGTTGAATCAGTTATTTCATGATCACTCTAACCACTTCTTACTTTAACATAGCTACACAGTTTCTTAAGAACTTGTCCCCCTTTTGTTTTAATTTTTCTTGAAAGCAATTTATCATTACACACCTGTGTAACTTTGTTTTATTAAAAAGTGTGATGACTACAGTAAAATTATTTGCCAGACTGAGTTCCCTAAGTCAACTATTAAATAGCTTTTCCAACGCAAGTAATCATTAAAACGAATTAAACTAGTTAATCATTACTTTGCATTTTACTAGGTAGGTTTTCAGTTCTAAATTCAGTTTCGTGTTATCTTTACATTTCGCTTGCTGCAATGAGTATAGTTCCATGCAGTACTGATTCAGTTCGCTTGAAAGTTAGGTGATTAGAAGGGAGTTCTGTCCACATGGGAAGCACAACAATTCGTTGCCAGAGGTAGATTCGCGCTATTGTCGACTTTGAGCCGATAAAGTCTAGAATAGAGCGTGCGTTGTTGTGTGTTTGTAAATTAAAAGTACAGTAATTGTTGCCAGTGGAAAGTGCACCGTATGTTATGACGAGAATCGGTGCGGAAAAATGTGCCTTCAATGTTATATAAAGTTTCATAGTTGATGCTTCTAGTTAGTTGTAAGTTGATACATTGTAAATATAGATATAAAGCTATGTTTCGAACTCTTTATTTTTTATTAATTTAAGTAAAACAGGTATTTTTATTTATTGCTCAATGTTGTGCTACTCCGCACCGTTTTGGACACAAAAACTCCTGTTTCTTCTCCGTGCCTAGTTTTCAATATCTTCAAAGTCTTCCATAGTTTAGTAACTTCTCTGCTGCTCCCATTTTCTATGCTGTTATTTTGTCTTGCCAAACTTTAATTTTGGAGCGAATCTTTATAACAATGCTTTTTTATAGTTTGTGAGAAACAAGGGCAGTTTGTGTCCGGAACGTAGTTCAGTTACTTGTAACCAGTGACGCAACTTGAGCGACAATATTATTGTAAAAATAAATCAAGTACATTGTATTGTTTATAAATTATCTGAATAAGGCACTTTATACAGTAGCTTCTCAAGGTACCTTTGTAAGAGCTACTAAAAAGTCCATATTAGGGCTCAAAAGTATAAAGTTTAAAATTGCTTGTTAAATTGTATGAAATAATGTCTTTCAAGGTATGAAGATAGTGAATTTGTGATTACTTTGTATTATTACTTTCATTGGTTAAGTTCTGCTGAAACAGCCGTTATTTTGGTGTCTAATCATTGTCTAATAGTAAATTTCGCTACATACCTAATCGGACTGTATTATTTTTTTAAATCAGCACATTGGAAAAATAAACTGGAACTGTGCCATATACTGTTCGCTTTTTATTATGCTTACCCGGAAATGATAGAACAAGATCTCGCTATCACTCATTACATACTAGAATAGTTTTGGGGCAATGAAAATTATTATTCAGTTCAATTTATAATATTTATTGCATGGAAATCACAGTAAGTAGGGTAGTCTTAATTACAAGGCAATTCCATAAACATCAATACAGGGTATTTCAAGCAAATGTGTAGGAAAAGTTTTAATGTCACATTTCTAGGTTTTCTAACCATAGTTGGTCTGACAGAAATATGAATTTATCAGGAACAAGACATGTGGGCTAAAATTATAATAATTAATCCACATTATTATACCTCTACAAACATTATTCTATAGGCATGACAGCTCACAAAAATCCACCCTGATGATTGATTAAGATCCAATTAATGTTTGTCTGATCTACTTATTTACTGAAGTCAGATTGAATATAATAATATTTTTTCAAATAAATTGTGAGATATTTACAAAATCGATCGAACCCGCAACCTCCTGCGTCGCAGCCCGACCTTCGCCCACCACGCCACAGAGGTAGTCTTTATAATGCAATTAAAACGATTTTTTTTCGAAAACTCCATCTTTTCCACAGTAATACTAACATACGTACTACGTAACAAAAACTTTTGAATAAATAAGACTAAAAATAATAAATTAATTAGAGAGTCTTATATCTAACAGTGCAAGCTCACGCTCAATATAAAGAGACACAAATAGAGAATACTCCTCTAACTAGTTGAAATGGAGATCTATTACTTACAAAGACTTAATATTTAGGGCATTTTACATATTTCAAGACAATACTACTAGGTAAAGAAAACAACGCTGTCTCTAGCTACAAACACTAAACTAGTTCGAAACCGTTCGACGCCACCAAAATGTTGCTGTTCGTAATTTTACTATTGAAATAGCTGTTGGTGGAAGAGAATATACAGATAGCTTTTTGAAATGGGAGTGGATGGCCTTTCGACCATGAGAGAGAATAGTCGCAAAAGGAATCTGTGCTCAATTTATTAGACAAAAACTGAACTTTTATAACATAGTAGGTAGTATAGATTATACTCGTATATTATTAGATTTTTTGTCGAGGATAAACCTCATTCAACACTGGTTTTCTGAGCAAGTTTTCTGAAAGATTATTTAAAATGTTCACATTGATGCTTAGTATTCAAACTAAAGTTGTAAAAATAGACCATTTCCTTTAGTTTTCAGAAATACATGTCTTTGCAAATATTGATCCCCAAATCTGTTGGTACAAAAAAACATAGTGTCATATTTTTTTTATCATTCGGTTCGATTTCCTATCAGAGTAAAATAATTAAAAGAATGTTTAATTATTTAATTTTACGATTTTTTTTAATTAATTTTTCGATTTTTCTCTAACTCTCATGATTTCTGATTTGGCCATCCACTCCCATTTCAAAACGCAACCCTGTATTATATACTAAAGTAAACCACGACGAATATTACAAAGCTCGCTGTGTGATAGTAACTGTATTACTTCAAAGTAATTGTACGATTTACGTACAATCAACATATTTGCACTTTGGCAAGCAATGCATTTTTACCTAGTTAAGCAAAAATCAATCAGTACTCGTTTGACCGCTGTCTCGTGTATTCCTATCATTAAATCATATTATCAGTTTATCAGTTTTATCAATTATTATCATCTATCAATTATCATCTAAAGGTGTAGGTCGGAAACCTTACATCTTTATGGTCCTTCGACATTTGACCCGGCGCGCGGAAAAGTTTTTATTCAGGACCACGCGGTGCAGTGACCTAGTTACGAAATCATCGTGTTTCCTGTGAATTTGCCGTGTGACGTGACGTTCATTAGCAATCAAAGTGACTATCAAGGAAATATCATAACTATCATTATCATCATTCGCGAAAGGTGTTGTGTGACTTTTTGTGAGTGACTTCATCATCATCATTGGCAACGAGTAAGGTAGTATTGAAGCCTTCGTGACGTTGCAGAATCAAGGTAACTGTTCTAGGTATCTCGAGTGCGATAGCAAATCGGTTTAGTTGGCCTCCCACCAGCGGGTCTCACCGGCTAAACTGAGAAGGTGCATATATCGCGCAAGGGATCACTGGGACAGATCATAGCATTACCTATCACTACTTAGCATCTAGCACCGGCGAGTAGGTACCTACTATTCGACTTCTGCTATCCAGCTCCGAGTGAATTTAACTTCTGCGCAGCATCTGTAAGTAGTAGAAAATGGAGGACCTACTAGCAAACCAGCAGCAAATCATTAGCGAAGTAGAAAAATTATCAATCAATTTTGGGAAGGATGGGCCGGAGAGAAAAACCCCGCAGTATGCCAAGAAGAGACTTGAAACTCTCAAAGCCTATTGTGCAGAGTTCGACAATAATCATAAAAGGTTGTGTGAGTTCGAGTCTGATCACCCCTACTTCAAGGACAACTACTATGAGGGATTTATGAAACTAGCCCAGGAATATCAAGGTAAAATCAAACCTTTCCTAGTAGCAGAACCTTTATTGAAGCCGGCGAGCCCGGGATTAGCACGCTCCTTCGACTGGCCCGTCGCCGGCCCGGCGACACCGCAGGCACCGCAGCGTGGAGCTAGCATCAATCAGCAAGCAGGCACTTCTGGACAGTCGTCAGGCATGGTCGACAGAGGTAACTCTACCAAACTAGACGAAATGTTAAGAAAACAGAAGAGCAATTTTAAAGCATTATCAAGAGCAATCCGCAGCATCAATGTGTCTTCATTATCAGAGAAGTGGGAGTTCGAAGACGCTCTTCATACTCTTCAAGGTCGGTGGTCCGTTGTTGACTCTTTACACTGGGAGATTGACAGCGAACTAGTGTGCGACAACCCTGATTACGAACAAACGTATTATGAGTATGAAGAGAAGTACAACAATATCAAAAAATCTATCAATAGCGGCATGTGGTCGGCTCAGCACCGTGAGCGATCTACACCTGCCATGGAGATTCCCGTCTTCAACGGCAATTATCATCAGTGGATGTCTTTCAAGGACTTGTTCATCGAGACCATCCACACAAACAAATCATTATCAAATTCGCAAAAAATGCAATATTTAAAAAGTAAAGTAAAAGGCGCTGCAGAAAAACTTATACAGCATCTCAACATCAGCCAAGATAATTACGAAGTTTGTTGGGAGATTCTTAATCAGAGATATGACAACAAAAAGCTTATTCTCAACTCTCATCTAAACATTCTTTTATCAATACCAAATATGCAGCAGCAATCATCATCATCAATTAAAAAACTTCACGACACAACAAACGAGTGTCTAAATGCCATCAAAAATCTAGGCGTTAACATTTCACATTGGGATCCGCTTATCATCTATCTTTTGTCTCAAAAATTAGACACGGACACCCATAATGATTACGTCGAGTATGTGCAAGATCCCAAGGACGTTCCCGTTCTATCAGATTTCTTAAAGTTCTTGGATTCTAAATTCACTGCATTAGAAGCGTCTCGCCGTAGTCGTGGAGAAACAACAAAATCAAATCAATCAAATCAACAGCAAGAATCAAACAAAAAACCTAACAATCAAAACTCAAATCAAAAACCATTTATCAAATCAAATAATTATCATTCTATTAAAAAACCATGCCAAGTTTCGCAACCAAAATGCCCACAATGCAACAATCAGCACGGTATATTCCAATGCAAAATATTCAATGAACTAAAACCAGCTGACAGACTTAAATTAGTTACAAAATTAAATTTATGTGAAAACTGCCTGTATGATCATAAAGGCAAGGTATGTTTTTCGGAAAAACGCTGTCAGCAGTGCAAATGTAATCATAACACGCTTTTGCATGAAGCATATTTAGAGCAGCCAGATTCCGGTACATCTAGAAAAAATAATGTGACGCACGTATCTCAAGACAACATAGCAGAGATCATTTTAGCAACAGCACTAATCAATGTAGTGGCTGAAGATGGTTCCATCATGAAAATGCGTGCCCTAATTGATCAAGGGTCTCAGACGTCACTGATAACAGAAAACGCCGCACAACGCCTAGGGTTGGCACGTCAGCGTTGTAAGGGAGTTATTTTTGGAATCGGGACAAAAGAAAATAACTGTAAGGGCGTAATCACGATCACAGCAAAATCAATTTACAGCAATTACACATTCAGCACTGACGTACTTATAATGAAAAATTTAATCAACAATTTGCCAAATAGAACTTTCCAAAAACCGACTTGGTCTAACCTTGAAGGTATTCAATTGGCCGACCCAGATTTCAATATAAGTCGTCCCGTGGACATTTTATTAGGCGCCGAAATTTACTCGAACATCATCCTTGGCGGCCTCATCAGAGAGGGTGAATCAACCCCTATCATACAGCAAAGTCGCCTCGGTTGGATCATCTGTGGAAACATGAAATCATATCATTGCAATGTCGTCATTAATAACATCGACGAAATAAGTAAATTTTGGCAAATAGAAGACATCGCCGAGAGCTCCGCCATTAATATGTCAACGGAAGATCATTTCTGTCTTCAGCAATTTAAGACAGAAACTCGCCGTCAGGAAGATGGCCGCTACGTCGTTCGTCTGCCCCTGAAACCTGAAATCAAAGAAAAATTAGGTGAATCAAAACAAAAAGCAGTAGCACAGTTTTATCAACTTGAAAGGAAATTTCAAAAGCATGAAAATATAGCAAAAGATTATAAGTTATTTATCAATGAATATCAGGAATTAGGTCACATGAGGCCGAGCGTAAGTAACTCGAAACCTACCTATTACTTACCGCATCACTGTGTGCAGCGCGCCGACTCCACTACTACTGCACTTCGTGTCGTATTCAATGCGTCATCGAAAACGTCATCAGGCTATAGCCTTAACGACCTTATGTATAGTGGGCCTAATCTACAAGCAGATCTATTATCATTAATTTTAAGATGGAGGCAGTACAAAATAGCATTCACTGCGGACATCGAAAAAATGTTCAGACAGATTGTTTGCCACGAAGAAGATCAAAAATATCAACTTTTAGTCTGGAGAGATGACAAAGATCAATTACTAAGGGAATGGAGACTAACCACGGTGACATACGGCACCAAGGCAGCGCCATTCTTAGCCATGATAATAATAATGAAGAATTTACGCTGTACGCCTTCAATGCGATTGTCGTATTTATCATAAAAAGGATTCCATACAGATGTAGCGTACTCAAGCTGAGATCTTATTAAAGATGTATAGAGAAGAAGGTAAGATTCTGGCCTTTTAAAGGGAACACATATACGCATAACAAAGCCGTAAAGCTTAAAAGCTTTACTAACTATATTCTCAATGTGAGCATCAAAGTGAAGCTTTGAATCAATTAATATACCTAGATCCTTAATAATAGGTACCTTTTCAAGCGGAGAGTTACATAAAGAATAGGTGAAGCCTATAGTCTTGAGTTTTTTAGAAAAAGTGATGGATTTACATTTAGGTAAGCTGAGATGTAGTTTGTTCTCTATGCAGTATGTGGTAAGGCGGTCGAGGTCTTCCTGCAGACAAATACAATCCTGGACTGAAGTGATTTTACGGAAAATTTTTAGGTCATCAGCATAGAGTAAGAACTGGGTGTGCTTAAAACAGCTTTTAATGTCATTAATAAAAAGAACAAACAACAGTGGTCCAAGTATGGATCCTTGGGCTACACCAGATGTAACTTTAATGATCTTAGAGGTGTATCCATTTAAAGCAATACGTTGGGTTCTATTCCTGACATAGGAGGAGAACCACCTGAGTAAGTTTCCTCGAATTCCGTTAAATGCAAGCTTTCTTAGAAGTATCTCCGTCTAAACATCAAGAATCAACAAAAGCACTTGGACTTCGATGGGATCCTAAAGACGACATGTTTTCGTTTCAACTGAAAATATCATTATCATCATCAAGGCCAGCCACCAAACGATCACTTCTATCAGAAATATCAACAATCTTCGATCCTCTTGGTTGGCTGAGTCCCGTAACAACAAAGCTGAAACTACTTTTTCAGTCAGTGTGGCAACAAAACATTCAATGGGATGAACAGATTTCCTCATCATTAAATGACGAATGGTCGAATATCAAGAAAGATCTTGGAGTAATCAACACGCTTCAGATCCAAAGGTGGCTAGAAAGTCACGAAAATGATAACATAGAGCTACACGGATTCTGCGATGCTTCCGAAAGCGCATATGCCTGTGTTATCTACAGCAAAATCAAAAACACAGAAAAACCTGTGATCATAGCAGCAAAATCAAGATTAGTGCCGAAAAAGAAAAGTGTATCACTACCGAGACTAGAGCTTTGTTCGGCACTCCTACTATCAAATCTAATGAAAATCGTCCAACAAAATCTATCAGGACACAGCATTAAATTATTTGGATGGTCAGACTCGACAGCGGTATTAGGTTGGATTAACGGCGATCCTAACCGCTGGAAGCCATTCGTAGCGAATAGAGTCGAAATAATCAACAAAATCATACCAGCAAAACATTGGCAGTACATAAAATCAGCTGAAAACCCAGCTGACTGCGCGAGTCGTGGAATTACTGCAACACAACTAAAAGAGCACAAACTTTGGTGGAATGGACCTGCGTTGTTATTATCGCCACCAAAAGTATATCAAGCAGTGGTTTACGACACTAATCAAGAAGTGAAAAATAAATATCAATCAAACGCTATCACACAGTGTCAAGGCGGTGACGTCATCCGCGAGCTTATACTAAAACACAGCTGTCTCACTCGCGTGACGCGCATTGTCGCGTGGATGTCACGTGTATCAAGTTATAAACGCAACCGCCGCCGCCAGCCTGCATACCTAACAGCGCAAGAAATCAATTTAGCAAAAATTAAGTTAATCAAATGCGTACAGCGAGAATCATTTTCGGAAGAAATTAGCGCATTACAAAAACAGAAAAAATTATCATCTAACAGCAAGCTTCTCTCATTGAACCCGTTTCTAGACAAAGATGGATTATTAAGAGTTGGTGGCAGAATAACAAATGCCAATATCAGTGAAAGCATGAAACACCCCTTCATAATCCCACACAACCATCATTTTACGAACATTTTGATAGATAAAGCTCACAAGGTCACTCTACATGGAGGAGCAAGGTTAACCCTGAATTACATTAGACAAGAAGTGTGGATTATAGGAGGAATCAGAGCAGTCAAGAAACGAGTTCACAGCTGTATCACTTGCAGAAAACATGAACCTATCAAACTAAAGCAAATCATGGGAGAGCTACCATCAGCTCGTTGTAATCCAACACGTCCATTTTATCACACTGGAGTGGACCTCACGGGTTTCATCGATGTAAAATCAAACATAGGTCGAGGCATAAAAACCACGAAAGGTTATGTAGCAGTTTTCGTTTGTATGGCCACGAAGGCCATACACTTGGAGCTGGTGTCTGATCTAAGCTCTACAGCATTCTTATCAGCGCTACGGCGTATGGCAGCCCGGCGAGGTACCCCGCGTCACATATACAGCGACAACGGAACCAATTTCGTCGGAGCCAATAAACGTCTAGAGCAGGAAACTATCAACCTTAAAAGCACATTAGATCATGAATTTTATTCAACAGTGGCTGAAATGCAGATAAAATGGCATTTTAATGCTCCTTCCTGGCCCAGTGCTGGGGGACTATGGGAGAGTGCAGTTAAAAGCCTAAAACATCATTTTCGTAGAGTGATTGGCGATCAGAAGCTCACCTACGAAGAATTATCAACACTTCTAGCTCAGATCGAAGGATGCCTGAACACTAGGCCCTTATGCGCACTGAGAGAAGATCCAGATGACATAAATTGTCTCACACCATCTCACTTTTTGTCAAGCGGCCCGGTTCTCACCATTGTGGAAACTGAAACAGATCAACGCACAAGATGGCAATTAGTACAGAAAACTTTTAAAGATATCTGGAAGAGGTGGCAAGCAGAGTATTTGTGTCAATTATCAAACAGAAGCAAATGGCAGCAAACAGAAGCAAACATCGAGCTAAATGACATTGTAATCATTCACGACGCGAATGTACCCGCCGGAAAATGGGCCATCGGAAGAGTGATAGAGCTTCACCCCGGCAAAGACGGTTATGTCCGCGTAGTCACGCTAAAAACTAAAAATGGTACTATGAAAAGGCCTATAGTAAAATTATCAAAACTGCCAGTAAATGAGCCTTCAATTAGAGAGGAACAGCAAGATCAAAATAAACCAGCACATGAATATCAAGAATCACCAAACAAAAAATCAAAATCAAAAACATCAAAATCAATCAATTTTGTTGGGCTACTGATGATGACAATGATGTTATTCATAACGCCCGTCCAATGTGACTACAAACTATCAAATATCAACAACAATCAAAGCATTTATTTCGATAAATTATCAAACATGCACCTTGTCCGAGATCAGTGGAAACTTATAGTTTATTATGACATGGACCCATATTGGCAAGGAATGCAGTTATTTATGAAATATATTTATCATCTAGAAAACATGTATCATTTCTTTATAATTTTATTAATAACTTTGTATTCTTCTCCCTCGGGAGCATGTACGATTTACGTACAATCAACATATTTGCACTTTGGCAAGCAATGCATTTTTACCTAGTTAAGCAAAAATCAATCAGTACTCGTTTGACCGCCGTCTCGTGTATTCCTATCATTAAATCATATTATCAGTTTATCAGTTTTATCAATTATTATCATCTATCAATTATCATCTAAAGGTGTAGGTCGGAAACCTTACAGTAATATTATCTTTTCTTTTTTTGTATCTCAGGGAAACTTTCAAACAGGGTTCACATCAAAACGATCCCTTGGCTAAAATAAAAAGGATAGCGTAATTTTTACTGTTCCCGAACTTGTTTAGTTTTTGTCCAGCCGAATGGACAGCAATAAAAGGAGTTTAAGCCTAATGCAGTATCTGTGAAGGCTATCTGAGCACGTCCCTAATGCCCTGCATCAGCTGGGAGAAAATACTGTCTGTGTCCGCGTAGCCTGCTGACCGCATGTGGTGGGATACGCTGGAGATACACTGTGGACAAGGATATATTATCATCATTTAATAATTACAATTATGATATTGAATAAATCTATACTAATATTATAAAGAAAAGATTTTATTGTTTGTTTGAACTGATTAAGATCCAAAACTATTAGACCGATTTTAAAAAATTATTTGACCATTAGAATCCTTTAGCATCCCTAATCATCCCTAATGAACATAGGCTATGCTGGCTGAACATAGAATACTTTGAGAAAGTTAGGGTTCCGTATCAAAACTTCAAACCCAATGTGTGTAAAAATTTATAATCTTTGTTAATTACTCTTGCGAAGCCGGTGTTTATTTAAAGAGATTTTTATTTGAAAATTTACAAAATTCTTTATATTGTATAAATAGAGGAAGGTGCCCTAAAGCCTCAAAAATGTCTAAACAAGTGAATTCGGCAACAGTAGTTTATTATTAAAAAGATCTTAAATTTTTGTAACTTGTGTTATTTTTATCTATACTAATATTATAAAGAGGAAAGATTTGATTGTTTGTTTGTTTGAATTTAATAGGCTCCGAAACTACTGGACCGAGTTAAAAAATTCTTTCACCATTAGAATCCTTAATTTTCCGTGATGAACATAGGCTATTATAATATTTTCAAAAAGTTAGGGATCCGCATGAAAAATTCAATAATTGAACCGTGGGCTGTATATTCAACCTCTTTTTCTATTATGGCGCGTCAGAATAGAAAAAGAGGTTGTATAGCGCACGGTGCTTGCTTTTTCTCTACGGCCAGTGTCAGTTTTGGAATGTCGAGTCAATGTCAAAAACCCCAATGCTGTTAAAAAAAGTAAAGATCCGTATGAAAACTGTGAAACCCATCGTTTTAGTGTGTATAATTTCTGAAATTTTTGTTTAATACCCGTGCGAAGCCGGGGCGGGCCGCTAGTGTATTATATTTTTGGATACTTTATTGTCTCCTTATCTTGTGGAAAAGGCTTAGCTAATATTTTGTAATGTGCTAATTTTATAGTTCTAAAGCTTTTTATTTCCCTAAAATAAATAAAGAAACATTGGATAGAAGACAGGTCACGTGCCTCTCGCTTAAAGCTTGCGTTTTTGTGTTGTGCGGCAGCGGTGCTGTATATAAATCCTTTGAACTCACCTTGTCTAAATAAGTCATCTTCGCCTGAGGACAGACATCGTTCAGCAAGTCAACTGCGAGCGCATCTCCCACGTCTTCCCGCAGTACGGTGCGAAGTTCGTCCAGTAGGGAGGGAAGTGTGTCCGACGTGACGTCAGGAACCAACTTCACGCTGAACTGGTATCCGACTGGCGTGTCTGAGGTCGGATCGTCGTCTTCTACACGAAGGCATCTGAGAATAAGAATGTTTCTTAAGAGCGTGCCATACCTCAGCCAAAATTCAAATTTCGAGCAGGATGACAAGATGTGATTTTCGTATGAGTGAGAAGCACAGAGCGATAGACGTGCTCCGTATTTTGCTCCGCCAAAACTGTTATGCCTAATTACAAGTTATTTACACAACTAATCGAAAAATTAAAAAGACGAAAACGAAGAAATTCTACTACGTTTCTTGACAAAACAAAAATCCAACAAAAAAATGAGGTGGTTCCTGAGATAAATAGCAAAATGTGTGCAAAACATGTATTTTTCAAAAAATAAAAGTATCGAGAAAATTTTCACCAATCGTGTTTTTGAAAAGACGGAATCCAAGATAAAAGTTCGAATTATCATTTACCTAAATATGAAGGTGGTAGCTTTCACAGATTCTGAGATAAATAACGATTTCTAACTATAAAATTACATAAGGTACACTCTTAACGTAGAGCGCCTTCCATTTCATCAGTGACCCCTTTGTCACTTGCAAGAACCAACATTTTACGAAAACATTAAAAAGCAAGATTATGTAAGGGAAGGAATTGTACTAATGTAATTTAGTAAAGAAGGCAACACTCGATAGTTTAATATCGCCGACGTAAATGCCCTACAGGGTGCATGACTATTGACATAAGCTAGTATTAAGACCCAAGCTGTATACATGTTCACATGTACATGCAATTAAATAATTACTTAACCAAAAAAGGGACCGAGCATCTAAAGATCAGAGATGTACAAAATGGTTTTAAAAAAGCATTTAAATACAAAATGCAAAATACTTTTCAGATTTACTATTTCAAATGCAAAATACCAAATAGTATTGCTTTTTGTATTTCAAATGCTAAATGCAAAATAGGTATTTTCAAAATACTTTTTCAAAATAAAATACCCCCTGACCAAATCACAGATATTTTTATTTATTACACAGGAGAATAGATACACTCAATGCGATTACACTTTTTGTTAAAAAGTGATGAAAATAAATATCATTTTTTATTTATAACACTTTTTAACAATGCCAGTTTTTCGTCGAATACATCTTTTTCACACTTGTCAGACAGTTGGCTCAACTTAATCACAAAGTATTTTGTATTTTAAAATGTATATTAAAATACAAAATGCATCTCGAAAGGCATTTCAAATAAAATACAAAATACTTTTCACTGAAAGGTATTTAAATACAAAATACAAAATAGGTAGTTATTTTGCATTTTCTATTTGCATTTAAAATAGAAGTATTTCAAATAAATCACATCTCTGCTAAAGATATTATAGTATCAATGGCACCGAAAATTTACAACAAAATACCAAAGAGCTACAAAGAACTTAATGATTGTATGTTCAAAAATAAATTTAAGAAATTGTTAATAGCGAAATGTTATTACAAGATCGAAGATTTTCTCAATGATAAATTTTAACGTTTTAATGAAATTGTATTAAAACTATTATTATAATTAATTACATTATTTACAGCCCAAATTAATAGTCTCTTTTTGACATTACATTAACTCAACTAATATTTAAGTTACTGTCTCTGTTGCATGCCATCTCTCACAATTTGTACACCGTAATCGGTAAAACATGTTGATACCTGTATACCTATCTGTAAAATCTTCTAACTACACATGTTTATGCAAATAAATGATCTTTATCTATACTAATATTATAAAGAGGAAAGATTTGATTGTTTGTATGTTTGTTTGTTTGTTTGTTTGAATTGAATAGGCTCCGAAACTACTGGACCGAGTTAAAAAATTCTTTCACCATTAGAATCCTTAATTTTCCTTGATGAACATAGGCTATATAATATTTTCAAAAAAGTTAGGGATCCGCATGAAAAATTCAATAATTGAACCGTGGGCTGTATATTCAACCTCTTTTTCTATTATGGCGCGTCAGAATAGAAAAAGAGTTTGTATAGCGCACGGTGCTTGCTTTTTCTCTACGGCCAGTGTCAGTTTTGGAATGTCGAGTCAATGTCAAAAACCCCAATGCTGTTAAAAAAAGTAAAGATCCGTATGAAAACTGTGAAACCCATCGTTTTAGTGTGTATAATTTCTGAAATTTTTGTTTAATACCCGTGCGAAGCCGGGGCGGGCCGCTAGTCTTTATCTATAGGTATATAAGCACCTGTACTGCGAGGCTCGCCGGCCCGGCGGCCAGTGCTGCGAGGTGATGAACCCGAGCAGCGGCACGTGCCACTCGAGCGCGCGCTGCAGCCCGCGCTGCGAGACTAGGTCCTGTAGCGAGGGCGCGCTCGGGAACCGCGGGTGCGAGTGGTGCCAGCCGCACACCGACAGGCCGAGCGACGAGAGGCGCTCCGCGGCTATCGACTGCGACACTGGGGAAGATGATGCTTCAGCTCATTGACTGCGACACAAGGAAATATGATACTTCAGCTCACGAAACAGCCGACTGTAGAACAAAATTTCTACAATCAGCTGTTTAGCCATAATTACAATTAGACGTGGTGAACTTTAAGCTTCTCGTGTATGTGAGTCCTATGCTGCGTCACATGGACTTACAACGTAAAAAAGTCAAGAGTTCATGGGAGTTTTTAAGGCCAGCACTAAATGCCCCTTATTTGTTCCATCGGTGACACTAAATGGCGTAGCTTTCAAAAGTGTTTACCTTCAAATACCTGGGACATTTGGTGACGACGACCGAGGACGACGATGGTATAGAATAGACTATTCATTGTCTTGATTGAAACATTTAAAAATATTTATTGGTATCGAAAAGTGAGGCTGCAAGTGTCCTCACCCGGGTCCATATCGCAGTGCGTGCTGCCGGCCGCGGCGCGCGCCGGCGAGTACGCGCTGACGGTGAGCCGACGGCCGGCCAGCGCGCCGCCCGTCAGCCCCATCACCTCACCCACGGAGCGGTGCGCGTGCCCGTCCATCACGATCAGCGTGGACACGTGCAGGCACACTTCGTATGGAGCCTGTTATACAAAGGTTTTTAACTATTTCACAAAGTTTAAAAGTGCCATAAACAACATTACGAAGCCTTTATTATACACACATGAAAAATATAGAATTTTATTTTATATTTTTTTTTTTATTTATTGAGGTAAACCACAGCGTTACAGTAAATATTAGAATAATTAAAATTTAGTTAACAATAAGGCCAAAAAGGATTGAATAATGATAAATATAATCTAATTAACTTAAATTAAAAGGTGGAGCCTTCTTTTAAATATAGAATACAAGCGGTCCGCCCCTGCTTCGCACGGGTATTTAACAAAACAATTATTTTTCATACGGATCCCTAATTATTTTATAAATAGTCTTCTAAAGCCTATTTGTTTATCAAGGGAAATTTTAATGATGAAAAGTAAAAAAAGGATTCTAATGGTGAAAAGTTTTTCAAATCGTCCAGTAGTTTCAGAGCCTATTCAATTCAAATCTTTCCTCTTTATAATATTAGTCCAGACTTGTACTAGGAGATTTCGCTCTTTTTTATAACAATATCCAGAAATTAACAAAAATGTATTAACATAAAACGTTTTGGTCAAAACCAGTATGTGTATAAAAAAATAAGAGGACACTTATGTCCAGCAGTGCACTAACAAGGACTGATGATGATAATATAAAAATATTGAATATTAATTATATTTTGAGGGTAGATTTATATCCACCCTCTTAGACATAAGTATTAAAATTTAAAAAACTTCATATTTTTTAAACTGGTGTGTGGCTTATGACTAGGATAAATTAAAAATGAGTACCAAATGACACTTCGACCTTTTTCAATCACTATTGATTGACCTCTTTGCCATCAGCAAACCTATCAAAGGCTACAAACGTAATATATTGAAATTGCGTGCCTTCAATTACGTTACTTATCAAGTTATCATTATCACAGTACTTACAGGTTTATCAGCATTGTAGACCCGGCACCTGATGAGATGTATGGGCTGTTTCTTTGGAGGTTTCTCTCGGCGCGGCTCCGAGGCCACTTCGTACAGGTCGCCTGCTTCTGTGTGCATTATCGTGTAGCCTCCGCCGCCGTCCTGGAATATAGTTTTGAGATACATAGGAAAGAGAAAACCATTTCACCAATCATTAAATTTTTAAATGTTCTATAGTCTTTGTTCATCAGTGGAAAATGTAGGATTCTAATAATGAATTTTTATTTTCAAATCAGTCCAGTACTTTCGGAGCCTATTCAATTCAAACAAACAATCAAATCTTTACTCTTTGTAATATTAGTAAAGATATAGATTATGAAAACTGTATTTTACATGGTTTTTTTTCACCAGTTCTTTATAACCGCCCAAGTGCTTGTCGGTCCACACATGGAGAGTTCCATACTATCAATTGGACACCTTTATTATTTACTTTAGCATGACATTAAAGCAGCAATGAGAATATATACAGCCTGTAAAATACCAACTCACTCTGTACTTATTATGGTTCAATAGATAAAAAAACAATGGTTTAAAAAAATGCTTTTGTATGACCCTGTTTTTATTTTAACATTTATTTTATTTTTCTATGTATAGAGAAATTCTCTTAGAAATGACAAAATGATCATCATACCAGGTTAATTTTCTTCTGTCGCCGAGGCATGGGTTCAAACTTTCTCAATGGCACAGCTATGGGCTCCTCGGCTTTGGCTTCAGACTTTTCTTTTCTTTTGGCATTACTACCCTCGTTGTCACTATCTATGTCTATCTCTATATCACTTTCTGGTTCTGACTCTTTCTTTTTCTCAATTTTTATCTGAAAAATAAGTAACTTGAAATACTTAGTTACATAAGTGTTATATAATCTTTTTACTAACTTTTATTCTTATACTATCACTAGCGGTCCGCCGCGGCTTTGCACGGGGATGTAACAAAAATTAAATTTTTCAAATCGGTCCTGTAGTTTCTGAGCCTATTCAATTCAAACAAAACTTTTTTTCTTTATAATATTAGTATAGATGTCTTTAATGACATTATATATTAACAAGAAAGAGAAAATAACAAAATAATAACTTACGACTTGTTCACCTTCCGAAACCAGCAGGGCCTGTCCTGATCCCAGCACAATCTGCATCTTAGGGCTCTTCACACTATCGTCAGACATACCAGAGTCTTTCCTCGGCCTCCCTGGAGATTTCACATCCTTACCCCGAGCACCTTTGTCATAGTTCTTTGACACTTTCCTTCGGTGGTTGCCAATTTTCTTGTCAGCCCTCACTTTGGCTTGATGCTTTCCAATGTTCTGGCATATTAAATCCCTCATTTCAATCTCTGTGCCTATTGATTCAGTCGAGCCAATAATCATGTCATCCTCATAAAATATTTCAGAAGAATCAATGACCTCGGCTTCATTATTGTTTGGTTGCAAATGTTTTAAAACACTTTTTTTACGGAATGGGTGTTTTGTGATGGACGCTGGTGCGGCAATGACTACTTTCTTACACGACGACACCACTTCTTCTTGGACTACAGAGGGGGTGTCAGCATCGTCTTCAAAACTTTCCAGGCCATATGATGGCTCCAATTGTACCCCGAACTCAGCATCAATCAATGCTTGAATCTCGGCTTCAGTCTTTGTTTTAAGAGTTTGAGATATCTTTTTAATGTTCCTGCCATACTTTTTCTAGAAAAAGTCATAAAAACATTAGAATTTAAGGAACATTGGACTTTTTGGAATCTTAACTGCGCCATCTACTTACCATCTGTTGAGCTAGAATATTTCTCTCTGCTCTGCTCCATATAACCTGAGCCTGACTTTTGAATTTTCTAAGAGAGTGGTCTCCTAGTAGTTTCCTTGAAGGACCACTGTAGTTGCTAAGGTAAAGAAAAACAATTGAGTGACCATGGCTTTTGCAGTCTCCAAGTAACTGTAGCTTTACTATTCGAGAATTATACTTCTAAAATACTTAGTCATGCATCCTGAATAGTAAACTTACCGTAAGGACTGAAGGGAGTCTTTAGATTGTTTATCATACCAGTTTTTGGTCTCTGAGGAGTCCAGAAGCCACTGTGGGTGAACCGTGTCCTCGCGATTTGAGCAAGAGGGGCTAAACAAACAAACATTTCAACGACTAAACAAATTGGATGATGGTCATCATAAAAATCTCACTGTTTCATGTAAAAATTACGTAAACAAATTCACTTTGTTTTGACAGGCAGTTTGTGACACCAAAACAACAACATAACCCAGATAAGGCTTCTTACATATCTCTATTACGATAAAGAGTTTATGTTCGCTTCTTATTAATGAAATTATAAAAATTACACTCACATTCCTTGGCTATTTTGAGCTAGGCAAGAATTAAAAGAAAACTCTCCCAAAATATCAATTTCGTCTTCGTCCGCCATTTTATTTGTATCTGCATTCCGTTCTTTCAAATTCCATTTTCTGACTTCCTGATTGGTTCATTCTTTTTGATATAGCATAAAGTTAGGCCACATGGAATTACGTTCCATTCCATTTACGTTTGTCATTTTTTTAATTGCCGGTCAATTTCGTTGTCAAATTCAAATTGTCAGATCAAACAAGTGGGTGATACGTAACGTCTGTCATAACAAAAAAACAGATCACACAAAAATCTGAGAACTAACAAAACAAATTCAATTCAAGGGCGAAAAACGTATTGTTAATACGCTGCGGCCGGCGGCGGTGCTTCATTATTTAGTACCGGCCCACATGACCACCACTCCACTCTCATTATTCTTGTAGCTCGCGACTGAACAGTTACAAACATGAACGTAATTCGAAGACTTAGTTCGATTTCCTCATCATCGTTAATTTACAGGAGCTTTTCAGTTACCTCAGCCAAGGACACACATCACTCGTAAGTATTCGATACATATTTTTTTCCAGGTTGGCTCCTGGTTTGCCACTGGCTGGTTACCTACATACTTACGTTTCTACAAAGATTATATCTGTTTTTTGTGAATTATTAATTTTTTTTAATGTGTTAAAGTCTATGCATATTAAACAGTACCTTTAAACATACGCAGCATGTCTTAAAAATGCCAGTTGTTCATCATTCTAGTCTTAGATTCTATCAAGGTCATACTGCATGAAGTTCTAAGACCCATCATCATCATAATGCCTTTTACTTCTCAGGTTGCACATAAGTAAATCCACACTGTCATAATTATTCACATTTAAATGCTTACTAAACAAAACCACACTAAAAATGTTCATATTTATTGACTTATCCTTACACAAAATCGAGATAATTCATAAATTCTAATTCTAAATGGGAGAACTGAGATCTGCTCTGACATCTCGCGTGGGAGTGTATTGTGCATTATCCCCCTGCCTAAACAGGCATACTTAACCTTACCAGCCCAGCGTGAAGCTTTTGAAGTACTAGAGCAGGACCTAGGACCAAGATAATGTTAACATATTTACTTTTCCATAGATGCAAGTTGCTAGTCATTGGAGGAGGCAGCGGGGGCTGCACCATGGCTGCTAAGTTTTCACGGAGGTTAAAAAAGCATGAAGTCATTGTTTTAGAACCGAGCACAGTAAGTTCTTATCAATAACCTGACATTTCTTGGTTATCAATCACTTGATATTACTATTGACATACCTAGTAACAATGGTAAACTACAAAAGTGAGTTTTGTGTTTATATATGTAATTTTTCTCTACGGGAGTGACATAGTCATAATGACAAAACTCCTTCAAAATAAATAAAGAAAAAAAAGAAGAAGTATTTATATGTATGTGTCATGTATGTGATGCAATGTCCAAGTACCTATTTATTGAGTATATGATAGCTAGCAAACTGGTAAACAATGCACTGCCACATAACTGTAGCTAGTAGGTAGCAGTTAAATGCATTCTCAAGGTTAAGCTTCATTTAATCCATGTTACACAGATTTATCTACACAACTAGGGACTTTTGCTGCAATTCATAACTAAGTAATACTTAAGTGGTTTTCTATATACAATAAAAATCAATATTTATCTATTTAAAATATTGTATTATGTATATCAGTCACCTAACACAAGCTCTGTTAAGCTTGTATCATGTAGCCCACATGATGCTGTGTTGATTGTCCAGCATTATTTATTTATTTTTTAGTTTGGCCTGCATAATAGTTTTTTAGCTCTTGAGTCTCATACTTAAAGTCATACTTGGGTTACATAAACAGACTACTAGACAGATAATTTAGCAATTATAATATTTCTTCCATTAAAGATGTTTGAAGAACACCAACAGTTCATTATATAACAAAAGACATAAATAATGCTGGATTAATACATCATCTAGCCCTAAGAGAGTTTGTGTTCAGGGTACTAGATGATCTATGGCGCTCATTAGGGGAGGCCTATGTCCAGCAGTGGACTATTATAGGCTGGTGATGTTGTTGATGTTGTACTAGATGACTGATATACTTATTACAATATTTTTATTATTTAATATTAATAAACATCACCAGGATGAGTGTTATTGATTACCTACTCTTTATTTTATAACTTTTTATGTGTATATATGCTTTGTATTATGTAATAAAACTATTTCTTCCCTCACCGGGACGTCAGGCCGACGTCACTGGCGACGTATTCAAAATACAGGTTGATTGGGAGGTGGGTGCAAAGCTGGTGGGCGAAGGTAGTGTGGACTATTTGGAACCATTTAAGCCATAGTTGTCTTAAATGACTATTTCTTTTTCACCTCGCCACAGTGGTCGTCGTATTTATTTATTTATTTATTTAATGTCAGGGAAGTCGCCATGACTTCCCGGTGAGGTAGGTAGGACCATCGTTAATGAATGTTTTCAAACGACGAAACTATAGTTTTTTAGCTTATGAATCGTGTTTTAGAAACATTACTACCAACCAGCGTGGACCTTAGTGGGAGCGGGGATTAAAAATATAGAAGATACAGTTCGGGATGAAGTGCAAGTGTTGCCAGCTAAAGCTCTGTGGATTCAGGACAAAGCGCAGGCCATCGACCCCTGCCAACAGAAAGTTACCACGGAGCGGGGTGTTGTTATAGACTACGAGTATGTTATTATCGCAGCCGGATTGAATGTTGATTACTGCAAGGTGGGTATCGTTTTTTAGGATACATATTTTAATACACTAGTATAACAACTAGCTATACATTTTGTCTAATAATTAATTTTGTTTTAACCTAATTTTATTAGAGTTATTTCTATTTTACAAGACCTGTATGATAAAAACCAGTGATACGGTACCATTTAATCTCTAACTTGTTTGTTTTGTAAATACCTACATAAGTTGTTCCCTAAGAGAATCCAATCATATAAATTCTATCGCAACTCGAATCTCTCGAGATCCCAAGATGTACCTTCGTATTATAGACTAGCGGACCGCCTCAGATTCGCACAGGTATTAAAAAAAATATATTTTTCATGCGGATCTCTTATCCCCTGATCCCTTTCTTTGAAAAGTTTTTAAAGCCTATGTTCATCACGAAAAATTTAGGATTCTAACGGTGAAAGAATTTTTCATATCGGTTATGTTGTTTTGGAGCCTATTCAATTCAAACAAACAAACAATAAAATCTTTCCTCTTTATAATATTAGCATAGACTATCCAAGTTCCGCCACCAACAATATCTTACCTCTTCGTAGATCCCCGGATTTATGGATGCCCTGGAAATGAAAGGCAGCGGAGTATCCACGATATACTCTCCGGTGTACTGCGGGAAAACGTGGGAGGGAATGCGGAACTTCCGAGGGGGAGACGCCATCTTCACGTACCCTGATACCGCGATGAAATGCCCCGGCGCGCCGCAGAAGATCGCTTATTTGGCGGAATCACACTTTACTAGAGTAAGAGCCTCTTTTTTATATTTATTTACAATATAATACAAAATAAAAATATGCTTCATTGTACACCAGAGAAAAAAAATAACACAAGTAGTAAAATTGAATCAGAAAAAGTGATAGAAAAAAGTTATTCGTCTTATTGTACCCTAGTCGCCTTTGATTATGTAGGTACATATAACCCTGTGTAGCTATATATAGCAGATATATAGCGAGATATATAGCAGACGCCATTTGGTGCCCGACTTAGAATTTGCACCAACCCAACTCTTCCCACGGGTATTGTAAAAGGCCTCGAACCTATCCTTCTGAATCTGCGATTCCAACCCGCATGCCCAGCGTGGGGATTTCAAGTAGAGATACGTAAGTTTTTTTTAATATTTGCGATAGATGCGAAATTCACTTATTGAATGCCATTAACACGAAATTTAATATTTTGTGTTTCTAATACTTTTTCCACGATAATTGCATCGTTACGCATCGGCATCATCTCTGGGCACTAACTCAATACTGGAAAGCTCCAAATTACGATTTTTCAAAAGATAATTATGCTATAGGATGAAATTCCTTAATTATAGGCATTACCATCCATGTGATATAAAACAAAAAGGTGTTCGAAAGCGGGAGGCAAGCTTCGCTATGGACCAGTACCTATAAACTAATGTAGATAGAAATAGAAGAAGTAGTAACTTCGTATCACCATCAGATGCGTCACTTACTATAAATGTAAATAGTTATCATTATTATTAATTATGTCAATATTATAACGAACCTTATTTAAAAACATAAACTTCATAACAACTTCATCATGTTTATTACATTACTTATTCTTAAATTACACCTCGAACACAATAATGTTTTGGATTTCCTCCTTTCAATAACATTCTCGCACTTACGATAGTTATTGTAAACATTCACGACGATGCCTTTTTTAATCGGCGATGAAATTCGTTCGCTTTCCCGAACCACGGGAATAATAATAATAATGCTGGACAATCCACACAGCATCATCTAGCCCCAAGCTAAGCAGAGCTTGTGTGATGGGTACTAGATGACTGATATACATAATACAATATTATTAAATAGATAGATATTTTTATTATAAGATCGTACAATTTTTTTTTGCATAGTTAGATGAATACAATAATTGAGATGACACATTGTATTTAAAAATAAATAAGTCAGCATTGACAACTTGCCTAAACTAATTATGCCTTTGTATCCAGATGGGCATTTCCGTCGCCCTATACTACCTATCTATGGCGCTCATTAGGGGAGGCCTATGTCCAGCAGTGGACTATTATAGGCTGGTGATGATGATGATGATGATACTACCAGGCTCACATTTACTACAATGACCTGCTCAAACGACAACCGTCCTAGGGGGAGGGGGGGGGGGGGGGGTTGATATGTCTAGGTGTTTTGCTATAGTCACTATGATTGATAGACTCGACAGACCGAAGCGACCGACGTTTCCAAAATTTGGCTTGGCGGGCATCACTACATAGTGTATAATGTCATGTGCGCAATACAGGTTTCTAAACCTTTGTCAGGCACCAATCTCTAAGGTTTTGTTGTTATAGTGCGTAAGCTCCCAGTTGGGGTAATGATAGGAAATTATAATAATATCCCAATAAACTTTATTTCGCAGCGCAGCTGGTTAGCGCATTTCCGTACTGAGGCAAGGACGCGGGTTCAAATCCCGCTGCAATCGATTTTATTTTGGGAGATCTCATAATTCCATACTTAACAGGTCTATCGCATTAACCTTTTGTGAAAGAAAATAAATTGTTACAGACGGGGGTCCGTTCAAAAACAAATATCCAATACAACACGTGTCTACCAGTGATATTCGGCGTTCCGAAATACGCAGATGCATTGATGAAGGTTGTCGAACGAAAGAAAATCAACGTTAACTTCCGGCATGTACTTAAGCGGATTTATCCGGATAAGAAGGAGGCTGTGTTTACTCGTACGGACAAGAAAACGGTAAGTCATCATCAGCCCACGTAAGTCCACGCAGACATAGGCCCCAGTGAGTGCCATAGCGCCCTGTCTTCAGCTTGTCGCATCCAGCATCAGCCTGCAGTATATCGCAGGTCGTCATCCCACCTGGCCGGAAGGCGTCCTGCACTACGTTTGCCGAGGCGCGGTCTCCACTCAAGAACTCGTTTACCCCAGCGTTTGTCGGTTCTTCGCGAAATATGGCCGGACCACTGCCACTTCAGTTACCTAGCTAATTCTTTGATGTCTATAACTTTGGTTCTCTGTCGGATGTATTCATTACGAATCCTTTCCTTCAGGGAACTCCAAGCATAGCTTTTGCCATAGCTCGCTGAGCGACTTAGGACTAACACCAACCGTGAGTGTCCACGTCTCAGCTCAAGTTTAAAGTATCTACTAGATAATAGGTACTTTTTTTGTAGGTTGCGGGTTCAATTCCGGCGAGGTTCCGTTTGAACTCGACGTGAGAAAGTTTTCAAAAAGCAAAAACTTTCTCACGCCAACAACGCGATTTTGTTGGCATAACTAAATAAACCAATATAGTGGTGTTATTTAACTAAGTATTATTTCAAAAATCTACATTCTCAATCTCAAATAGCCTTTGACAATTGAGAAAGAGTCCTCACGGCCACGAAAACTCGAAGGGGATAGAAAAGTATGCCCTGCAGTGGGCAAATACTTCTCTATCCAGAAAATGAACGTGACAAACATCCACACACTTTTGATCCATGTATTTTTCTGCAGGAAGTAACAATGCCATACGACTACCTGCACGTGGGTCCACCGATGTTGGTCCCCGAGTTTCTCGCCCGGAGCCCGGATATAACTGACGACCAGGGCTTCCTGTGCGTAGACAAGTATACACTACAGAGCACCAAGTATCCCAATATATTCGGCATCGGAGATTGTATTAACACGCCGAATAGTAAAACTTCGGCTGCTATAGGTAAGTATCATCATTAGAAGTATAGTCAGTCAGTTTATTATGAGTGTTAGCTATATTTATTTATTATTTGTTTTTAGGTATTCATGTCATGTTGATAATATATGTATATTATAGAATAATTTTGACACCCCCTGCCTTTCTTAAATTCAAATAATTATTTCCATCCAAAGGTTGTCTGGAAGAGATCGCTTCTAAGAGATAAGGCCGCCCATTGTACTTGGTTTCTTCGTTTCTTTTTCTGAAAAAAAATATAAATAATAAAGTCTCAGATATAAACAAATATAATTTGTTATGGGTTGTGCTGATACGCCAAAACAATAATGGATCTGAACTGCAATAATATCATTAATAATAATAAATAATACGTAACTTGTCAACATTACTTTATTAACGATATAATCAAATTCGATTATACTTAGCTAAGTTTTAGCACATTTACAGTCAAGCAGCATTAACCGAGATAATGGTTTGAAAACGGCACTTAAACAAGCCAGCAAAATTACATACGTATCACACCTTTTTAGGTACACAAGATACTTTGTTAAAAATGTTACTCATGTATAGTTATACAATAGTTTCAAAGAAAGCTATAATAAAATTTGCTATAAAACATTTTACTAACTTCTAAAATTAAATATTAAAAGTGTTGTTTTTATGTAGTTTTGCAGGCCAGTGTATACAGGGCGTCCCACGGCTATGCCACTTGGAGGGAGAGTACCTTACATATTGTAGACGGAACACCCATTACATCACATAAGTTCCATCTACAATATTGAAGGTAGGTACTTTTCCTCCATGTGGCAAAGCCGTGGGACGCCCTGTATACCAAGCGGCATAGCCCTCCCTGTATACCAAGAAGTCGCCATCCGGCTAAGATAAAGAAAGAAGAAGAAAGAAAATTTATTTTTACCCATATTAAAAACAATAAAATAACACAGTATATAAAAACTAAATAAGATTAACACAAAACACAAAAACGGAAGTAAGAAAAATCAAATAATAGCCAAAGTAGGGTAAAAAAGGGTCCCCACCTCAGCATTTAAGATAAGTGACTCCCACTCTCACACTAAACACCAATTTTTACTCCCCAGCGGTTCAGAGCTACGTGGTAGAACATAACCTCCTCAGTCAGATGAAGAAACACTCGCCCCGAGAGAAGTACAACGGCTACGGAGCGTGTCCCCTGGTCACCTCCTACGGAACCTGCATCCTCGCAGAGTTCCTATACAACGGCGTGGTCCACGAGACCTTCCCCTTCGACCAGGTACACATGGTGAGTCAATTGTAATTTGACATGCATGGGAGGACTATCGGTGCATTCCGAATTACGATTTTTTTTTTTTTTATATCTGATAGACATTTGTTTGACCACGATCTCACCTGATGGAAAGTGAAGATGTGGATTACAGATTATTATTAAGTGAAGATTACAGCGCTGATAGCGATCATAACAATATTTTGCGTTCCGAATTAGATATCACGATATTGACAGACGACCTCTGTGGCGCGGTGGGCGAAGGTCCGCCTGCGACGCAGGAGGTTGCGGGTTCGATTCCCGCCGCGGGACAAATGTTTGTACGATCTCCAAATATTTGTTCAGGCGATCTGGTAGTTTTCTATGTATAATAAAAAATATCTATAGATATTATAATATGATATTATATATGTATTATTATATATATGTATTAATATTGTATTATGTATATAAGTCATCTAGTACCCATAACACAAGCTCTGCTTAGCTTGGGGCTAGATGATGCTGTGTGGATTGTCCGGCATATTTTTTTATTTATTTATTATATAGTTGAGTGTCAGTTTTGACAGCGCTAACTGTGATTCTGTAGCATGGTCGGTGATATCGCAATGGCGCCTGTAATGACGTCATCTATGACGTCAGACGCGACATCATTGTCGCGATGTTGTCGCCCTTGCAGTAATTCGGAACGCTTGTGTGCGCGATAATATCGATTTTAGCGTAATTCGGAATGCACTGTATGAGTTTGGAGGTCTGCAGCCAGCGGTGAAGACGAGTTGTGATGGGGTCGGTAGGCCTGAATCTGAGGCAACGATTTCGTTGTGCCTTCAACGCTTAATATGACAAAGAGTTACGCAAGATACGCATTGCATCCGATAATAATCGGTGAAAATACGAATGTTAAAAAGTCTTGGTTATTGCTTTTTGCAATGCATCGATAAAAATTCGAGAAGTTACTGTCTAACACTCTCGTAATTCGGATATCGCTTAAGCACTAATCCGATTTCGGATTCAAATTAGGAACTCCATGAATTTTTGGTATTTGTCGGTCCCATAAAACTCTGATTTGATACGAAAACAGTACGCAAACTGTTCGTACCTATATTTACTACGCCTACTTCGGTTTGTCAAAAATGCCAAACTGAAGCCGATTACGATTACCAGTTGAGGACAATAGAGCCGCTGCTGGTCCGAATTGGGAGTTTCGGGTGACATAGCTGGCAGCTTGTACCTAAACTATAATATTATTTTTTCTATGGCTATTTCGGAACGTATTGTCATGGGTTTGGTTTGGTTGGATGCAGTGCGAAACCGCTCTAAAGGGTCTCGCTCGAATTTGATAACACATTTGTTGCGAACAGTAAAACGTTTTCCTTTATAATTTAATAAACATATTATATTGTAGGTAACATTGACGACGCAAGGCAAGTGTATGTCAAGTATTTATGTTTTTTTTTAAAACCATTACACCCTTTTTTATTATTTAATATATTTACAGTCAAATCATATCGTAAATACTAGTTCTATTTTGTTTCTGTTATTTTATAGTTATTGTCTTTGCTTAAATCGTAATCATAAGATATATTGAAATTTTTAAACATTTACTTAGATGGCAACGCTCTATTATAGACTGTGTGGTGGTCTGGTTAATGGTCCTAGTTTAAGAGTCTATAGCTCCGAATACAGTGAGATCGTTGCGAGCAGTTAATAGCCAGGTCGAATTGCAAGAGACCCTACCAGACGAAAACAATGTCAAATTATTGCAAGAGCCAGTAGAAACGACGTAAATAATGTCAAATTATTGCAAGAGCCCCTACCAGCCGAAAATAATGTCAAATTACAATTGAGTCGAGTAGATCTTTGGGGTAGTTAGTCTACTTACTTACGGCTACGACAAAGGAAGGGTATTGTAGCATTGAAAGTAGAAATAAAATAATGATATTTCCGGCCGAAATAAAATCAATATGGCGAATGTTACAATGAAAGAACTAGGTCCCCTTTATTATTTTAAACTTAATAACACTATTAGATATAAGTGTTTTAATCCGATATTGATCACCGTCCTAATATTACTAAATCAATGTAATCATTAACTTTACCTAAGTCATTCTCAAGGATTTATTTATGTAAAAAACTTCACGATTCTGGTCTTGGCGTCGAGTCTGAAATATAATATGTAGTTATATTATATTTATTTATTTATTTAAAAATTTTACTTATGTGGATTGTCCAGCATCATTTATTTTAGGTTAAGTATAGGGCACTATTCACAAACAGTGTTCCGCGAGTTTGGCCGGAATATTTTTTTCAACATACATGACGATGGCTGCTAAAATATTTTTTTTTATATTTTTTTTCCAACATATTTTTTTCTATTCCAGGCATCAGAAAGTAAGTTCTCATACTTCCTGAAACTGGAGATATTCCCCCTGGTGTACTGGAACATGATGCTGAACGGGTATTACCACGGCCCGGAAATGGCGCGGAGGATCTTCAAACCCTTGGCTGACCTGGTGGGGAAAGCTGCCTAGCCTTCAAATAAGGATATTTGAATAAGTCGGGTTTGTATGAATCAACACTCCATTGGGGTAGCGTTAGCAACAATGTCGACAAGTGCTCTAATTTCTGCACTCAAGGGTCGCTAATTGGTGTCTGCGATCACCTAAGCCCAATACAAACGTACTCTCCGATTAATTTGTAAACTATCCCCGATTTCATAAGGTTTTTGTATAAATAATCGGTAATAAATAAAAAAATAATCATTAAATAAGAGCGAAACTAATTTTCCACATGTTCAAGAGTCCTTTTCAAGCTATTTTTTATACATAATAAACATCTTTATTCGAAATTCGGTCATAGAGCAACATCATAACATATTTAACAATAGGAATAAACAAACATTTTGAAAAAATCAATCCTATATGAAATTTGTCGGAAAATATGAAAAAATATAACATGATAAAGCTCCTCCGGTCTAATTTATGTCTATTTATATCTAATTTTGATGTATGGGAGGTGTTCGTAGGTTTTTAAATTTTAAATTTAAAGGTCGCTTTTGGGTATAGTTAGAGGCTTTGCCAAACAGAACGCGTTATTACGCCGCGTCAGGGCGCTAATTGACGCCGCGCTATAGCGCCGAACTGTGTTGTACTATGACGGTACTCTACTGTCACACAGAGCGGCGGCGCTAGCCGTATGCAATGTTTTGTCGCTGTGTTTGGAAGAGCCTTTACACGGCGTATCATTAACGATAGTCGATACTCGTAGTAAGGCTGTCCTTCGCCCTAAAGGGAGTTATTTTGTGATATCACGGCATTATTTATGCTCGTCTTTGAAATTAATTTATTTTATTGGATCCTATTATTGTAAGAAGCCTTTTCGAGAGATATATCACATTGAGATTAAAGGATTTGTATAATTTTTATTGTTTGTTTAACTTCGTTGTCATATTGTTTTTATTTTGTTTTCCAAATTTTATTGAATTTGACTTTTAAAACAATGTTATTTTTTTTGGTAAAAAAAAATGGAGTTTTACTTTAAAACTAGGTATACAAAGATGTATATGGTATTTATTCTGTACTCGTTGAGCATGCTCAAATTCTGCGAATAAGCCAAATACATTGTTATTTTAATATTCTTTTGTAGGCTTTAGAAAGGTATGTATATTTACTAATGGATAACTGTTATAAAAATATTTTAATAAAAACATATTATATTCATTACAACGCATTTTAATTTATACATCTAAGGGGCGAACATTAAGGGTCTTTTTTCTTTGGTTCCATAAATGTGCAATCAAGATTTAGAAAAAAATACGATAAAAGATCATGTAACTAATAATTTTTTAATCTGTATCTTATCTATTTAGATCTGTATAATTTTTATTTTGACTCGAAGTTGGTACTAATTCTATGTTCCATAATCCAGTATCTCCATAAGTTGTGTAGGTATTTATGTATAATAAGCAAAAACATCGTTTTGGCGCCGTTCCAAAAACATTTGCTATAATATACTATGCCAAATATAAAATAATTACGAAATACTATGCCTATACTTTCACAAGATGTCGCACATTGCGCCTTATTAAGATATAAATCTTTTTTTTAAGCCTTCACGCTAAGTATTAACAAAGTCATGACCGGATAATATACCTATCAACAATCTAGATGGTTGTTTATTTTATTGAAACTATGTGAAAAGCATGTAAATTGTTTAAATTATTTGTTGATTATACAAGCGAAATTTCAGTGTCGATGGCAACATTTAAGCTGTTGTCGCAATCTGCTAGATCTTACTGTGTGTCTAAAGCGAAGCGCGAACACAAGTAAGTTTAATTTTCTACCTTATTAAGGCTCCGGCGTCGGATGAATTTCCCAAAGAAATACTCGAATAATACCAAAATATTTTTTATTTGAGCATATTTTGACCGCTCTGCATTATTTTTAGTAGAATATTATTTATAGTATGGTTCCTGCCACTAGTGCAAAGAAAATTCCTCATGGTGAAAATATGCTCATATTACAAATAATTTTGGTTTTACGTTTGTATATATTTGGGAAATTCATCCGTGTCGCCGGAGCCTAACTAATAATTTCTACAGGCACCTAATAGTTCTTTGCTAGTATAGTTGACACCTAGTTGCTTTGTTTTGCCAGCTTAGTTATGTCGCCTATCTGCAATATTGCCTCAGCTCATTTCTAACGCGAATAGATTTAGTTCGAAATTAAGTTTTAGTTTGATAATAGCTAGTTTAGTGATCCCGAGAGATTATTTTCCTACTTGTTTAAATAAATGATGAAGGAAGTAGCGTTGGTCGTGTAGACATCCTCAATATGAGGCAAGGTAAGGTACGTTTTATTTACTGTTTTCTAAATTTACTATAACATAGTCTCTTGAAATACCTTATTTTTAATAGTTACCTTTATTATTTCGATCCGCTATGTACTTTAATCTACTCATATATTCATGTTTCAACTCACCTCGGACCCTGTTTCAACTTACCTCAGTATGAGGGGAATTAAAACAAAACTACCAATTACATTAAATTGAGATTTTGCCAGAGTTTATATTTACACTTCTTTTGTACTAATCATTTGAAAGTATATGAAATTTAGTATCAATCCCCACTAAAATCATAAGGTTAATGTTGATAAAATTTGGTAAATGAAGCAAAATGTCAACATTGTTTCAACTGCCCCCGCTCCTCCCCACGTTGTAGATGCAAACTGCTGATCGTCGGTGCGGGCGCGGGCGGCTGCAGCGTCGCCTGGCGGTTCACGCGGCGCATGCGCGAACATGACGTCATCGTGCTAGAACCATCACAGGTTAGTCGACATCGTGAGCTGCTTTCCACGAGATAAGGGAAGAGATTGGTGAACTTAGCTCAGTTTTTAGGATAATTCACAACTCTGCAAGGTATACTCCTTCAGCCGACTTCTCATCATCAGCCTTGAAGAAAACATGAAAAATTCACTCCTGTAGGTATCGTCATCAGCCCATGCTAGTCCATTGCTGGAAATAGGCCACCCCTAATGAGCGCTATAGCGCCCTGTCTTCTGCTTGTCGCATCCAGCATCTGCCAGCAGTCTTTCGCAGATTGTCATCCTACCTGGCAGAATGGCGTCCTACGTCGTATTGCAAAACCCAACTTAATCTAACGAGAAAATGATTAAGACCCATATAGGAACAAGTCAAGTGTGAACAGTGTACAGCAGTGAATTTTTCATGTTTCCTTCAAGGCTGATGATGAGAAGTCTGCTGAAGGAGTATACCTTGCAGAGTTGTGAATTATCCTAAAAACTGAGCTAAGTTCACCAATCTCTTCCCTTATCTCGTGGAAAGCAGTTCCCGATCCTCTAAACAAAGGAAAAGTAACTCTACCAAATGACCAAAAATAGTGAATCCTCCGTTTCTTGGCTTCCTGGTTCAACTTCTGGTTGGTTTAAGCTGTTCGAAGATTAGGTATCTATTATGTATCAGAGAGTCTTGTCTAATATCCTTGAAGAAAAATTCCCCTTTTGCACGGGGATTGTTGTCTGTGGAATAGAGCAAAATTACGTCACTTTACGATCCAATGCGTACCTATTTTAAATTAATTCCTTCAACTTCAATTGTACCTACGCAATGTTTGATAGAACGTAGTGGTTTTATTCTCATTGATTACCGTCTTTTCCTCCCTAGATTTCGTCCCGTGCTAGGGGCTGGTAGAGAATCTGGAGAATCTATTTAGATTTATATTTTATTATTTATTATATATATTCTTTGTAAATCCACAGACTCACTACAACCAGCCTCTCTTCACACTCGTAGCGGCCGGCATAAAGCGTCTCCACGATTCGTACAAACCGACGGAATCGGTTCTTCCCAGCTGCGTGGGTTGGGTAAAGGACCATGCAAAAACCTTTGACCCTCAACACAATGCTGTGTACACGCGCTCGGGGGACAAGATCGTGTATGATTACATGGTTGTGGCGTTGGGGCTGCAGAATGATTATGATAAGGTTAGATAATTCTTAATTCAGAATAATGAAGCATGGTGTAGGTACCTCCACCAAATATCTAGATGGACTTTGGGAGACTCCTGCTTGTCTTCTTATTATGATTTTCCATTTGAGCTCTTCAACACCAATTTTTCGATGCCTCCTTTTAAGGTCTAGGTCGTAATATGTCCCTGATGATTTAAATCAACATAGATTTTGACCTGTCTGAATGGTATAAATAAACTCAAAAAATAAATTGACAAATATACTATTTTCAAAAAGGCTTACAAAAAGCAATATTGAATTGTATAATATTTTATTAAATATTATCTAGCTAGATTCTATTTTGTGTATGTATTCTTTTCTTTATCCAGATAATCTAGGTACATTCTAGACGATATAAATGTTTAGGACGAGACTCCGAACTCGAAAACTAACAACCTAACAAGATAAAGGTTTCTTCATTTTACTTTTTCTTAAAAAGATATCTACCAGTATTATTAATGTAATTTGTATTTTGTGACGTCGCAAAGAGTCCTGTAAGATCTAAAATTCTAAAGGATATTTGTTGATACTTGTCACACCAAATTTTATAGGAGCATTCCCAGCAAAGACTTTTGCTTCATTAAAATAGAATGGATGGATCGATGGTAGAATAATGTATTAAATAAGACTACTCCGCAGATCGCGGGTCTAAAGCTATCGCTAGACTTAAGCAAGCTCGTCTGCACAATCTACGAGTCTCAGTACTGCGCTAAGACGTGGTCGCTGCTGCAACGGTTAAAGGGCCACGCTGTGATCACTTACCCCAGCAGTGGGGGGAAGTGTTCAGATCTAAAGGATATTTGTTGATACCAAATTTGATAGGAGAATTCCCAGCAAACACTTTAGCTTCATCGAAATAAGATGGATGGATTGATGGTGGAATTATGTAACTCTACAGATCGCGGGTCTAAAGCTAGCGCTAGACTCAAGCAAGCCCGTCTGCACGATCTACGAGCCTCAGTACAGCGCTAAGACGTGGTCGCTGCTGCAACGGTTCAAGGGGGGCCACGCTGTGTTCACTTACCCCAGCAGTGGGGGCAAGTGTTCCGGGGCGGCGCAGAAGATCATGTATCTAGCTGATGATTATTGGAGAAAGGTATGGGGTTGTGTTCATATTCAAAGATCTTATTAGAAAACCTTTATTTACAAAGAAAGGGGTAAATCCTTTATTTACAAGGTAAATTACAATTAAAAAACCAAAATAAGAACGAATATTTACAAGTGAAACAATTGAGCTAACTGTAGACTGTTGCAAACAAAGTACAGGCAGCTTAATGCTGTTATAGCGTCGCTTTTTGTTTAAACTAATTTAGATAATATATCTATACTAATATTATAAAGAGGAAAGATTTGATAGTTTGTTTGTTTGTATGTTTGTTTGAATTGAATAGGCTCCGAAACTACTGGACCGATTTGAAAAATTCTTTCACCATTAGAATCCTGAATTTTCCGTGATGAACATAGGCTATATAATATTTTCAAAAAAGTTAGGGATCCGCATAAAAAATTCAATAATTGAACCGTGCGCTGTATATTCAACCTCTTTTTCTATTACTAGCGGTCCGCCCCGGCTTCGCACGGGTATTAAACAAAAATTTCAGAAATTATACACACTAACACGATGGGTTTCAAAGTTTTCATACGGATCCCTTACTTTTTTTAACAGCATTGGGGTTTTTGACATTGACTCGTGACTCGACACTCCATAACTGACACTGGCCGTAGAGAAAAATCAAGCACCGTGCGACCTCTTTTTCTATTATGACGCGCCATAATAGAAAAAGAGGTTGAATATACAGGGCACGGTTCAATTATTGAATTTTTCATGCGGATCCCTAACTTTTTTGAAAATATTATATAGCCTATGTTCATCAAGGAAAATTTAGGATTCTAATGGTGAAAGAATTTTTCAAATTGGTCCAGTAGTTTCGGAGCCTATTCAATTCAAACAAACAAACAAACAAACAAACAAACAAACATACAAACAAACAAACAATCAAATCTTTCCTCTTTATAATATTAGTATAGATGGCGCGTCAGAATAGAAAAGGAGGTTGAATATATACGCACGGTGCTTGCTTTTTCTCTACGGCCAGTGTCAGTTATGGAGTGTCGAGTCAATGTCAGAAATCCCAATGCTGTTAAAAAAAGTAAGGGATCCGTATGAAAACTATGAAATCCATCGTGTTAGTGTGTATAATTTCTGAATTTTTTCTTTAATACCCGTGCGAAGCCGGGGCGGACCGCTAGTTAGATATAAAAATATTAAACTAATTTAGATTGATTTATACAATAAACGTTATTTAGACTTTGGTAACAAAAACCTACTTCATCATCATCATGCCTATAATAGGTCACTGCTGGACATAGGCCTTCCCTAACTATTTATCATTTGGGGGTAATTGCCCATAATCTCCACGCTAGGCATTCGGGTTGGGGATCGCAGTTCGGTGAAATTGTTCTACAGAGGCCGCTGCTGCCCGCCTATTTTCGATTGATTAATACTACCAACCTTATAAAAAAGCTAACGTACGTATTTCTCTATTTCCAGCATAAGATTCGTCCACTATCATCAATAACGTTCACGACGGGCGCGGAGCAGATATTCGGAGTGCCAAAGTACGCGGCTGCGCTGACGCAGGTCGCTGCGGCTCGCTCCATCTCTGTCTGTTACAGCTCAGAGCTTATACGAGTGAATGAGAAGGAAGCTGTCTTCAAGGGGAAGAGTGGAGGGGTAATGTCGTTGTATACTACTAAGGGTGGATTCGACAACTGCCATTTAAAGCCGTGTGTTGCCGGCTTAGAAGCCGTGTGGTGCCGGCTAAGAATTGCACCACCCCAACTCTTCCCGTGGGTGTCGTAAGAGGCGACTAAGGGAAACACACCGCGGGGCGGGCAGCAGCGCCCTCTGTAGAACAATTCCACCGAACTGCGATCCCCAACCCGCATGCCCAGCGTGGGGATTATGGGCAATAACCCCCAAATGATGAATAATGCCACATATGGCGCTCATTAGGGGAGGCCTATGTCCAGCAGTGGACTATATAGGCTGATGTTGTTAATAATGTACGTGTGGATAACCCATCATTTTTTATTTATTATCTTCCAGTGTTTCTCGCTCCCGTACAACTTCCTCCACGCAACGCCGCCGATGTCGCCTCCCCACTGCCTCTCCTCGTGCACTGAGCTGGCAACACCGCAGGGCTACCTCGCCGTAGACAAGCACACGTTGCAACACTTGCGCTATAAAAACGTGTACGGGATAGGAGACTGTCTGTGCACGCCTAACTCGAAGACAGCCGCTGCTGTTGGTAAGGCGTTTCATATTGAATATAATTTAGTTCGTATTTTTATTTTATTTTATTAATACTTTATATCAATATCACTACATAGTATAGAAGAAAGTCACTTCCGGCTGCCTACGTATGCTTAGATTTTCAAAACTACGGAATGGAGTTTGAAGCAGTTTTTTATTAAATGGGTAGGTTTTATGTATCATGTATATGTATAAATTATTTACTTTATAACTTTATAGCATTATATAGTATTGTATGGTTATTTTTATGATGTTGGTTTTTTAACTAATTAAGTTATGTAGTATTATGTCATAGTTTTAGTAATAGCTACAAATAAAGTTTTTCTTATTCTTATTCTTATGTATGCATAATATAAAAAACACTGTTCATTTAGTAATAGTTATTTGACGTAGAAATATTTTTAAAAAATATTCAACTTAGATCATTTCTATGTATAATATTATGTACCTACCTCTATTATCTTGCGCCTCTATTTTGAAAAATAATCTAAATGGCGGCAAAAATCTTCGAACCTCTGGGTTTCCTTCAAAGAAATAAATTAATGATTGTTTAACATGATTGTTTTACCTTTAATATAAACCTATACTAATCTATACTAATATTATAAAGAGGAAAGATTTGATTGTTTGTTTGTTTGATTTGAATAGGCTCCGAAAGTACTGAACCGATTTGAAAAATTATTTCACCATTAGAATCCAAAACTTTCCGTGATGAACATAGGCTACAAAATATAATATAAATATACCTACCTTCCAGCCCGCCAAAGCTACGTGTTAGAGTGTAACCTACTAAGCACGATCCGCGGTCGTCCGCCGAAACAGACGTACGACGGTTACGGCGCGTGCCCCGTACTCACCTCCTACCGCGGGGGGATACTGGCAGAGTTCCGGTACGGGGGGAATGTCTGCGAGACCTTCCCATTCGACCAGGTACAAAATCAAAATCAAAATCAAAGTGCTTTATTTCCTTTAGACCTTACAGGACTGTTGGACACGTCACAAAATACAAGTTAAATAAGAAATAAAAATGGGAAATAAAGTGATCACTTTGATTAATTGTTCACTTCAATCTTTTTTAGGTTAAGTAAAGAAGCGAACAAGAAACCTTGTAAGATTGTTAGTTTTAGAGTTGGAGCATAACTCGTCCCAAACACGTTTGGGAGATCCACTAAATTGTTTAGCTGTAGGTTTACGAGAACATCATCATCATCAGCCTATAATAGTCTACAGCATAGGCGTCCTCTAATGAGCGCCATCGATCCCCGACTCGCATGCCTAGCGTGGGGGTTATGGGCAATAACCCCCAAATGATAACCATCTGTGGCGCTCATAAGGGGAGGCCTATGTCCAGCAGTGGACTGATATGGGCTGAAAAGAAAAAAAAAGCGCCATAGATATAGAGAGAACATACGCGTAGAGTATTTCAGATGCAGTGAACGCTATGTTCATTGGATTGTCTTGCGAGAGTCTAGGATAGACAATCGAATGTGTGAACATGGCTTATAGTCTAGCTAGGTCTTATCTGGATCATCGGCCTCTTAATACTACCCCGCCCAGAGGTCTACAGTATTCATGTCGTACCTATACCCCTAAGAACTGAAAGCGAATCGTAGGGAAGGTTTTTCCAGCGTCTTGGGGACGCTTCCTTTTGGTATGGATCCGTTGAGCTAACCTGTAGATTGTTTGCCACAGTCTGCAGTTAGCTCATTTGCTTCAACTGTAAATACTAGTTCATTATACAATCAACAGAAAGTCTTTTTATGATACTTATAAGAAATCTGTGGTTATATTTGTAAAATTCTATCGAAATCTACAAAAATACTCATTTCTCTTTCAGTGAGCCTTGATACCGTGATCCCTAAAGAGTTAAAAGAGAGTCTGAATGATATTTTTTTATTTTCAGAGCAAGGAACGGTCGCTCTTCTATTACTTAAATAAGGACGTACTGCCATACTTGTACTGGCGACGACTCCTGACGGGCAAGTTCAACGGACCAAAAACTATAAGAAGATTCATCAACCCTTTTAGAAGATGAAAGAAAAACTAACGCGTGTGTCAAATCCATAGACAAATTATAAAACCTTTGGTTAAACTGAAACATAATATTGGGTTTGTACATAAATATTTATTATTCATCTTAGTTTAAATTGTAATTGTAAAGTTGACTCTTGTATCACAACGGTTTTGATCGTAATAAAACATTTTATATTTTACTATAATTACTATTAAATACTTAACCTCCTAATTATTTACATTTCGTTTTACATACATTCCTATATAATTGTTTTTAAATGCGTCAGATGACAATGGCCTGCATCTTTTTCTCTTTATGCCGATCATTGAGTATATCTTACAGCTTTCTACATTTCATACTTTAAGAAAACCTCTGTTTTATTTCATGTTTAGAACAAGATCTCTGTAAAATTATTTGGGCTAAATGATCTTGTGTGGTCATTCATAATTGATTTATTTATTTAAACTTTGAAAGTACGAGTTCATAACATACACACAGCAGCAGGTGAAGTGTCGCGTTATATCCGCGACACCTCGTGGCGTCATGTCGCAACAGTCCTGACTCTGAACTGAGCGACTTGTCGCGACAGCATGGTGCTTCACCAATCCTAGACACAAGATATATGTATATCAGTCATCTAGTACTCATAACCATAACATAAGCTCTACTTAACTGGGGTCTAGATGATGCTGCGTGGATTCCAGCATTATTTATTAATATAACGGCATAATTATGAAGTGATCGAAAAAAGCGGTCACGATTGGTTGAAGCTTGAACAACGACGCTGCTCTGCTACCTGTAGTTGGCTACGAAATTGGACCATCTTGCAAACATTACAAGTTTCTCAAACGCGAATTGTTTGACCAATGACTTTTGCCAAGCGCGTAGAAATCGCAAGTTACATTAGACTTGATTATACATGATTTGGCGACTGATCAACTAAGCCTCACTTGACAAAAGGTTAAACCATTGCTTGGTTTCTATTTGAAACGGAAAACTAGCGAACAAAGTCAGAATTGCTTAATGCCAAATCAAGCGGATTGAGACATTCCGTCGTTTAAACTAACACTTGCATAACCCACTACTACGCACACTGTGGTCCTCCAGGAGCCTGGGCAGTGAATGCTTTAAGCTGTATCACAACCCAACCCTAAATACTTGTAAAACTTAATCTTCTGTCGCGTTTCTTGAAACAGAGCCTTAATTAAGTTCATCATTGTGTTACAAAAACATAATCTACTGTCGCGTTTCTTGAAACAGAGCCTTAAGCTCATCATTCTGTTTCTCGCTGGGTACTTCGGCTGGTCGTGTCGGCTTCCTGGTCCGTTTTCTCGTCTTCACGAGGTACACACAGAGTCCGATGGCGATCCCCAGTGTGACCAGGATGGCACAGCCTAGTATTATCTGGAGGAGGGTTATTTGGACCGGACCGTTCTCAGTTGATGGTGAAAGCTGGAATAGATAAAGATTGTGAATATTTTCGTGCAGAATGTATATTTGCCACACGGAAGTTTATGGTTGTAGTCTGCCATGTATCTGACACATGGCAGACTACAACCATATACTTCAGATTTAGAGAATATTTATCGGGTATTTATCGTGTACCTTTTATTTTAATATGCCCTATGTTTCCATCGTGTTGCAGCGATCGTAGTCACGGGGTGACTGGATGTTAAGGTACGTGATAAATACCCGATAAATATTCTTTAAAATCTCAAAAATCGTGATAGTTTAAAATTATGTCAGAATGTTTAATAAAGCTAGAACTAGATGGCGCAACTATTATATTAGAAATAGAAGTAAATAATGTTATAATAGCACAATAGGTTTTTACCGAGTTGTTTTTCCATCACGGAACTTATTTTTGCTCGACTGAATTTTTATTCAGAAGTTCCTTTTAAGACAATCATAAACTAGGACCGAATAATTTTTTGCACTACGTTTACAACGTACAACAACGAACTCAACTTAAATTTTAATGTTGATAACAAAGCAATATTCGTCCTTCTTATTCGAGTAATACACATTTGTATTATTTGTATTTATTTATTTTTCTTTTCAAAAGTAGATTTCACTGAAGCGTTGCTGCTAAACTGTTTAGCATTTTATAAGCTTGGCTATGCTAGAACTAGATGGCGCCACCATGAATCGCGAAAGTTTCTCAACAGTGAATTATAAAGTTCTTTTACCATATAATTGCTGGTGACGTCAGAGCAGAGCGCTCGCCCCGCCCACTTGTACCAGTGAACGAAGCGCACGCCTTCCAGCGCTGCCGGTGTCTTGCATCTGTGGACACGATTGTATGCTTTAGTGCTGAGTAATTAGGTTCAATTTACGTTAATAAAAGCAGAATAGGAACTAAAACCACGTTATTTATAAGTAAGTGTATAGTGGTGATCAAATTGTTTCTGTTTACTAAGTTAACCTTTGTATTGTCAACCATCTCAGCGGAACTAGGAAATACATTAGTTTGACTAGCTTCTGCGCGCGGTTTCAACTGCTTTAGGTCCGGTTTATGAGTGGCGGGCGAGATGAAAAAAGTGCCTAAAAATAGGTAGGTACATACATTTAGCAATGTCACGAAAAACAAATTATTATAGTACAGCGGTTGTCGATTGATTGAATTGACCGATTTTGTCGGGACTTGCAAATAGCTAATGCTCTAGTAGATAGGGAAGTGTAGCTTACTTTTATTTCTGAAAAAGAAACACTTCTCAACGCAACAACATTAAACGCATTAAATTATTAGTTCTACGCAGTGTGCCCGCGCGCATAGTATCCGAAAACAATTTCATGCTAGTATATTAACAAAAGTTCACATTATCATACCTTAGCTCATCAAGTAGCTTAGCGTTACTGCTGTATATAATAGGTAGGAGCTGGTCTTCCATCCACTGCAGCTGACAGCTACAGTTCCACGGGTTCTGCTGGAGGTTCACCCCCTCGGGTACAGCCGTCCAGTTCAGCAGGGCGGGGGGGAGGTAGGTTAGGCTGTTCTTGCTGATGTCCAGCTGAAAATTGTATAGTTGCTCGTTAGCTTGCTTCGTCACCATCAAACGCAGCCCGATTTTAACAACTGCCTATCGAAGTTTGTGCCTTCCATCACGGTCCTAACTGATGGTGGCCCATCGACGCCCCTGTCGCGTAATATGTTACCCAGCAATTTGTGAAGGCCTATAGGCCTCCCAAAGTCAGTGCCGTCCATCACGGTCCTAACTAATGGCGCATTGACGACCCTAACGCGTAATATGTTACCCAGCAATTTGTGAAGGCCTATAGGCCTCCCAAAGTCAGTGCCGTCCATCACGGTCCTAACTAATGGCGCATTGACGACCCTAACGCGTAATAATGTCGAGTTCGTCAACCCACCTTGCAGTTGGGAGTGTGATGTTTCTATTGCCCATTGTGGCCACCAATCTTAACAATCATCTTACTCTGTTGAATTTTGGAAAATGGGTATTTTGAAATGAGTTTTCAGGAGGTGGTTAATATTTAACTGAATAGAAATCCAAAACGCTCCAATTTTGTCACTGAAAATTTATTACGAGTATTTGTATACCTACCGCATACGTAAAAGTCCCTAGTTCTAAGGACAATTAATATGGAGGAACATATTTTCGATCCAAATAGTAACTTACCATGCATAGCGATGTGCCGGCAAAAGCCCCCTCGCTGATCTCCGTCAACAAGGGACAACCCGATAGATAGAGCGAGAAGCAATACCCTCCCGTCTCATCCCCTCTTCCCACCACATTACTAAACGCTTTGTCTCCAACTACTCTCAATTTACTCAAATCACTGATGTACAAATTCTTCAGCGCGATAATATTCTTAAAGTATATATCTTCAATTGGGTTGCCATCTAAGTGTAACTCCTCTAGATTCGGGAAAAACTGTGCGTCTAATGACTTGGGTATGTCTGTGATAAGGTTGTAGGAAATGTCTAGTGTGAAGAGTTTTGGGAGTTTCTTTTCGATGTTCAGTTCTTGGATCTGATTGCCTCCAATATTTAGAACCTGAAAAACATTACGAATTAATAATCTTGTTACATTTGATTGAAAATTCAATTGCAAACTTATGGCGAGTCAACTAAAAGATTTCACCACGTTTATCGGAATAGGTATCGGTAGGTAAGTTTTAAAATTAAAATACTAAATATTTTAATTTTAATTCTCTGACGACAATAAGTAAGTGACGTATTTAGGTAGATTCGTATTTCGTAGGGAACTTAATAAGTAGTTAAGAGAAGATAAATGTTGTTAGTTCTTACCTCTAAATTATTAAACCGAACTTGACTTTCATCGTACAAATTCGCCAACTTATTATATGACAAATCGATGTATTTAATCCCTCGTGGAAACTTCGGCCAGTGACGGAAGGTGTTAATTTTCAGTATGGCAATCTCGAGCGACGGTGGTAGCGCGAAAACCAGCGCTAGGGCGTTGCCTTCAAGGTTTAATTCTCTTAAACTGGTGCATGTTAGAAATGCATCGTCTTCCACGATTTCAATGTTGTTGTAGGATAGATCTAGAAATTCTCTGGAAAATAAATAATTCTTATGAAATATGAAATCATCTTGAAATATATGTCGTATGTATAAGTGACATACATATCATGTATTTTTTATGTTATTTATCACTTATAACAGTGATAACTTATCAGATAAATAAATAAAAAGAATTATGAAGAAATAAATACTGGACAATCCACACAGCATCTCTTCTGTATCTTCAACTGTATTATAAATTACTGATATACTTAACACAATATATTACATAGATACCGACATATTTTTTTGTATTCGTAAAAAATGATCAGAACCTGAACAAATATCAGCAGATACAAAGGTACAAATATTGGTTCCTAGGCGGGAATCGAACCCAAAACCTCCTGCGTTGCAGGCGGATATTCGCCCACCGCGCCACAGAAGTCGTCTTTGTCGTCAGATCATTTTAAATGTGTTAGTTAAGTTAGCAGCCCCGTCACGTAATGGTTTCAACTAATAGGCCCTCCCGGTGCCCTGAGGAAATTAAGGCGTTCTTTAGAAAATATTAAGGTTTTTCACTATGACTGCTATCTTGACGTCAAACTGACAGCTCCGCCGATTCCGACTAAACTTTTTAATAAAACCATAGCGAGATTAAGAATCAAATTCGCCTTTTGACTTATTCATAAGTTTTCATTAAATTTTGCTATATTTTCTATGCAAACGCATGACATAGGTAGGTACTTACATCTTGTTATCAGAAGGAAAAGAGTCCTTCATAACAGCCCTTATTTTGTTCTCCTTAAGACTCAATCTCTTCAGCCCTCTCAACGCTGTTTGATTCCTCTGCAAAATCACTTCACTGATACTATTCTTGCTCAGATCCAGATCTTCTAAAGATATCATTGGATGGAACACTTCAATAGGTATATTCTTTAATCCATTGCCTCTAAGATTGAAGACTTTGACGCTTCGTAAATGTTTGAAGTTTAAAGTATTGAATTCTGTTAACTTGTTGTAAGATAGATCCAGTTCTTCCAGAGATTGGATGTTGGTGAACAAGTCTGGTGTGATCTCCCAAAGCTCATTTTGTGGGAAGAATAGCCTTTTGAGGTTCGGTACATCGCTGAAGGGATCCGGCCAGTAGGTTCGTATTGCGTTGTTGGGGAAGCGAAGGGTTTCCACTTGGGAGTTTGGTGGTAATCTGCAAATTTAATTTTTCATAGCAAAATTGTATTCGAAAAAGAATTGTATCCAAGGTGGCACAGATTCTATGTATGTATAGCCAGAAATTGAGTCTCGGTCAAGGCATATTCTAACGGGGATAATAGAGTTCTATATTCTTATCAAAATTTTAGAAAATTCCATTCAATTCGCTTTCAATGTGCCTTAAACCTACATTATAAAACTAAGTCCACAGCAGTTCCCATTTGATGTTCCTACACTATTTTTTCTTTAAAGTTTATTAACCATGTTTTTCGTTAGCTTGATTCGTCGCACTACAGTAGCAATGCTTAGGCAAAGCGAGTTCGGCCTCTAAAGCGCTGCAGCGCTGCCGAGACCTTAACCTTCCTCAGAAACTTGTGGGAGATGCGCGTAACTGGACCGAGTGGTGCCGGTGGGTGTCGTAAGAGGCGACTAAGGGAAACACAGCGGGGGGCGGGCAGCAGCGCCTTCTGCAGAACAACTACACCGAACTGCAATCCCCAACCCGCATACCCAGCGTGGGGATGGGCAATAACCCCCAAATAATGATGCCATCTATGGCGCTCATTAGGGGAGGCCTATGTCCAGCAGTGGACTATTATAGGCTGTTGATGATGATGATGTTGGACCGAGTGGAGTAACATTGAACCGTGAATTCTCAGAAAATTGCTGAAAGGATTCCTAATAGGTTGAAGGGCGTCGCCAGCCCCCGGTCCAGAAGGAAGTTAATATTATCACAGACCAGTTTATACGAGTATAAACTGGTCTGTGATGGTATGGAGGATGAGAAATATGTGAATCGTACCTACGTACAAGAGCATGGAGTAGGTACCTATCACGAATCTTTGCCCCTATGGCGATTGTAAGTAGAATGGTTTCAACTTCAATGTGTAAAGCTTCACGAGCTATTGACAGCACAATAAATAAAAGTTTGAAACAAAGAAATTGTGTTATTTGTGTAAATTCTTACAGAATTTACTTTTTTTTAAATAGGTAGTAGGTAACATAGTGACAGTAGCAAGTAAAATCATGTGTTTCTACAAGTCGGTCACTTCCTGTTTGACTTGCAAAATATACCAGCAGGTTGATTGATGGGACAGATAACTATTCGAGGTGTAATCAGATAGGATATTAACCTTTAATTGCTTGCCAACGAAATATTATCTAACATCGGCTATCTCAGAGGAAAATGGTCGAGTAGGTACGCGAGCATCGACGAAAAACAAAAGAGCATCAAGCAATGATATAAATATTAAGATAAATTATTGTATGGATAATTTGTCAGGGAATTGGGATTCAGGCACAAGTTATTCAGTAAGCAAAGCCATAGTGGGTCTCATGCTTGATTTTTCTTGTATCAAGGGCGAGTTAAGTTTCATAATAGTCTGTCGTCTTTCTTCATCCATTGACATAGGTCTGGGATAAGAAATATCACGACCTACTCACTGGGAATATAGTACCATTACCAATAAGAAAAAGAGGGTGACTAGTAAATTGAGCGTGTAGGTACCAAAGACTTCCGTGTAAAATCAGCTGGTAAACTAACGAATTTTACTAATACATGATTACCTACTTGTCACTCGCACTTGTTACTTAATAAAGGGTAACGGACGCATTAGTATTTTAAAATAGATTCGATACGGTATTTTGAGAAGACGCTGAGACGTCGTTTTATTCAATAGGATTTTTTTCCATAGTAGGTACCTACAGCGCCTCTAATTGGGCTGGGAATTTATATACATCCAAAAATATGTATTATGTGAAATAGTACCTACCTATTCAACTCCCAGAAATCTTTTATTATACTAGTGACCCGCTCCGGCTTCGCACGGGTCCAATCCTAATACAAAAACCTTCCTCTTGAATCACTCTATCTATTAAAAAAACCGCATCAAATCCGTTGCGTAGATATAAAGATCTAAGCATACATAGGGACATACAGACAGATAGATATACTTACAGCGACTTTTATATTATGTAGTGATTCAGTTTCTCAGATGATAAAATGCCAAAAAAATTCTCTGAGCCACAATTCCGTCTCATTGAATCATTAAAACCTTCCAGAATATTGTATTCTGGAAGGAAGCAATCTCACCCCAGCAGCTACATTAATCTAATTTATAGCATCATTCAGTTACATCAGGCACAATTACATAGGTAGGTATGTACCTACAAACCGGAGAACTCTGTTAGCTGTAGCAATTGAACGTGGGAGTATGACATCCTACATTTAATTTTCTACCATGTATACAATCTTATCTTTAGTTTGCGTCACAGTACTCAAATTCATTCATCGATTAGTAAGAGTACTAAGAAGTTGTTATCGTTTGTAACATCAATAAGTTATAGGTACTGATTTAATTTTTTCCCGACGTTTCAACAGGTTAACACATTACACATTGTCGTGGTCACGGAATGAAGAATCAATAAATAAACGCGATAAACGCCTGTTTAAATAGTACTTATAAGAATGGATTCAAAACGCGTAAGTTTTAAAAAATATATAAAATAAAGACCAAAAATAATAGTGCAATAACGCTTTTGCGGTTTAGCCTATAGGATTTCATTCTTACCAATAAAATGTCTATCAGCAAGTTTGATAAATAAAAAGCGTGTTAAACTATTTGTTATCCGAATAAAATAAACCAAATATTAAATAATGCTGGACAATTCACACTTATTATCTAGCCCCAAGGAATGCAGAATAATATAATTAGTATTGCTTGGTACAATGTAAACATACTCATATACAAGGTAGGTACTATCTGAGCAGTTAGTTTTCTTATGATCGTACCGAAGCGATATAATAACATAATATATAGTAATAATACATAGGTACCTAAATAAATGGAGTAATACCCCACGGCTTAAAAAAAACCCTAAGCTAACAGCTGAGGTTCGATTCTTTATTTAATGAGTTGGTAAACACGAATGCCCTTTGTAAGAGCCGGCTTTAATTTAGAGCCCTAATTACCAAGATAAGCAGTCAAGGTGACTGAACAGGTTTAATTTCTGTTAACTGGTTAATTTTTCTAGTTTTTGATAAATTTTTAGCCGAAAGTACTTACCTACTTATACTCTTATAATTTGTCTAGAAACGTTTTTGAACGCCCGTTTTAAATTCTAAACGTGTTTAATTGCTAGCCTATGTTATCTGTGGTTTAAATACGTTAAACTTAACTTAGTACTTATTGTAGTAATTATAACTTACTTGGCCAGGGTAGTCAATCCGAGCTCCTCAAAGGTCGCGGAAATCTTCAGCCCATTAGGATTGGGCGGCCACGCGATTTTATCCAAATCACTCACTTGCTTCTTTATCCTATCCGTTTCCGTACACAGAATATTAAACACCAACTCGCCCCTGACATCGGGGATCTCACCACACGTACAGAAATCACATAGAGCTATGAGTTTCGGAGGAATATCTGTTTCTTGGCAAGTTACGTAGAGGAACAAAGTTGTTAGAAGTGCCGGACGCATCGTGGCGGCGGCGGCGTTTGGTCGGGAATGACTAGGTATCGCTTATCTTTTGTTTGCTGTGTTTGCTAGAGCGCTTGATAAAGGTAGATAGTGTACTTTCAATGAATCACTGTCCTTTTTGATTAGACTGTGAGGTGAGTAGCTCGTCAAAGTTTCATCAATCTCAATTGGTGACCTGCCTTCCTAGCACGGGCATTCTTTTCTAGGGTAGACGACATCGCATCGCAATTATATTGCGCACATTGTTGAAATTTAAGGAAATAATAAATAATTTAAAATAATTTGCGCATGATTTGGCAATGTATGTAACTTAATATAGATATAATAAAAAATAAGTTTTAGAAAAATATATGCATTTTATTTAAATAACGATGTGTATAATATTTAACAAAAATATGTATACTTACACAATATAATTCTATACTCTTACTAGCTAAGCAACAACGAGTACAATATTTTTATTGGTTTTGGCAATTATGGCTTCCAAAAATCTTTATTTATACTTACAAGAAATAACATTAAATTCAAAAATAACATGCCTAATCATCTAGTCTATCCTTATAAAGAAATAAGTACCAAAAGATACTGATTAGTACCATTGTAAATACTAGAAATACATCCCTGTAAAATTTTTACAAAAACCAACAATTTTATGGAATGACTCAAAGAAAATGCCATTTGCTCGGTCTATTTAACACATAGTTTCAATAACAATGGTTCCTTGCATAAATCAATATTTAAACCAAATAATGAATGAAATTGCACTTTAAAATTTAATCCTGAATCTTAAGTAACTTTTGAGCAAACATTTTCACTATAAATGCAAAACAGTCTGTATGTATGTAAGTACCTAGCCTCGCTTGGCGCTGTTTTTATTTTAGGCTGTTTAGAAAAACTACAATTAAAATAATAATTGATTCATGATTATTTTAAATTTTAGTTAAGTAATGCTGGACAATTCACACAGCCTCTACCATCATGGTTTTACTTAGGAAAATTATAACTAAATCAATTCAAAGCAAAATATTTTTGAAACGGATACGACTTTCATAAAAACAATACGACAAATGTAAATCTTAAAAAGAACTAAGTACATTAAGCGATTATATTTTTTGATTACTTGAATTACCACATATCTACCCAAAAACAAAGCTTTAAAAGCGCCAATTGGAAGACTTATTACCACCTTATTCGTAGACACGTAAAGACTAGTTTACGTTACCATTACAAAGCGTCGTGTTCCTTCAGTAGATAGTGGCCGATGAGTCGTTTCTGTATGTCTGTCACGCCGCCGTACACTTGCGTGCCGCGGGCGTCTCTGTAACCGCAGAGTTATGTTACAAACCACATTTGATCGGTCGTTAGTACACCTGTAATCTGTACATTCCAACGTATTTTTTGTAAACAAAGACAAATGTATAATTAACAATAACTGACATGAGTAAAGTAAAATCATATCAACATTAACAAAAACTTAGTGTTTTCGTTTCCTTGCATTTTCTAAAAACCTTTACCATAGTAATGATATTTTTATACATTACCAGAAAGTAGAGGTATCAATAAACTAACAACGCATTATTACAAACAGGCAGAAAACATTTGCAAAGTCGAGATGGAAAATACACGAGAGACGGATTAAAGCTGTTAAACCTACAATGAGAGTGTTGTAAACTATTTTATTTATTTATTTGTTAATAGACAAGCAGCCTATGGCTAATGTGTCTATATCATACAGTGCCAAATTTATTCCACAACTTTTAACAAAAATTCTTTTTATAGTCATTCTAGAGGTACATTTTAGCTGCCATGGTATCAGCGGGGCAGTGTATGAAAGAAATTATGGGATAAGTCTAAGCAGTGGACGAAACAATTTACCTGAAGTGTCTCTCTGCAGGATAATGCGTGGACAGTCCCCGGCCGCCCAGTATCTGCACGCAGTGGTCCGCCACGGCGGCCGCGTTGCGTCCCGCCACGTACTTAGCCATGGCGCTGTTCTTGGTACTCAGCTGTGTTGCGGCGCGGTAGGTGCACAGTCGGGCGGTTTCTACTAGTATGCACATGTCTGTTAGTCGATCCTGGAACAAGCAATTAGTGTCAGCTTGCAAAATATTACAAACTTGAAAAAATGTAACCCCCAATTGATTCCAGCAGATAGTAGCTGCAGAATACAAGTTACATGCTGTTGGAAGGAAACTTCTGACGAACATTCAAGTCAAGAGACGATAGTACAGAGCAGCGTGGGAGACATTGTTCAAGAAAGAAGACACGGCCCATCATTAGTAATGGATTAAAAATTAACTGAAGAGATCAAAAATCGCCTATTTTCGATATCACTAAATATTTTACTTTACAAAATTTCGTAGTTTGATGAATTCATTATGAATATTAGCGGTATGTGCGCATACAGGATACGGGCGCGACGTGAATATGATTTGATTTTTTAATTTTGATTTATTAGGAGTTTACCTTGACAGAAGGCAATCTGCTGAGTGGTTTTCCGAACGCTTGTCTCTCCTTGGAGTATTGAATGGCAGTGTCGAGCGCGGACTGAGCGATACCTGATAAAACATTATAGATTATTATTTGAGATTGGTAATGTATGCAGTTATTTGCGAAAAGCATAGACAGCAAGTTATCCAATTGCCTATTTGGTGACGTAACAAATTAGGGTATTAACTATAAACACTAGAAGAAAATCTCCGTTCTAGGCTGGGAGAATTACACGCGGATAAACGCACCGACAAGCCAAAGGGCGACTTCCTCTTCTGAACATGAAACACCCTTTGCATCAGGTCGCTGACGTATACGAGTAAGCAAGAAGTAAAAAAGTTATACTTGCCTGGTTGAGCTGCTCCATGGCGAGGCGGACCCTTTCCTTCCCCCTACTAAACTCCAATTCCCCACGCAAACCTCTTCTAACCACAGATAGTCGTTGTTCTTACATTACACTTCAACAGACAGTCTGTACTTACCCACAGCATGCGCCGCGATCCCAATCCTCCCCTGGTCGAGCTGCCTCATGGCGAGGCGGAACCCTTCCCCCCGCGCGCCGACAAGACCCCACGACCCCACCCGGACATCTTCTAACTTCATGGTGCAAGCAGTGGCGGCCCTGGAAGATAGGCTTGATATCTGAGTGACTTCACACTGAAGTACATTTTTTATTTATTGATTTTATTTGCCTACTTTTCGCCCAATGCACGTTTATCATAGCTTTGCAGGTAATATCACAGTGATTTCTATAAACACTGAAGTGTACGCGACTGAAACTACTAAACTACCCTTAAAAGATTGTATAAGAATTTTCAGTGAAATGCGTTTGGCGCATGCGTTGCATGTTGGAACAAGGACTGCAAGTTGATTGATGAAATTCATGATATTTTGGCATAAAATAATAATTCTCGGTCTCAAGCCATAAGTGGCTTTCCCCTGGCTGGCCTAACACTGCCATGCCTTGATTCCAAAGCGAGAACGCTTTTTCTAAGGACTCATCTAGGTACTCCTAATACTTTCTGTGCAGTATGTCATTGGTCATTAGTAATAATTTATTAATTATTACACTACCAGCAAAATACGATATGCAAGCGAACTTGGACAAAGAAATTTAGAAAAGCTGGAATTGCTCTCTCCGGCAGATATGCTACAACCTTAGAATTTTCCTTTGCCCTTTGAATGTATTCGTAATTTGCATTTGTGTGGGAATGACCATTTAGCCGACTTTCCCCTTAAAAGGGCTTTCAAATGCAATAAGGTTTGTTTTAGCGTAGTCAAATGAGACTGCTGATGCATTTATTATTTGAGTCCAAACTCTGCCCAATATTTTTGATTTTTGACGAGGAAATCAGAGACAGAGAAAGATGTAAGTGAACCTCATTCTTCAACTTCTTCCCACAACATCTGCCACCTACAAGGATTAAAAAATCTTTGATCCACAATGACAAAATTTTTGACCATTTCAAATTATAATAAGCTCTAGTCAGTTATATATCTAGATTTAATCAGATATTTTTAAGAGAGGCTTTAAGCAAAAATAGTTCTAGTTACTAGAGGATATTAATGCGGAAGTGCGAAAATGAGTACATGCATGATTATTGGTTAGTTCTTTTAAGAGTCACGTAAGCCCTGTTGGAGACATACCTGACTCCCATGATTGGTTCTTTCTTGCCTCTGAAAACTCCATCCGCATCCAAAGGCACCAGGAAACCTGCAAGGTTTTATTTATTGATAAACATAATACGAAACAGTTACCATTTTAATATGATAATGAATAATAATGCTGGACAAAATAAAGCGTGAATAATAATGTGCATAGTTTAACATTTCTGATTTTGCGGTAAGCATTATTTCTATTTTGGTTTTAGTGTTTTACGTAAAAAATATAGATCTAAAATCATTGACCGTTGTCGCAAGAAGGCTACTATTGGAGTAAACCCATGTTAGACATCCAACTAGATCCCTATTGGGTAGCCCAGCGGTCTATAGTTATGCAGTTAGCTAGTATAATGATTTATTTTCCAACAAAATATGTTTTAGTTGAACGTTGGTTCCTAGTATGGGGCGCCCCCCTATGATTACGCTAAAACCAAATTCTATATTTACATTAGAAAACCAGCTTGGGGGTAGATGAGAGTGGATTGTCCAGCATTATTCATTGATTTATGCTTGATTGTATGTATATTGTTGCTACATAAGATAAACTATTTAAGTTAAAATTATTTTTTTATATATATCAATTTAATTTAAAAGTGTACTTACCTATTATTTATTTGATTTTCATTAAATTTTAGGTACCTACATTCTTACTAAAACATTATAAGTATTAATAAGTTTAACATTATATTTAAAGATTTTATAAGTGTTTCTTCTAGAATGTAATATTATAGAACTCTAGTGTCTAGATAAACCTAACTAAGATCTACCTACAAGATTGACGAAATAAATGATTATTCATTATAATACAACTATCATGCATTAGGACCTCATAAACACTCACAAGAAATCCCCTTATGCTTCAGCTCAGGGTCCATGGTGGCGAAGACGACGGTCGCAGCGCCCTCTACTGATGACGTCACCCAGCTCTTCTTACCATTCAGAATGTACGCGTCGCCATCAGGGGTCGCTCGCGTGCGGATGCTGGCAACGTCTGTGCCGGCGCCTGGAAACGAAATTGCGAACCTTTTTATTATAGACTAGCGGTCCGGCTTCGCACGGGTCATCGAGTACGTATCCAGTAGAGGCGCCATACAAAAACCGCGCATCTCTGTAACCCGTCTGTGGTTTAGCACTTACTTATTTAGAGAAGGAACTTGCTGGTTCAGGCTATCGATATCGATACTTCAGGTCAAGCATGATATCACACAATACCGATTAAGATGTAATGTTTTAACTTGTGATATTTGAACGATTGAGTAGGTTTATTGCTATTTGTAAACTTATAAATTAGGTACTTTTTGAAATACTTTTTTGTATCTAGGTTTTTTTGATTGTTGTGTGTAGAAGGGTCCCGTAAGAATTTTATTGTACTTTGAGGAACTGTTATTGCATCGGATTAAATTTTTTCGAAAATTTCCTACACAACATTATATCGAAAGATATTTGGCAAAGCCTACAAGACGATAAAACTGGATTCCGACGAACTAAGACACCGTCGTTTCTCGAAATTTTCAAAAAAAGGCATTTTATAATAACACCATATATAATACTATTGTACTCATTATTATTATTAGTGATATATTAATTAAATGAAACAAAGTAGCATTATTAAATTTTAAAACATAAACAAATGAGCCTTATTTTATAAAAATCATTAATCGTAAATATGAAACTCGCCAAAACATCGATATAAGAATCAGTTTTACCCCATCCCTTTTTATCAAATGACATTGCTTCGGCCAATGACAACAGTTGACACTTTTTATTATTCTGTGTACTTTTTGGCTGAATATTTTCTTAACAATCATATCTGACATTTCAACTCTACTGGATACGTACTCGATGGCACGGGTAATTAACAAATATTTTTCATTCAATTTTTCATAAGGAACCCTAATTTTTTGAAAATATTCTATAGCCTATGTTCATCACGGAAAATTTAGGATTCTAATGGTGAATGAATTTTTCAAATCGTTCCACTAGTTTCGGAGCCTATTCAATTCAAACAAACAAAGAATCAAATCTTTCCTCTTTATAATATTAGTAAAGAAGGATAACATTACAAACAGACATGTTTAACGTAAAGGAAGTATAAAGGGCGGCCTTATCGCAATACATTGAGGTAATTTGTTCGTGTTTGGTAATTTTATTGTAATATTCTTTGACAATAAAGTTTATTATATATAATTCATATATTTATTACATTAATGTCCATTACAAGGTGTTACATTTTATTAGGTGGAATCTACATGAACCCTGTAAGGACGTTGCAACATTCTGAGGTTTTAGTTTGAAAATTTGATACATTTATTCCTGATATTACTAATACTTAAATTTGCAAGTTGAGATAGGTGTAATTCACGGTTATTTATCGCTCGTGTGTTGTTCGATCGTGCGTCATCTCGTGGCCACGAAAAAGTGTAATCATGTTGAAACATCGGGCAAAATAGGTAAATCGATAAATACCCGTGAAAATGTATAATAAGTTAGGACTACTAACCCGGCTCACTCAAAGCGAAACACCCAATCTTCCCCTTAGTGAAATCTCTCAAGAACATTTCCTTCTGTTCCTCAGTTCCCTTCTCGTTAACCAAGTTGGCGTAAAGGAAGTTATGTATGGACACGATCATGCCAGTGCTGGCGCAGCCGCGGGATATTTCCTCGACAGCGATGGCTAGGGACAGGTAGTCGAGCCCCAGGCCTCCGTATTCCTCGTCGACGCATGCGCCCATTAGGCCCATGTCTGTTAGCTTCTTTATCTGTGGAAATAATTTTGAAAGTTGAGAGTAACCAATGGATAATTTTAATAGTTTATTTTTTTTAGTTTATAAAATGGTAAAAAGAAAGGAGAAAGGTAGAAAGGAGTCATTTGCTGCCTTCTGGATAGGATAAACGCGAAATCTTAAATGTTTACATTCTTTACACCAAAAACTACAAAACAGTCTGATTAGGCAAATACTACTATACGCCTAGAATTCCCATAGTCATGGAATTGAGGCATGGTTTCAATTATGAGGGGTAGTTTTTTAAAAATACCTATCAGATTTTTAACTCAAACACAAAGAGCTATAATATTCATTCCAGTGCACATTCTTAGTCATTGAGACAATAATATCAAAGTCAAATGACAGTGTGTATCACATTATTGTTGTTTTAGAAGACACTTTTTAACTTGGGTAAACCTTATTTCATAAGCAAATAAGGTAGGAATTTGCTTGTTTTTTCTTGGGAGATAAAAGATAGCATGTTACTTTAAACTGATAAAAGATATTTTACAAGTGTGTAGAACTGGCGTGAATAGGGTTCACTAATGTTAATAAATAAACAAGCTGTATTTAATAGATCTTTAAAAGATCTTTCACTCAATACCTCTAAATGTGTGAAAGCTTGGTTCCCTTTTGCGATCACTCCCTTAAAATTGACCCTGATTTTCCTATTTACACTAGATTAATGGATCATCAGCAGTGGACTGTTATAGGCTGGTGATGATGATGATGATGAATGGATCATGGCTGCGCCAGAATCAGTTTGTAATATTTTTCTTAATTTAGATTTTGGAACAAAAACTTGCTTGTTGTATGTATCATTGTGATCTGATCTCTGTAAGTTTAATTCATGTGGTAACCCTAAAAATATTATGAAAGAAGACTTGCTATACAATACACATTGATAATAACTAAATAAGGCAAATAATTGAATGTAGAATACAAATATTGTTTACATATTTACATTGACAAATAATTGAAACAAATTCATAACTCAAAAAATTAGCTTGCGGGAAAAATCTTGTGTGAAAACGCCAAATATCTCACGTAGAAAAAGTATAATGTTTATAGTTTTGTTCATTTATCCAATTGGATTAGGGGAAATGGGATGCCTTGTCTCTATATCACTGTTTAACTAAAAAAAAAACTTTATCTATATCTAAAAAAATGGACATTATTCTGAATGTCAGTTTCAGAGGTGTTAACAAAGTATACTAACATGACTAAAAGGGAATCTACCCTCTGAGTCCAGTTTAGCAGCCTGGGGCTTGAGCGTCCCCTCAGCAAACTCTCGAGTCAGCTGCTGGATCTCCTGCTGTTTCTCCGACAACCTCATGGAGAATGACCGAGTCGCTAGTGTCTTTAAGCATTGTACTGCGGAAACTGAAAAGAAAAGAGGTTAAGAAATATTGAGCATTTACATAGATTCTAGGTATAGAACAAAGCAATAACAATCATGATATTTGGTACTGGAGTGGCATGGCCTGAAAAACCACTATTCATTTAATCAGATTTTATCTAGGTAACTTAATTTCTTTGCTTGCAAAATAAGCATCTGACAATATTTTTATATAAGTGAAGTTCACAAAATAATGTGGATTTAAGTTAAAATGTGTGTTGCCTGAGTCAAGGGATTTGTCCCTTGATCAGACCATTTATATAAAAAGCGACTTTACATAGTAGGTATATAAACTTACATGTAGATTTAGTTGACTTCAACAGTGCACCAGTGGCCATTGCACTTTTTGGAAAGAAATTCGATGGGACCTATTAACTTTCTGAGTATTCTGTGCACTGGATTTGGATTGCGATCGGCAAACAGAGACGACAAAATGAAGCAAAACCAGTTTACATTCAACTTGCGATAAGTAAATGATAATGGGCCAAGGTCAACGCAATGGAAAACAGTTTCCAAAAAACTTGTATCACCCGCTGCCCGATCGCCGCCGGTATTCAATACACAAAACACACGACTCAAACGATCTGGGGAAACTACGTCGTCCGGCCGATTTTTGTAAAATTATAGTACTAAACATAAATGTTTTAAATGTTTTATAAATGTTTATTTGCCAGCCTGCTGACAAAGTTCAGCGGTAATAATTTATTTATGAAATTGAGCTCTTTTTTTGATACAATAAAATCGACGAAAAGAAATACGATGTAGGTACGTGTATGTACGTATTATTATGTATTTACAGACGCTAGAGTAAACATTTCTTACAGAACAGAGAAAATTGGAACCTCTATAGCTCACATAAAGTGCAATTTCGTGTGCCGTTGAAGTCACATTTTGACAGTTTCGTTCTAAAATTTTAATTGCCTTGTCTTGTCATTGTTGAGTAAAAATCTCGGACGAAGAAAATAATCTCCGACTAACGGTTGTCAATGTCAGTTTTTGAAAGGTTTTTTGATTATCTTTTTACTTTTAATTTTTTTTATTTTCACTGTTTGTACTGTATTATCAACCTTACCTTGCATGTACAAAGCACAAACTTGATTGCTTTGCCCGTAAGTTTTGTTGTCGTTAATTTCGTTTGGTGGGAGGAGAAGGAGATGAGGATGAGGTGATTTGATGAGGAAAAATCCTGAAAATATTCATCAGTGTTTTTAATTTTAACTTTTATAGGTACGTGGAATATTTACCATGTACCTTCCATAGACGTCCGTTAACTCTGCTACCGCTTACTTCCAAGATTGTTTTGACGGAGCATCCAGTCGAGTAACATGACTTCGATCCTGGATCAGTACGAGCAAGCCTCGCAGAGCTCCCAGCGGCTGAAGCCAGCGGTCCAACCAATGGTTTCCTCCGGGTACATAAACATGCAGTTGGAAGACAACACACCTATGTTTTCCAAGCAGAGGATGAAGTTCAATCCATCTGATTTGATCACTCATGCCACAGTGGCTAACGATTATCTTGTGCTGGCCATGGCTAATGGGAAGCTCTTCAGGATGGATATGAAGAGGCCTGACAACGATGAAGGTAACATAAATAAAATGTGATTACAATATAATAGCCCCCAACATCTTTATGAAACAGCAACAGATTATTTATCTATTAATGTATCCTCGTTGTAACCAGACATCCATTAAATGTCTATATAACTACTACAAATTGGACAGAACTAGCAGAAAAAAGTGGCAAACCAGACACTTAGTGCTATTAATAACAAAGAAAGAAGTCAAGTCATTTCCCTTTCTTCCATTATAATTTATCATAGTTTTTTCCTACTTGAACAGTATACTTGTCCTAAAAAATTCACAAGGAACATCTTCTGCTTGCTCACACATATAAATAAATATTGCAGGATAATTCACACAGCATCATTTAGCCCCAAGCTAAACAGAGCTTGTGTTATGGGTACTAGTTGACTGATATACATAATACAATATATTATATAGATAGATATTTTTAATTATAAGACAGGCTGATCAAATTCAAAATATTTATACATCTATTGAACTTATCCAACTAAAACATGGTAACAACACCCTAATAATCTTAAAACTATAAATTCCAGAAGTCCACTACTCCAGGTTTGTCCAGCCTACTTCAAAGCTCACAAACCTATTCCTAGACCCCCTCGGCTACCACCTCCTCATGGCTTTCACAACTAAAGTGAAAACCATAGACGCAGCTCCAGAGCTAGTCTATCTACATCGCAACAGTGTGAAACCCAAGCCCGTGAGCAAAGCTCGCAGCTACGAGGTGACTGAAGTTGGATGGAATATGCTGAATACTTCGGAGGTTGTCACGGGACCAATACTACTAGGTTCTTCACAGGGACATATCATAGAAACTGAGATGGAGTCGGACAGTGATAAAATGTTCACAGCTAATCAACAGTATTGGAGACAGGTGAGTTTGATATCCCTTTAAAATATTGATTTGATAACTAAAGCTCTGTGATATTCATGTGCCAGCAAAGTAAGAGTCAGTAGACAACTTTCTTTATACATCTGTAAATAAATTCTGAAAAAATAAATTATTAAGGACTAGATGGCCCATGAAGTTTGTATCACCTATAACTTTTTTTTAAAACATCCTTGTGTAAGAGTAAACAAAACGTTTTTGATAAGTGATTACCTTGCTTACCTTTGTGATTTGTATCAAATTGACTTGTAATTAGTTTTACTAGTACATTGCATGTATATTTTGTCCCCTAGAGTGACTTCCGACAAACTGCTATACAGTTTGGCAGAAACACTACAGTAAAATGTACTTTTATCCTGAAAAATAAATATCCAGCCATTCTTGAGATTTAGCAGGACTAACACACAGCAATGGATTTTTATATTTATAACTAAAACTGCATTTAAAGCAAAGAACAAAGTGCTAACTAAAATAACAGAAAGGATTGTCTATCTGTTTTACTATTTATGATTTTATATTAAGGAAATAATCATTATTAAATAAATCATTATCAACATGTATTGGTAATCTAATAGTAACACTCTCCTCACACAAGCTGCCTAACTACCTGCCTCTGTATGGACACAAGGAGATTTATGGATTGGTGGGTAACTTTACTCACTCTTTATTAATTATAATTACTAGCGGGCCGCCCTGGCTTTGCACGGGTATTAAACAAATTTTATTTTTTTCATGTGGATCCCTAATTTTTTTGAAAACACTCTTTAGTCTATTTTTTTTTTTATTTTCTATTAGTGGCTTTAGTATCGCTGCGGCCATGGTTGGCCTATTGTGATCGCCACTTTGACGGTTCACCTCCGGAGGCGCGGCGTTATAGTTCGCCACTTATCCTTGCAGTTGCTAAGAACTGTAGGATATCCTTCGGGGTGATATCACGTAGTTCGTCTGGGCTAAGCAGGTGCCTGCCCAAACGAGTGCTACGTTTTTGCATCAGTGCACCACATTCTCCTAGCAGATGGAGATGCGTTTCTTCCGCCTCATCACAAAATCTGCAGGATTTCGTGTCGCTTAGCCCCAATTTGAACATGTGCTTGTTAAGGCGACAATGTCCAGTTAGGGCTCTTGTTATGATGCGAAGATTGTTCCTGTTTAGCGCTAGGATTTTTGGTGTACCGTTTGTCGAAGGCTTTTAACAGTGATTTTGCATGAAGCATGCCCGAGGAATTTTTCCATAGCTTGATGGATTCCTCGTAGCAGGTGTTCAGCAGGATTCTGTTAGCCAGGCTTTTAGGAATGCCACAGAACGGCTCTGGTCCAAACTGAGTCCCCATTGCCCCGGACCGTGCGAGCTCGTCGGCATTCTCATTGCCGTTGATGCCCGCGTGGCCCGGTACCCATCTTAGGATAACTCTGTTATTCGAACCCAGAGCGTTCAGGCGTGACAGGCAGTCCTCGACTAGCCTGGACGTGATGACCTTCGAATCCAAGGCTAGAAGGGCAGCCTGACTATCAGAGTTAATAAAAATATTAGGTCCTTACATATGAAATTGGCGTTTTGTATGGGAGGAACAAAAAGTCGAATATTTTTTAATATAATATATTTAATTAATCAAAGTATGAACCATTATTTTCTATGCACTTTTGCCATCTTATAGGTAGTTCATTGATCCCTTTACTAAAAAAGCCAGTCGGACGGGAATCAATAAAATCTTTGAAGGCGATTTGGACTGCCCCATCGGAGTTGAATTTTTTCCCTTGCAAGAAGTTATCCAAATTTCGAAAAAAATGGTAATCTGTTGGAGCAAGGTCCGGGGAGTACGGAGGATGTCTTAGACTTTCCAATTGAAGCTCTTCTAATTTAGTAGCCGTCTGTTGCGCAGTGTGTGGTCTAGCGTTGTCGTGAAGCAGCAGTGGCGTGGAGCGATTGACCAGCCTAGGTTGTTTAGCCGCTAGCTTTTCCATCATGGTTTGCAATTGCTGACAATAGACATCAGCCGTAATAGTCTGGCCAGATTTGAGAAAACTGTAATGAACAATACCGGCACTAGTCCACCAAACGCTTACAAGTAACTTTTTTGGGGTTAATTTTCGCTTGGGGCAGGATTTGGCTGGCTGGCCAGGATCCAACCATTGCGCTGAGCGCTTCCGATTATCGTAAAGAACCCATTTTTCATCACAGGTAATGATTCGGTTTAAAATACCTTCATTATTGTGCCGGTTTAGTAATGTAACGCAGCAGTCGACGCGCGTTTGCCGGTTTGCTTCAGTCAATTCGTGAGGTACCCACCTTTCAAGCTTTTTAATCTTCCCAATTTGCTTCAAGTGAATTAAAACAGTTTTATCACTAACACCGCAGCCTGCAGCTAACTCGGACGTGGTTTGCGATGGATCCGCTTCCAAAGAGGAGAAATTTGTGATTAAAGTGGCCAGTACGAAAAACGCCAATTTCATATGTAAGGACCTAATAGTTTGGTTGAAGTATCGCTTTTGCAGATTTATATCAGCACATTCGAGAATGGCGAATACTTCTGCTTGGAAAATGGAGGCGTATTCTCCTAGGTTTATGCTCCTGGTAAACCTAGGACGCTCTCCGTATATTCCACAGCCTACATCCAATCCCATTTTGGAGCCATCTGTGTACCATGTTAGGCACCCATCCTTGCAGGGGAGCTGGCTATTGAGCCAGTCTTCCCTGGAAGGCAGTTCCACTGTAAAGTGTTTATCAAACACATGGCGTGGGAGCATGGCATCAGTTGTCATGCTCAGGATGGGAGATTCCAGAGTTGAGTCTTGAAGAGATCTCATTTTCTGGGAGAGCCAGTTCCTTCGGCCTCCAATGCAAGCCCTATACATGCTGGTCTTTGCCTCTTTGTGTATGTGTATATGAAGAGGAGGAAGTCCCAGCAGTGCATTAAGTGCAAGCCCAGGTGAGGTGGACATGGCTCCCGTTGCCATAAGGCAGGCAGTCCTTTGTAGGCTGCTCAGTTTGGTGATTGCGCTGGACTGAAAGGCTTTGTTGTACCATACCATAGAGGCGTATGTTGTAATCGGCCTCACAATAGCAGTGTACAGCCCTTTAAAGGGCAATCCTGGGGTTAACGCCCCAGTTTTTACCCATTAGTCTGCCGCTCGCCCCTAGAGCCACCTTTGCTTTTTGCAAGACGTTGGCTAGGTGAGTGTTCCGCGTTAGTTTTTGTCGTTCTCTTTAGTCTATGTTCATTGGGGAAAATTTAAGATTCTAATGGTGAAAGAATTTTTCAATTCAGTCCAGAAGTTTCGGAGCCTATTCAATTCAAACAAACAATCAAATCATTCCTCTTTATAATATTAGCATAGACATCATTTTACCGTTTAAGGCACAGTTTCTACGAATAACAATTGACGCAAGACTTCTTTATGGTAATCACATTGAGGTTCTAGCAGGAAAATTAAGTTCTGCAGCTTATGCTGTATACAAGATACGAAACCTTACTGACATCGAAACAGCTTGATTAGTTTATTACAGCTACTTTCACTCTCTCATGTCGTATGGTCTACTATTATGGCGCAATGCCGAGACTCAAATAAAACATTTATTTTATAAAAGAAAGCCGTTTTTTAAGTGAGAGCAATTTAAAGACTTGGAGTAAGAGATAGTCTCAGATCAGTATTTAGGGGCTTAAATATTACAACAGTGCCAATAGCTCGAATTGAGTACTTTAAGAGGCAATTTTACTTTTCAGATTTTTGACATCGGTCAAGGAATGGGCAACATGCCCATAACAGGAATCCAGTTCCACAGAGTCAGCGGCAGTACAAACAAGTACTTTATCTTCGTTACGACGCCGAAGCGTCTCTACCAGTTCATAGGCCACGCGACGACCACTGACGACAAAACATCCTTGCAGTCTGTGTTTTATCCTTACTTGACCATGCCTGAAACTGGCTTCCAAGAGATACAGTCCACTTTGAAGTATTCGAAGCTGCAATTCTTCTTTGATAAGAATTTAACCCCGAAGACGTTTGCTTGGCTGACTGAACCAGGGATCTTCTATGGACAGGTGGGTCTTCTCTCAAGGTTTGAGGTGTCAGGAAATGAAGAGGTATTTATCACTTCTTCCTTGTACTTCTTTACAGCTCGAGCCAGCAGTTCAGGAAAGTTCCAGCACTATTTTCACGCAAGGAGAGCTTATCGACTACCCGACTGGCAGTGGAGGGGAAAAAGAGCCTGCACCTCTCTCGTTCATACTTACAGAGTTCCATGTCTTACTCATGTATTCCGACAGGGTCAAAGTCGTGTCTCTACTTAACCACGAATTAGTCCTCGAAGACTTATACACAGAGGCACATGGCAACCTCAAGAATATAGTCAGGGACACAAATAAAAAAACCATTTGGGCGATCACGGACAAATCAGTATTCCGATACAAAGTCGTCAGGGAAGAACGGAATCTATGGAAAATTTACTCAGATAAAGAGCAGTTTGATCTAGCCAAGGAATACTGTCAGAATAACCCCGCGTTAATAGACATGATCAACGTGAAACAAGCGGAACTACTATTCTCCAAAGGCCAGTATGAAAAGAGTGCAGAAATCTACGCAGAAACCAAGAACAGCTTCGAAACTGTCTGCCTCAAGTTCCTAGACGAAGACAGAATCGACGCACTGAAAGTTTACCTCGGCAAGCGTTTAGATGCTCTCACGGAAGACGATAAGACTCTCATTTCTATGCTAGTCATTTGGATGACTGAACTTTATCTGTCTCAGCTCGGTCAGCTGCGGAGAACGGCACAAGACAACTCGCCTAAATACCATCAGATTCAAAGCGATTTTGAGGTTTTCCTGCTACATCCTAAAGTCTCAAATTGTATGCAGCACGTGAAATCCGTCATCTACGACCTGTTAAGCTCTCACGGAGACAAAGACAACCTGATCAAGCTCAGGTTCATAAACGAGGATTACGAGAACGTCCTCGCTCAGTACATTTACAAGAAGTGTTATTTAGAGGCCCTTCACCTGCTGCAGAATTTAAAGAACGCTGATTTGTTTTACCAGTTCACACCGGTTTTGATGGAAGAAGAGCCTAAAAATACGGTTAATGCGTTGATAGCGCAAGGGTCTAGGTTGCTGCCTTGCAAGTTACTCCCGGCTTTCCTCTCGTGTGAGGCTGATGAGAAACACGTGACGGAGATCATCAGATACTTGGAGTTTATGGTGCAGCACTTTAACGTGAAGGATAAGGCGATACATAACTATTTGCTGACGCTGTATGTGGATCATCAGCAGGATTCGTTGATGACGTATTTGACGCGGCAGGGGCAAGATGTTGTGATGGTCAACTATGATGTACACTACGCATTGAGGTACGACTTCATTTCTTTTATAATAATAACAAATAAATGTAATAATAATAATAAATAAATAATAATGCTACGTTCTGCACACAGCTACGTTTACGTTGTATAAAACGTACCCTACATAACTCAGATAATATTGCTAGAGAGCTCCATTATCTCAGGATACAGGTATATTCTTTAAGATAAGACTGAAATACTTTTAGAATCTGGCTAGACCGGATATTCTAGTCGATGCACATCAACTGCTATTTAAACTTCTCGATACCGCAATTATGTTCGAACCCCCAAATGATAAATAATGCCATCTATCTATGGGCTCATTAGGGGAAGCCTAGCAGTGAACTTTTATAGGCTGATGATGATGATATTCCAGGTTATGCCGCGAAAAGAGCCTCACGACAGCCTGCGTGAGCCTGTCTGCGCTGCTCGGGCTGTGGCAGTCTGCGGTGGAGCTCGCGCTGCAAGTAGACCTGGCGCTGGCTCGCAGCGTCGCCTCGCAGCCGCACGACACTGAGACGCAGCGGCAACTGTGGCTGACTATCGGTGAGGATTATATATCTATGGAACTACATCTATACTAATATTATAAAGAGGACACATTTGATTGTTTGATTGGAATAGGCACAGAAACTACTAGACCGATTTGAAAAATTCTTTCAACATTGGAATCCTAAATTTTCAGTGATGAATATTTAAAAAAGTTATGAAAACTTACCGAAGGAAACTAAGAAAACTTCAATAATAATGTGTGTAAAAATTTAAACTATAATAGAAACTAGCTACGATCTTTTCTAATTTTATATCTATTATTTGGTATTTTTTATTTATTTTAACAAAGAACCAGTATTTAGAATAGAAAAATTGAGCTAACTGCAGACTGTTGCAAACAAACTACAAGTAGCTCAACTGATCCATATAAATACAATACCAGTCGAAAGTGTCCCCAAAATGCTGGCTACTTGTATTGTACTTAAAAATAATAAGAGGGGCGTCTCGCTAGTATTGCTGTAATTTTGCTTAATATTATTGCAATAAATGCCCAGCATTAGCGGTGCAATCGGCGCTGCCAATGACCGCAAGCTACTTGGCCCATGATAGAATTTTAAGGGTTCCAGAACCTTCAATTTTTGGTTTTTTTTCACAAAAATTCTTTGTTTTGCAGCTGAACACGTGATTAAAAAGAACCAGGACTTGAAGGAAGCCATGAGCTTCCTGCAAGAGTGCCGGCTGATCAAGATCGAGGATATCCTGCCGTTCTTCAGCGACGTGGTCACCATCGACCACTTCCGGGAACCCATCTGTCAGTCGCTACAGGTAATATGAACATACATAGTTTACTTTTATATTGTTTTTGCAGGAAAGAATGTCATGTTACGAAAAGACTGTTGGTTTGAATGTGGATGTAAGTCTTTCAAATTTTTTTGGGCTCTTTAGTACCCAGTAACGGTCAATTAAATAAATAATGCCGGAAAATCCACACAGCATCATCTAGCCCCAAGCTAAGCAGAGCTTGTGTTATGGGTATTATGATGGCTGATATACATAATACAATATGGTTAGGTACATATATAGCTTTTTTAATATACCTAGAAAATATCACATAGGTAATACTACTGGTAGGACTGGTGAATGTATGATACCTATATGTGGATCAGTTGGTGTACCTGTAGATTGTATTCAACAGTCTGCATTCAGCTCTACTGACAATTATCTTTGACTGAGTTTTGTATTTTGATTATTTCCAGGAATACAACAACCAAATTGAAGAAATGAAGGCTGAGATGGAAGAAGCGACGAGGTCGGCCGAATATGTAAGTTACACCAACTAAGTTTGCCATATCTACTAGTATGTATGAAAGTAAGTAAGTGTATGAAGTATGCCGAAACCCTTGCCAATCCTACCAAAATAACATTACATATCTTCTTCCCTGGTACCTAATATTTATAATCATATCTATCGCCTCTTCGGAAGGATAAAGAGTTAAAAAATTTCAAAGATCGCCTCTAATGCCAGTAGTCTGTGAGACTAGGAATCGAATGTTAAAAGATTTTTTCAATTTCGTTCAGTAGTTTCGGAGCCTATTCAACCCAAACAAACAAACTAAACCCTTCTCTTTATAATATTATTATATTAACTTACTAGCGGTCCGCCCCGACTTCGTACGGGTAGAATTTAACAAAAAAATAATTTTTCACGCAGATCCCTAACTTTTTTGAAAATATCATATACCCTTTGTTCATCAGGGATACTGTAGGATTCTAATGATGAAAGGATTTTTCAAATCGGTCCAGTAGTTTCAGAACCTATTCAATCCAAACAATAAAATCCTTCCTCTTTATAGTATTACTTAGATAGATAGCTAGATAATTCTTTATTTCATAGCCATACAAATAGAATACAATGGGTACTAAAGTTAACTTAATCTATGGCCATGGAATCGGCCGCCTTATCGCTTATAGAGATTTCTATTCTCTTTTATATTAGTCACATTATCTTAAGAATGTTTCCCGCAGGTTCGCTCCGAGATCCAGTCCTTCCGCAACCGCAGCGCCCTCGTGTCCGCGGCGGACACGTGTTGTCTCTGCGAGCTGGCGCTGCTGATGCGACCCTTCTATCTGTTCCCGTGCGAGCACAAGTTCCACGCAGACTGCCTCGTGCTCGAGATCTCGCCTATACTTAGTAAGTAGATGGAACTTTAGTGTCATGTGCCAATGAAACTTGAACGCAATGACAGCATTTGAGCAGCGAAATGTCGATGCGTAATTCGCTAAAGCTACCACTATGTAATAAATCCATGTCTACCAGGGACGCATATAAATATATTTTTCTTTAATTTGGCCCGGCGTTCGTCAAAGCTTTTGTACAGACCAGATAGAATGTCGTCACATCAACAATAACTGCCATACATATTATAAATGCTAATCTAAGGCTTCACACCCACGATAGTGGCAGAACGGTGAAATTATAAAAAAAGTAATAAATCATTTACCAATATTTTTTATTATGAACTTATATAGATTTTGTACTATTCCCAGGTCCAGCAAAACAGAAGAAGCTGAAAGACAAGCAGAGTCAACTAGCTCACCGGACTGCTATCGAACTGAACACGATGCTATCCGGCCTCCCCCTGCGAGAGGTCTTGAGGAACGAGATTGATGACATCATCGCTTCAGAGTGCATCTTCTGTGGGGAACACATGATCAGCTGTATCGACCAGCCGTTCATACCTGAGGAGGATTGGGATAGGGTTATGAAGGAGTGGGAGTGAGCCATAGAAGGTTATTCAAGAGCAATAAAGTAAATAAGAGTGAATGATATGTCTATGTCTATGTCAAAGAGTGAAACATTATGATCTGGCTTCGCACGGGTGCAATGCTGGTACAAAAACATTCCTCTTGAATCACTCTATCTATTAAAAAAATCGCATCAGAATACGTTGCGTAGTTTTAAAGATTTAAGCGTACATAGGGATATAGGGACAGAAAAGCGACTTTGTTTTATACTATGTAGTGATAGTTTACAGATGATACATTCTTGTGAACTGTCAACTTCTCTGTGATCCTAGGCTTTATAAGAACTAAGTAAAGCTCTGTCTCCATTCTCTTAGAATACCTCTAGATAAAATGATGTTCAGGCCTCACTACATCATATTAACTTGTTTGGCCGGTAAGATGCGGTACTTTCTTGCATTGGACGTCGGGAATTTAACTTGCCAAAGTCATCATCTGGTTAGTACTATTTTACAAGTTGGGTATGGCTTTGTCGCATAGACAAAGGTCTGCCTCGAATTGGGTTAGATTAGCCCTGTTTGTATATTTGTCCTGCGTCTAGGACTTTTGTAATCTTGTAGTAAGACAATGTATTAAAATAAATTATACTCATATAGTTATTCTTTTTCTTAAGTTTCTAGATCAAATATCTTCATACTCCGCGGCGAAACTGTAGTAATTTCGCCATAACTTGTCCGTTATAATACGCAATCGATTGTTTCTTTTACTTTCTTTGTGAAAATTGGTACAGTCAGCGTCAAAATAATCTGAAAAACATAACACCAATTTGGTGTACGCATTTTGAATCATTATATTGTTGTAAGCATCCAACGTGTTCAAAATATCTTACTTTGAATTGTTTCATATTTATATTAGGAGTCGGGGCGATCATAATTAGGTATCTTATTAGGTAGGTATCTTAGCAAATAAAGATCTCAAAGTTATCTGTGCTTAAAATGTACCTTAAAAAATATCAATTCAAATACTCACTCAAGAGTTTGCTTACTAACTTTGAGAGCTTTGTTTGCTAAGATAATTTTGAACACCCTGACTGCTAATATGAATATGAAACAGTAGGTAGTAAGATTTTTTGAACACTTTGAGTGCTTACAACAATATGATGATTCGAACTGCGTCCCATATTTATATTAGGAGTCGGGGCGATCATAATTAGGTATCTTATTAGGTAGGTATCTTCTATACTAATATTATAAAGAGGAAAGATTTGATTGTTTGTATGTTTGTTTGTTTGTTTGAATGGAATAGGCTCCGAAACTACTGGACCAATTTGAATAATTCTTTCACCAGTAGAATCCTAAATTTGCCGTAATGAACATAGGCTATATAATATTTTCAAAAAAGTTAGGGATCCGCATGAAAAATTCAATAATTGAACCGTGCGCTGTATATTCAACCTCTTTTTCTATTATGGCGCGTCATAATAGAAAAAGAGGTTGGATATATAGTGCACGGTGCTTGCTTTTTCTCTACGGCCAGTGTCAGTTATGGAGTGTCGAGTCAATGTCAAAACCCCCAATGCTGTTAAAGAGTAAGGGATCCGTATTAAAACTGTGAAACTCGTGTTAGAGTGTATAATTTCTGAAATTTTTGTTTAATACCCGTGCGAAGCCGGGGCGGACCGCTAGTAGCAAATAAAGATCTCAAAGTTATCTGTGCTTAAAATGTACCTTAAAAAATATCAATGTCATTTCAAATACTCACTCAAGAGTTTGCTTACTAACTTTGAGAGCTTTGTTTGCTAAGATAATTTTGAACACCCTGACTGCTAATATGAATATGAAACAGTAGGTAGTAAGATTTTTTGAACACTTTGAGTGCCTACAACAATATGATGATTCGAACTGCATCCATCAAATTGCTTTTATGTTTTTCAGATTATTTTGACTACTCTAGACGCTCATATCAAATTGACGCTGACTGTACTCTGATTCTGTATATTAAACTAATTGGCTGAATTTAAATAGGCCGCCTGGAGGCGAAACTGACTGACAAGATTCTATTTCTTTTACAAGAACCATGTCTTTCTTCGATGGTCATCAGCAGTGATCGGAATTAGGTGAGCTAAAATACCTAAAGTTCAAAGAACAGAGGCAAAAAAAAATGGAGACTTCCTTACTACAATAATTTTATTGGACCCAATTGGGACGAAATTGAATAATTGTCGCAGTTAGTAAGTATATTTAATATTAACGTTTATAAAATATTACGAACGAATTCGAATCATTTTTAACCATCCAACCCAACCAACCATCTTTTTAACAAACTGCAAAAAGTTTCATATTTTCTAGATGAATCGATCTAGATGCATTAAGAGATATTCGTGAGAATTTAGAAAAAGAATCGGAGAATGAAAATGAATCTTTGTCATACTATAAATATGTACCTATAACTTCAGTTGATGTTGAAAGGTCCTTCTCTACCTATAAATAGATCTTAAGTACAAAAAGAAATCGTTTAAAGATTGAAAATATGGAAAAACTCATGATAATTTATTTTAATACTTCAGACGAAAATACATCTGATGATGACAAAGAAAACTCCATTCCTGATGGCGATGAAACATTTAGTTATTCAGATTAGCTATTCAGACTGACTAATTTCTACATCAACTGAAATAATATTCTTCTGTGTCTATAACATTTGGTTACTTTCATAATTTTTACGTTGATATCCAATATGGAATGAATAAATGGTGTGAAAACTATAATTTTTTTTTAACCTTTACCTACTTTGTTAGTCACACTAATATTATAAATGTGAAAGTTTGGATTGATGATTTTTACTTCTGGGAAGAAAAAATAAACGGACGAAAAATTGGGACGAAAAAATATTTAGTCCTAAGGCGTCTCCATTTGGTCTCCGTTATTTTTCGATGTTTAGGTATTTTAGCTCACCCAATTCCGATCACTGGTCATCAGTCATCATAGTGGTAACTCTACTCATACGTAGTATATACTGTATATTCTGTGTGTCTATATGGTATTCCATAAAGGCAAAGAATTTATTTTAAACATACGTTGCTTCATGATGAGTGATAGAAGATCCGAATTATACAGGACTAGAGGTTTTCAATGCGACCTTTAGAAACAAGTACGACAAGTGCGAGTGTAACTCCCGCGCCGAGGGTTTTGAACTTTTGTCGTTTAGGTAGGTACGTATATGACAACCTCTTGGCGCGGTGGGCTTACAACGCAGGAGGTGGAGGTTTGATTCCTGCCTCGGGACTAATATTTGTAGGATCTTCAGATTATTTGTTCGGGTGTCCTTTTCAGTACACAAAAATAAATCATCTAATGTGATACTTATACTTTATAAAGTATAACAGCTATCGTAGTAATACCAATAACACAAGCTTTGCTTAGCTTAATTGTGGGTAAATGATACTGTGTGGATTATCTAGGATACATCTATCCCTTCTCAAAAATTTTGAGAACAACGGTTTTGGTGCGCTGTGGAACTCCTATTACAGTTACTACAGAGATTAGTGGGTAGGTAAGTGGGTTGGTACCTACAATTTTTTTCGGCTTTTTTCAACCTATTTCACTAAGTATGAAACTTAGACGATTTTCAAAACCTGTTTTGAATTGTCGAAATCTATACCTTTGATTTGATATTACTCTCAATGAAATAGCCCCCATTGTATGAAAATTAGTTTTCTGACCATATTTCAAAAAGTATTATATTTACAGACTTCTCTATATTTTTCCTATAAAATATAGATCTATATCTACAAACGGTTAGTACATTTTACATCAATCACTCTGCAATCTTCGGAGATAAGGGGGGGGGGAATGGTAATTTTTTTGACCTTTTTCAAAATATTTCGAAAAGTATTAAACTTATCGAAATTTCAAAAACTGTATTGGAATGTACAAACCAATACCTTTCATTTGATACCCAACTCGGTGGGGTAGTCACCCCTTCAGAAAAATTTCCCGCCCTTTTTTGACCTTATTTCAAAAAGTATTATTTTTACAGACTTCTCTATATTTTTCCTGTAAAATATAGATCGATATCTACAAACACTTGGTACATATCACATCGATCGCTCTGCAATCTTCGGAGATAAGGGGGGGGTACCGGTCAATTTTTCGACCTTTTTCAAAATATATCAAAAAGTGTAAAATCTCTCGAAATTTCAAAAACTGTATTGGAATGTACAAGCCAATACCTTTCATTTGATACCCAACTTGGTGGGGTATTCAGCCCTTCAGAAATTTTTCCCGCCCTTTTTTGACCATATTTCAAAAACTGTTATTTTTACAGACTTCTCTATATTTTTCCTGTAAAATATAGATCCATATCTACAAACACTTGGTACATATCACGTCGATCGCTCTGCAATCTTCGGAGATAGGGGGGGGGGGGGGGACGGTCATTTTTTTGACCTTTTTCAAAATATTTTAAAAAGTATAAAACCTACCAAAATTTCAAAAACTATTTTGAAATCTACAAACGTGTACCTTTCATTTGATACTACTTTTGACTTTGTACGTTCCATTTAAAATTTCGATTTCAAAATTTGTATGGAAAATCTTCATTTTGATTTTTCATTTATTTTCATTTATTTTTCTATAAATATGTGCGGGCGCACAAAATGTATTATTATTTTAAATTTCAAGTCAATAGCTGCAGTAGTTTCTGAGATATTAAGGATTCAAAACACAAAACAGACCCAAAGCGATTTCATAAGGGTTTTGCAACCGATGTCAAAACCCTAAAAAGAAATGGTTGACATAGACTAAGATAGATGGCGATGTAAGAAACTGCTTTTTTTTTTAAAGCCCTCTTAAAGCGCACTCTAGGTATTTACCCAAAGGTTATTTCAAATGTTGACGGGGTGTGTTAATAAGCAGCATTATACAGAGGGTTATACAGTAAAACATAAGATCAGCCGATTCTTTTTCTTTATTGAGAAAATTGTGTTACCAATATCAGGTAATGATAAACAATAAATTACTTTAAACATTAAGATTAAAATTAGGACACAGCTTCAAATACTAAAGGACAAATTCCCTTACATAATGTTTTAATATTAAAAACGTAAAATGTACAAACATAAACAATCTCAACGCCGTGTTTTGCACCAAACACTTATCGAGGCAGACAATATAAAGGCCGTGCAATGGTTTTAATTTTACAGTAGTCGTGACCTATATCCATAAAGCAACTAACTATTGACTAGCAGCACCGTCTACATCCATAACTTGCTCGCTAACACCCTTATTGTCTACTTGCATTACTTCTACGCTTTCCTCTACCTTATTGCTATCTTTGGCCGCCTCGGGCGCCTTATCTTTGCTTTTATCGCGTTTCTTTACCACTTTTTTCTTAGGACTGGGGTTCTCTTCTACTTTTTGTTCCTCTGTTTTCTCGGACGGGTTCGTTTGTTCCTGAGACGGTTGTGGGACTTCGAGCTCTGTCGTTTTAGTTTCACTGGTCTCTTCCTTTTGCGTTTGTGCTACTTCTCCGTTTTGCTCCGTCGGCACCTCGGCTTGCGCTTCCGGTTTGTCTTCTTTCATCTCCACCTCGCCGCTATCCGCCGGAGTCTCCGTGTTGTCTTTCATCGCGACATCCTGCGTCGCGGCGCTGCCTTTCTCCGCCTTAGCTTCGAGCACGGCGATGCACTTCTGTATGCAGCGGATAGCCTCCTTCCTCGCCAACCTGATATTTTCCTTCCCCTCCGTCTCTATATTATCCAGTTTTATGAGATTCCTCGTGAGCATCTCGTCTAGGAAAATGTATCGTTTGTCCTTCTTCGTTCCGGTGAAATTTTCTACTTCGGACATGAGGTTGAGTACGTCGGTCTGTATGGCGAGGATTTGTGTGATGGGGTCGTTGGGAGACGTTTTGGGGGGCGGCGGGGGAGGGGGTGACGTCTGCCGCGGGGGCTCCGGCTGTGGGGGCGTGGCCTGCGGGGGCGCGCGCGTCGCCTGCTCCTGAGCGGGCGCTCGAGCGGGACTCTGAGCGCGCGCGGGTGACCCTCCTCTGAACGCATTCTGCGGGTACGCCTTCTGCTGGGTGAAAGGCTGCGGGCCCTGGCGGAAGCCTTTGTTGAAGGGGGTTCCGAAGGCGCGTGAGAAGTTTGGCGGATGGTGGAAGGAGGCGGGTCCGTCGTCTGCGAAGTAGTGCTCGCGGTCCACGTGCGGCTGCGGCTGCGGCTTCGGCGGCGGCGGCGTCGGCTTGCGCTCCGTCTGAAATTAGATGCAACAAGGTTAATATTATATTTTTAGTTGCTTAGCGATCTTATGAAATAGCTTGCGATATCTCTGAAGAGTAGGAGGATGGAAACAATCTAGCAACCAGTAAATGAAGTGCAGGAGACCCTATGGCTAGGTGGAAACTGTTTGTTGCGAAATATTCGGTTTAGATATCTTTATTTTTAATATTCAAAAAAGAACAAACAAGTCCACTTAGAATGAGTAATACATTGGTATCTATTATGATATTAACAAACGAAAGCTGATCTCGCCCTAAGTTTAACAACGAGGTGGTCCGACATCCCGATTTAAACGAAACAGTAAAATTACTTCACGATTACTGTCACTACGATTACTGTCACTACGATTACTGTCACTACGATTACTACAGTCTTAAAATTGAACCGAATCATTGCAGGATTGACAATCTGCAAAATTTATTTATATTTTACGATTTAGAATGGCGGCCATGACGAACCCATATTGTTTCCTAGTTACACCAACGTCATCCTTTAACTGGAGACTTTATTATTATTATTATTATCTGTAATACACAGGCAGCTCTTAAGCTGATGTGTGCATATCTTAGTCCTTGTCAGTGCACTTCAAATATTTGTCCAGTCTATTTTTAAAAGACTTCACTGAGGGGGCACTGATCACTGACTCCGGCAACCGGTTCCAAGTCTTCACGACGCGATTCGGCAATATGTGCTCTCTTGGTTTGCTGGTACTGGGCCCACGTTGCAGCTTCAGTGAGTGTCCTCTCAGAATTGTGTTAGTGTTCATAGTGTATAGTTTCTTTGATAAGTCAGGTATACTGTAGTGGCTGGTACTTTGCTGACTTAGCCCTTGCCATAATAAATTCTTCAAACTAAAATAGACTTTATAATAAGGTAATCAAATCAAATCAATCATTTATTTGCAAGAATACATAATTATTATACAATGTCAGGTCTTACAACTATTTTGTCACTGTATTCAGCCTGCACGCAGGCGTGCAAATATTCTGTGAGTCATAATGTCATTAAAATATAGATTATTTATTTAAAGTTTATATTACACTTAGGTACACGTTTCTAAATATTCTTTCACATTATAAAAACATTTGTCCAGTAACCATCCACTTAACTTTTTCCTAAATATATTTCCATTAAGATCTTTTATGTCTTCTGGTAATTTATTGTAAATGGTGATACACATGTTATATACATTTCTTTTATATATATAGGTAAGTGACATACCTTGTTTATAACAGGTTCATCGCGGCCCTCCACAAAGATGGGTATATGCCGCACGTGGGCGTGGTCGGGCGGCTGGCTCTGCGGGGCGCTCATATCTTCCGGCGGCGCGGACATGCAGCGCGCGCGCTCCGCGTGCGCGCCGGGCTCCGCGGGGCTGCGCTGCCCGAGGTCGACCGTGTTGCGGAGACCGTACGTCGGGAGTGCGGGGCTCTCGGCTGGCTCCGGTTCAGGGTTCAGTTCAGTCTGTGAAGGGATTAGAGTGAGTGTTCTGTGAATGATGAACTAGTGTTCATCGGGCACAATGAAGGCTATATTTGTCCTTGCTCTATAGCTGGCCAAGGTCTGTCTATTTAAATTTAGTACTTTTTTGAGCTACATCAGTAATCTAAGCGGAGCGCAGTGTCTGTGACGGTCTGTCTGTTTGATATACAGACTGGAGCGTAGCGCTCCATTGCTCTAAGTCAAGTTCAAGCTGATAGTATTTCATCTACAGATTTCATTACAAACACTCTTCTCTATTGCCTACACCATTCCCTTCCTACCTGTTGCTGGTTTTCCTTGTTTCCTTCTCAATCAGCTAGTATGAATCCCTTAGATTTTGTTATAACTTAGTCATCTGCGCCAATTATGTAAGCACTCAGTTTAATAATGCCCGACTTGTGAAGAAAGAATATATTATTATTTACCTTGTATCTATATACCAAGTAAATAAAAATTTATGTGAAGAGAAAATCGATAACAACTTATTTCTTTCTTTTTTTATAATAATTTGACTGAACTTATTATGTAATTTAAAGTGTCTAAGTGCTTATTTTGTAAGCCTAAATAAAAAAAGTTATTTAAAACTGAAATCGAGCCAATTGTATGTAAAAAGTACCTGTGTGGCGGTGCTTTGCTGCGGCGGCGAGTTCTGTGGCTGTTGTTGCTGTTGCGGCTGCTGTGATTGCTGTGGTTGCTGCTCCTCCCTGGGACCGAACCGGCGGCGGTTCCAATGTGAGGGGAAGTGCTCTCTGAACTCCGGGGGTATGTCGTCGAAGGGAAAACTGTCGAAGCCGCTGAAGTTCTCGCCAAAATCTGCAATGTAACGACGTTTTATACAACCTGGAAACAATTCATGATATAATAGAGTAATTGATCCTGTTTATTGACATTATGGGTCGGATACAATTAAAATAGTGGATTCGGCACCACTACTGAACTGATATGTCGGGTTATGATCTCGGAACAACAGTTGTTCCGTGATCATGGCGCATGAAACTGTGACAAAATATTGGAAAACTAACTCGAACCATGGTAAATATTCCGCTTTATTTATTACTATTTAAATCTATGACTTTAGAGAAGAGTCTGGTCTGATTGTGTGAAAATTATGCTACACTTATCTATTCATTGGCTGATGCCAATTATTGCTTGTTATTTTAGCAAGATCAACAATGTGTACCAGATAGATAAACCCGAGAAGCTAAGACTTCCTTTTGCTTATTAAGCAATCAGTGGTACTGCATATTAAGCTGATTGCTTGATGCAGTAGTTGCATATTAAGCAATCGGCTTATTATAAAAAATCTGATCATCTAAACAATAAAAAAGTTTAGGACTAGTTTTGCTCCAACTCGAAACCATATCAATCTAAATTTCTTATTCTTTGCATCTTTCTTTACCTCAAAAATCTTGAAGTAACCAAAGAACCACAGCGATCACTTTATTTCCCAGTATTGAATTTGTAACTTAATGTAATTTGTATTTCGTAGTGTCTAAGAGTCTTGTTTTGACTGACTTTATTTTTTTTAGTATCCCAGGTTGTACAGAAAGGAAAGTTGTAATCTGCAAGGCCCTGGCTCAAAGTGAGTGTGACGTAACGTACCGTCCGTAGTGTCCTGGCTGGAGGGCCTGCGTTTGCGCGCCCAGGTGGCGGTGGCGGGCCTTTGGCGCAGTCTCGCCGCGATGTCGGGGTGCCGCGCCGCGAGCTCGCTCCACGCGCCCGAACCTTCCTCTTCCTCGAACGGGAATCCACGCTAACGGGAAAAAATAATACGTTTACTTAATGTCCCCGTGCCTCTTAACCATCATCCTAAAATAGTCCACTGCTGGACCTCTAGCTCTCCCCTAATGAGCGCCATAGATGACATTACTGGTCGTTGGCATGCGGGTTGGGGATTGCAGTTCGGTGGAGTTGTTCTGCAGAAGGCGCTGCTGCCCACCCCTGGTGTGTCTCCCTTAGTCACCTCTTACGACACCAACGGAAGAGTTGGGGTGGTGAAATTCTATGCCGGCACCACACGTTAGAGTGCCTCTGGATGCGTTCGGTAAAACTAGGTAGACTATTATAACATGTGATGAGTATGACATCTGATTGTAAGGTCTTTCTACAACGGTCATCAGAATCAGAACAGAACCCATTCTCAAATACACAGGCTGGTTAGCAAGAACAATTTATTCTGGGGTTCCATCAAGTCTTCAAAGGCAATTATGTAAAACTGATTTGCTTTTGAAGATTTCTTGTTTATGTTGGTAGGGCATGATGCAGAATGCAAATTATTAGATCACTAGCCAACGATATGTTAATGAAGGTTAGTTCATGTAGCGGTCCAGTGATAAAGACTAAACTTAATCACTGGACTTAATACTAAGTAGATAAAGCATAATCATTATCACAAGCACGTGTTGGTCGTGCAATAACGACCGTGATAGCATCGCGGTCGCTCGGTCAACGGCACAGTTAAAGGTCACGTGTCGGCAGGGTTGGAAAAAAAACAGTTTTTTTTAAATTTTATAAAACAAACAGTTCAAATTGTTTTAAACAAGTGTTTGTTTTGTTTTTTTTGTTTTTTTTTTGTCCTTTTTAGTTTAGGGCATTATTTTAAATTAATTCGACCTATAATGTTTCATTTCCAGACTAGATCTTTTGACTTTTCAAATTTTCTATAGTAAAATAAATATTGACAAAAAACGATCAATGGATAAACATTTATTTTATGTTGCGTATCTCTAATCACTACTAAACGATTTACATTCACCCTAAATGTTTCCTAGCAGGACTATACCGGCGGGGAAATACCTATAAACTATAAATTCTATTCTATGAATAGGGGCACCCCCAATATTTATTAATTAGTGATGGGCCGAATGTGGTTTGAACCGAATACGAATTTCGGCCGAACATTCGGTAAAAATCAAAAATGCCGAAGTTCGGTTTTTATTCTGCACTTATATGGTAACAACTAACAAACAACAATAAAATATACCTATAAGTAATTAATATATTGAATTTTCAAAAAGTTTATTTGATTCAAATCATAAGACTTCCTAATTTAATAAGAACTTATTGAATTTGATTTTTTAATTCTAAAACTTAAGATTGAAATGTCGAAAAAGGAAACTGATAATGACAGTTAGTTACTTGATTAATAAATAAATTACTATGATTTTAAATTATGTAAAAGGCTTATTTATTTAATCAGGTATGAGTGAGTATGACAGATTTGTTTTTTTTTATGTTTTATTAATCTTAAAATCAAAATTGTGCAACTATTTCACTCTTTTCTTATACCGAATGTTCGGCATTTCAACCGAATTTCGGAAGAATGCCGAAGTTAGGCCCATCCCTAATATTTATATTTAAATGAGGGGAATAAAATAACCACTATTCCATTCGACAGCCATCCATTAGGGACTTTCCTAACGGGACTTTACCGGCGGGGAATTACTTAATATGAATTCTATAAATACGAGTGCCTTTCTTTCTCACATTTCATTTCATTATTAATTCTGCGACTGATAACACCTCATAAAAATGTCAACTCCAGGACGCAAAAAGCATGCAATTTGGGAACAATTCACATCGATCCCCCAAGAAAATACCACACTGAAGACCAATAGGGTGCGTTGCAGAAAATGTAAGAAAGAACTAGTTGGACTTGTGAAAAGAATGGAGGCACACTTCCAGCAATGTAGCACCACCACCGGTTCTAACACTGACGCAAATCTTGACGCGGACAGGGACGTGGAGGAGGAGTTGTTGAGTGATGCTGGTTCTTCCCGATCTTCAGATAATTCTTCTGCTACACCCACATCTTCTGTTACTACTCTTCAATCTAAAAATGCTAGTACCAGCAGCAGCGCGAGCGTGAACATTTCAATGAAAAGATTTATTATTGCTACAAGTCAAGAAGATAAGAAGAAAATTGATTTACAATTATCTCGTTATATGTTTGCTACTAACACGCCTTTTAACCACGTAGAACACCCAGAGTTACTGAAATTAATAGAAATTTTACGCCCAGGATATAAACCTCCAAACCGCAAACAAATTGCTAGCAAGCTACTCGACGAAGTCTACAACTCGACTCAAGAAGCCGTAAAAAATGAATTGAAAAACAAAGTTGTTAATCTGGCAATTGATGGGTGGAGTAATGTCAGGCAGGACTCGATAGTTTGTGTCTGTGTTACCGATGTGTTGACAGACTCAACTCATTTAATTGATACAATAGACACAGGAGCCGAAAGCCATACAGCTGACTACTTGGTTAAAGTTACTACTGCGGCAATAAAACAATGTGAAACTTACAAATGTACGGTGCGAAGTGTAGTGACAGACAACGCAGCAAATATGAGCCGTATGAGACGAGATTTAGCCCAACAGAAAGAACTAGCTTCTCACGAGGATATACTTACATACGGCTGTTCATCACACATATTAAACCTTCTAGCAAAGGATTTGAATGCAGAAGATATTACTGATAAAGTTAAGTCGATAATGCGGTAGGTACTTCAAATACACTCACTTTGCATCTGCCAAATATAAAGAAGCTGGTGGAAAAGCAATTGTTATACCACAACAGGTACGGTGGAACACAATGGCTGACTGCTTAAAAGTGTTATTAGAAAATTGGCATATAATGTCAGATATATGCTTAAATCATTCAACTGCTATAGATCTGTCAATTTCATTGAAAGTAAATGACATGGCGCTGAAGCAACAAGTCCAGGCTCTCTACAAAAAACTGGAAAACATCGCAGTTACACTTGACATCTCCCAAAAGACATCCTGCTGTATTGGCGAAGTGACTGAAGCATGGATAGAGCTTAAAAATATGTTTGAGGGAGAGAATGTACGACTGCGTGAGACCGAGTATTCATTGGATGATTTAAGGAAGTTCAAAGCTCGTTATGAAATGGCAATGTCTCCAGCTCATTTTGCAGCAAACTTACTACATCCTAAGTACAGGGGTGAAAAACTCACGAGTGAAGATATTTCTGAGGCTTTATTATTTATAGAAGCTTATCACAAAGAGGCGATGCCCTATGTTGTTAAATACAGGGCAATGACAGATCCCTTTCATAACTTTCTATTTGAAGATCATGTAGTAAATCAGGTCGGACCTCTCGAATGGTGGCAGTCATTAAAAAAACAAATTAATGGTCAAACAATGAACTTAGTGGCTCAGCTTCACACTGCTGTAGCTTCAAGTGCTGGAATTGAAAGACTGTTTTCAACATTTGGATTTATTCATTCTGACGTACGAAATAAACTGGGTACAGAGAAAGCTGCAAAACTTGTTACAGTTTTTAAATACCTTAATAAGGAAAAGAAAAAATAATTGTTATCTTGATCTTGTCATATTGTCTTACTCTCTCTCCTGACTGACAAACAATTTTGATTTTATAATGTTTATTAAATATAGGTAATTTTGTTTGTTATAATTTTGTTTTTGATTGATTTTAAATTGAAATTTTTAATATTCTATACTATCTAATGCATGTTTCAAAAATACGTGTTATCTTATCCCATTACCCATATAAATCCTGGTACTTGGTAGGTACTTAGATCTTTGTTTGACTGAATAAATAACTTATCAAAAAAATATTACATACTTTCATTTTATATCATTCATTCGCAATGAAAAGTAGTTTTAAAGCTTGTTTTTTTCTCATCGTTTTATACAATGTTTAAAACTTGTTTTAATCTGTGTTTTTAAACGTGTGATAAAAAACACGGTTTAAAATCAAACTGTTTTAAACATTGTTTTGAACATGTGTTTTAAAACCATTTGTTTTAATCATGCCAACCCTGCGTGTCGGGCATTTTAAACACTTCCCGGGACAGTTTTTTAATACATCGAATATTTTAAATTCACTATTAAAGTAGAACCGATACAGGAAACATTTGACAATCGAATATCGGATGACTCGAATGTATACCTACGTACAACGCTGTAGGACTCAAATTGCATTAATTATCTCATTTGTTCATAAGTACAGATCGAATGGCAGACAGCGAATGGCTTATTGGCGACACGAGAATCAGCCATATATGGCAAGGTCGCCCGATAAAGGACCTTTGGATCCGAAACATGTTTTCGGAATAATATTATTAAGGATATTCAATTATTTCTTTTGATAAGTCTGGGCGATGACCTGCATGCATTACGTATTAACGCCCTGAGAATGAAATTCATATTTCTGTAAATAAGTGATATGGTTCTAAAAACAATCTTAACTTTAGATTGTTTAGATTGCTTTAGTTAACATTGCCATATGTTGCTCTCTGCGTCTGCTGTATGTCCCTTACTTCAAAAATTAGCTTAAAATAAACTAGCGGAACCATTTTTTGCGGCTGGTAATATTTGATGACTTTGAAGTTGTAAAAAAAGGTTATCGTGATTAGATACTGCCTACAATGGTATCTTTTTCTCTGTAGTTTTGTAGACGTAATATGGCTTGATTATACGAACACTAATACAACGTTTATATCCGAGGAAAGAATCCAAAAAGTGTCAAGTCAAATCAAGGGCGTCGCCAGCCCACGGCCTAGGGGGGGGCAAGACGTAGCCAGACATAGGTACTAACCGGGGGGGGGGGGGTGCTGATAGAGCTCGATATGAGCTACAACTGGCATTCAACACTGGAAGAATGAGCCAGCACGACAACTTTTGTAACTTTTTCGGGCCACAAAGTAGTATAAAAAGTGTAATGAGCACCGATATTTTTTAGTACGCGGTTGCTGAAAATAGTCTAAACTGAAGACTACATAGAATAAACGGCGAGCGGAGCGAGCCGCGAATTTTTTTTTTACATTTTCGGACGTATGCTAAAAGTTTACAATAGTATGTATATAATACTGATCCCCAACCCGCATGCACAGCGTGGGGATTATGGGCAATAACCCCCAAATGATAAAATGCCATCTATGGCGCTCATTAGGGGAGGCATATTTCCAACAGTGGACTATTATAGGCTGATGTTGTTGTTGTTGTTGTTGTATATAATATCTAAAGGAATAATAGCAAATGGAGGTAGCAATTCAATAACAACAAAACAAGAAAATAGGTTCCATTGATTTAGGAAATTAAAATTAATGTCGTGCCTTCCTAGATGTGCATCGCGCCGATTCGCGCCCTGCGCTAAGCGAAGAGACGAATTTTGATGAAAAAACATTGGGTTTTAAGACAGAATAACCACTTCTCACACCAGTGCTCCCACGTGTGAAACGTATCCGAAAGTTAAGAGTTTTATTTATATATTATAAACGGTGACACAACATTTCGGGTGGTGGCTTGTACCCCCAAAACCCCCTAACCTAAGTATCCCTACGGGCATGTTTGCCTGTATGGCGATTGTAAATAAGAATGCTTTTAACTTCCATGTGAAAAGCTTCACAAGCTATACACAGCACGTACATATTATAATATTTGGTTACAAATGACCGAACAAAAAAAATACAATATTTTTTTTGAAGTTATAATATTGATCTAACTGTCACTACTTATTCCCCGTGATAGTGATTTTATGCGGGATTTATCGGCAAAGCAAGACAATAGCAGGACTTTCGTTGTTTTGCAGTTGGCTAGGTACATATTTTTGGTCTCTAGGGGGGGGCAGCTGCCCCCCCCTGCCCCCCCCCTGGCGACGCCCTTGAGTCAAATCAAAATGGTACATGTGAGCTAGAGTGGTGTCAAATGTATTCAATCCAAAAGCAGGAGTGAACATATAAAAACAACAATAGTCTATCAAATTGTTAAACTATGTATAATGTGAAGTAATATATAATCAAAAGAATCAACGACAATACAACCGAAAATAAATATTTAACTGTCAAATAATTAATTAGCAATCACAGACAAAACGTTATTAATGATTCTACTTCAAATAATATATTCATTTAAACTATAGAAACATTTGTCAAGCAGCCACTTATGTAATCTTTGTCTAAATAAATTACCATTGAGATCTTTAATCGATTCTGGTAACTTCTTAAGGATGCACATATTTTACACATTTATCTCATAGATGTTTAGGTTATTGCATAACGCATTTCAGAAAGTCTACATGATATGAAATCGAAACAGATTTAAAGATGCATAGTAATGACATGAGATGACATCAGCGAGGCGATTATGTGGGCAGATGATCAACACCGGTCGTCGCGTCACGGCGACGATTTGTTCGGAATAGCGCAAAAACTGAGCACAACACCTAAGTCAATAGCGGATATAACAGCACGTGGCTAGACACGTGAGCGAGATGGACCGAACATCTCTGCAGATTTTTCCTAAGGAAATCGCATGTATTAGACATATACGAGATGGAAATATAAGCATAAAAGTAGCAATGATAAACTGATGATAAGTTCCACTTAGGAGTTGCTTCAAATTCATTAGGTTCGGTGATGTCATGATAGTGACGATGACGTTGCAGAACTTGAGTCAATGACCGCCGTTGTCGAATATACGTAATGCATACTGTTGAATGCTGTATGGTTTGGATTGAGTTTTCGGAGATGATAATATGAGCAAAGCTTATTTATTAAATCTTATTTAAGAATTTTAGTAAGAGGATTTGCAGAAATCTTTAGTGTAGATTAGTAAAAGTTTACGTATATAATGAAATGAACATGTAAAGGGATGTTCAGTTCAATGCACGGAACATCTGTTTACATTTTATTGAAGGCATAGTTTGGTTAGGTACATGATTGCAAATTGTGATAAAGATTTGGCAATAAGCTAATACGACGTCGATGACCCACATCTATGAAACTAGTTTTGGAACACGTAGGAAGCAAATCGATATTTTATTCCTTTACTATCCAACGTCGGGATGTTTTCAAACCGTTTGTCCATATAAGCATTGACCACTAATCCGCGTGGGCGATTTGTGAAGTGACGCACACAAGGTAAGATTCTAGCACCGCTTTTGTATAAACGACACAATATCAGAGATAAATATCGAAGTTTCGAATGACATCACCGACTTGATTTAGCTCCGTGTTTACAAATGGCTCTACAAAACACGGGTCCTCCGTGAACTTGACAAAAAACAACCAATTGTAAGAACCTATGGAGAATCGAGATGTTGTCTTAAAATCTCTAATTTGAAAAGCTAGTTTCACATATAAACTAAAAGCGAACCACAAGATTCTATACATAGACTTGATTTAGAACACAGGCACTTCAAGTGCAAGATAATCAAAGCTGAACATGATTTCACCATCTGAGAAAGGTAAGGTAAGTGAACTTTGGGCTTCATGGGCTAAACATAGGTATGAAGCGGTGCTGATGTAATAGCAATAAAGATCGTCCTGTCTAATCTGAATGGTCTTATATTCTTTCAAATGGTGAAGATTGCAACATAAAATTATTAAGTAAAACAATTTTTTTTGACAACCTCAGTCAGCGGTTTTCTGGGCGATGGTCCGCCTGCGAAGCAGGTGGTTGGGCCTTGGGAGAAAAATTTTTTATACGTCCTGCAGATATTTGTTCAGGGTGTTCTGGACGTTTTCTATGTAGAGTAAAAATGTCTATCTATGTAATATATTGTTTTAAGTATATCAGTCATCTAGTACAATTAACATAAGCTCTGCTTGCTTACCTTGGAGCTACATGACGCTGTGTGGACGGTCCAGCATTATTATTTAAATTAAATCATGTCAATTATTCCCGTGTGGTGCCGGCATAGAATTTCACCACCCCAACTCTTCCCGTGGGTGTCGTAAGAGGCGACTAAGGGAAACACACCGGGGGGCGGGCAGCAGCGCCTTCTGCAGAACAACTACACCGAACTGCGATCCAACCCGCATGCCCAGGGTGGGGATTATGGGCAATAACCCCCAAATAATGATGACATCTATGGCGCTCATTAGGGGAGGCTTATGTCCAGCAGTGGACTATTATAGGCTGGTGATGTATGTTGTTGTATGTGAATTATATTCAGTCAAACATAAAAAAATTAAGCAACTTTTTGCATTTTAAGAAAACAATCGTTAATCCTGCGAGAATGATTTACTGTCGCGCCATAAGTGGGTTTTATGCCGGCCCTAAGTGGGTTTGATGACACTCGTAAAGAGTGTGATCAATCATTTCGCAACATACCCATAATAGATGTTTCGAAACCAGCTGTGAAGGCGGCCCAAAGCAAGTCGCGTGACTCAAGCAAGACGCGGCATAATGACGTTAATTTGTTTATGCTTGATGTTGAATTATTTTCTTTTATTTCCACTACTAATTACTAAATTTTTTTGCAAAGAAATTGCCTTTTTCCGAGAATTTTACGAAAACTGATTTTGTCATACAAATATTTTTATATAAATTAAGAGTAGACTAAAAAATTAAAAGTAATAAAAATATACGAAAAATTTAGGAACCTATTGAAAGCCATGAGCATTTTAAATTTACCTCTTTTGCCTCCTCAAAAAATTTACTATTGAATTAGATGTCTGCAATAATATTTTACGTTCATCATAAAATAAAATGTTGAAAATAAAAAATATATACATGAGTGCAATACGCAAATTTCATAATAGAAAACCTATTGTTTGTAGATTAAATTCTATAATTCATCACACATTTGCCTTAGTGACCTCTGCATGCTTAAGTGTTTTTTATTTAATGTTTGTGAAATATCTGATCATTGTATATTTCTGGACATTATGCCAAATTGACAAATGATTAAGACAAGTGGATCACCTTCATTAGCTCATGTCTATGTTATTATTATGCAGCATTGCTAGAAGATCTGGTAGCTTATTATTTGGACCGGTGATTCCCGCAATCAATTATATTGGCTATATAGGCTAATAAATAACAGAATCCTTAATAAATTGTTTTTATTAAATTAAATTTAATGTGGAGCGTAGGGCGATGAAACTCCTTGCTGTAAGGTGAAGTGACTTCTTCACTATTATAATTATAAAATAGCTTAAACACTCTTAGGAAATGCCGGATGGTCAAAAAATTGTGACCATCCGGCATTTATAACCGTTTTAAAGTAAGTAATTTTTTTGCGGCTATGTACACTTACTTCATTCCCATGGTACTCCGGCGGTTTATCCAAAACTACAGGTGACTCCATAATTTGTTTATCAAAACACTGGAATGTATCACTCACAAGCACTTCACTCAAATTGTTAAGAGGTATTCACGCGTGTACTATGAAGCAACAAATCGAAAGTAACGTTCGCTCTCTCGTATCTCAAGTTTTACTGTAGCCGCAGAAAGCGACCGATTGTATTTATACAAGGTGCGGGCGCGGGCGAAACACCGCGAACATTCTCGTCGGTTCCAGAACACTCATCTGACGTACTACGAGGCACATTCGCGGTGGCTTCGCTTAACGAAATCCATTGTGCTCCGGCGATACAGGCATCGTTATTTTATTGTAAAGAAAGGAGCAATGGACGCGTACCGTTAGTTCGGAACCACTTTCAATGTTCTCGAAATTTCTACGGGTTCTCCCACGTTTGAAAGCTTTAGATGGGAGGGTTGACTGTGTGGCAAAGTTTTAACCCCTAATGGAACTTGCTCGAAGTTTTTACTCGTTTCTATGGAGCTTTTATTGTTTTGTCTTTGAGTTGAGATTTTTACCTGAAGCCACCAATGACAAAATAAAAACTGTAGGCATGAAATGGAAGGTGAATTTATTTTGGATGTGAATCACTTGTTGCGATTATTTACGCTTGCCGCGCTGCAATGACAGTACAATAGCAATTACAACCAGTATAAATATTTAATTTTTCCTTCGTCGATCCATATAAAACTCAACGTTTATAGTCTATTCAAGTATCTGCCCGTGACTTTGCACGAATCATTCTTCAATTCCTTTTGGAATAAACTATTTTCTGAACTACATTGGTTCTGGTTCTCTAGATACTACTTGTCAAGTTCCATTGTGTGTGCCCGTACCCATACATTCGTCGCGTCTTCCACTTCTTCCAGACTTCCAGACATTTCCACGTACTTTCGCATATATTTTGTAATTTAATAGGAAGGAAGTACCTATGTTGACGGACCTCGCATATATCATTCGGTAATTTGATTATTTCTATATGGCAAAGAAATGCAACAGGATGATAAATATTAATAAACAGCCTGATCGATGATATTATAAGTAAAAAATAGTAAGCAGAACTGATAAATATTTAATAGTTGATGCGTTCGATAAAAATGTTAATGTTTGCCAGGAAGTGTCAAAGGATCTCCATAATATTGTGAAAGATAAGACACAAAGAAATTTTCTCAGATAGGCAAGGACAGTGTAATAAAATTGTTTGCTGTTTTCCTGGCGATTCATGTAACTGACGGAGGTGTACGCTTTTCAAGAGCGTATTTGTCACCCGGTGATAATAATAATATATTTTAACTTCCTATAGGAAGTTCGTTTAATTAGTTTTAGGAGTTTTCGTAAGTCTTGGATGTGCAATAGACATTGTGACCATGATAGAACTACTTATCTAAGTTCTTTAATAATGAACTACATGATTGATTACTAATAAACTAAATTAGACATTATTGAACACTTGATCGTAAATTTTATTAGCATTACCAGCTGATTGCTATAAATGTATTTGGCATCAATCAATAGGCATCGCAAGGTCGACGACCTCGCGGAAGACCTACCTTAGACACTACATCTGAACGCACTTAGCATTTCAATAATAGAGCAACTGATCATTGTAAATTAAAAGGAAATTGTAAAGAAAATCATCGCGACAAGATAACATCAGTCAATTATGAACTTAAGAATCATGAAATTCATGAACAAAGGGCATATGATAAAACAAGCAGGTAATGGACGAAGACCGATGATGCTGACGTAGAAACAATGAAGGAAAAGATCAAAATAAATTAGCGTTGCAAGTTTTGGTCGAGCTTCACCCGTTAGCCCGTTACTAATACTAAAGGAATGCAGGCTATTTTTATATTTGAACCTTTTAAATGTCAGAAACAATTTAAATAGAACCGCGTATTGATCGACACTCGACGATGGGTGCATAATGCGAGTGATTGAATTGTGTACGGAAGCAGCACATATAAATTATATAAATAAGATTAGTAATTCAATGAATTAGTTATTAAATAAGAGTTATGAAAGCGTCTGTCTGTAACAAATTAACACAGACAGGCAAAATATTAATTTCAGGGTTACACTAAATTCTGTAAACAAGTGCGGCGCTCAGACGTGTAGGTGAGAATGAGGACATGTCCCAAATAACGAAGAGTGTAGACATAAATAAATGTGAAAGTATAACGAGACTGCAAGAAATAACACAATACATAGAAAATAGGGCAACGACGTAAACACTAAGTGAGTTGGTAAACAAAACGTTTAGTTCTACAGTTGGCATCACCGTGTCATCGAAGTTGCCATCAACAAATGCAATATTTGCGCTATTTATACTAAGTCTGCCTTCATGAGCGCGACCGTGTGCTATGTACTCAGGTACTCACGTTTCTCTTCATTATTCTGATTGAACACGTCAATTTCTGTCTTGTTTGTTATGAGAGCGACACTGAATTTAATATATCCGTGTGAACACCACTAACTCGTTCAAGTCTGAGCCTCGTTTTGCATGTAGTGGTGGGTGGACGCCACGAAACACCGAAATAGAACTTTTGGAATATCACTATACATTACACACGTTATATATTTTCTTGCGTCATTGGGCTGCGCTTGACGATGAAGATCAAGACCGCACGGAATACTTACGAAATACATAATTTAGATTGTCGCAAATGTAATACTGTATGGCTTTACATTATACCTTTACTTACATTCAATTGACTTGCAAGAATGTTGTCAATACAATGCATGCATCAATAGATTTATTGGCTTCGTCTGACTGCAGCCGCGCCTCGTTACCTACAACTATAAACTAAAATTACATAGAGCATTTCCGGTACGAGCATACCTTGGTATGTTGATATTCTGTGTTCGACATTTGACTTACGATGGCCACATAATCAGATAATCTCTGGTATTAACGATATGGATGATCATTGTTAGTTTGTTACCAAAGATTTAGAATATCCAATTCAGTTGTACAATAGGTACACGTGCAATTTAATCCCTTCGTTAACAGATAGTCGAGGTGCAGTAAAAGGGAAATCCTTGAGCAGCCCACGGGTATTTGAATCATTATCACCCACGCATCGGTGATAGAGTAGATTACTATTGCTTGGTTGCAGATGAATTGATGCAACGCTACTTCTACGCGTTAAAGAAATCTTCAGAGCATTTAAATGCAAACGAACGGAAAATTTTTATTCTTCAGAAGATTTTCTCGTTTAAAATTGAATGTGCAGCTGTTTTGAAAGTGTGTGACAGTTAAAAAGAACCTATGTAATTTTAAATGGGGGAAGTATAATCTCCACTTCTCGCTTGGAAGTGTATTGTGCATTCCTCATCAGCTTATAAATATGTCACTGCTGAATAATAAATTCTGCTAAACATAGGCCAGGCCTTCTTTTAAGGCCTTATTCTCCATTCTCCATTATCCTACCCCTGCAAACTAGCCCCCAACTCCTTGAAATAGCGGAGTAGACCCGTCGGTGCATCTTAGTATGTTTAGAGTAGTATATAATGATAGATGTAGTGGACAAGCACTAATAGAATTCGTACGTATTAAAAGCTAAGTAATAGCTAGAGAGCGATCACTATATTTGAGTAAATAGCTATTGAAGTGTTAATCATTATAAAATCACTCGTACATCAACTCATGTACTGAGTCGATGTAAATAAGGAAAACCAATAAGATCTGGACAGAAACTTCGTTTTTATAGTTGACACCGGTCTAAGAACGTATATGCAGCCATTCCATTAATGCAAGAATTGCAGTTCTGTGCCAACTTTCCAAGCATGGTAATTCATGGCATGACCTAGTTGATGCTGCCGTAACTAGTTTCAGGGATATATAATAAAAGTAGTGCATTTATAGAAGAGCATTAAGTAATCGACTTTATGTAGGAACTTGAAATACGATTGAGCAAATCAAAGCAAAGAATCAGAATCAGAAACTAAAAAAAAGCACCTAAATGATGATGCCGGTCGAATTTGGACTACAGCGGTGGTCAGTCTCTAGTCTCTACGGAGACGCCAGATGCAAAATATATTACCTATACGCACTAGTGTGTGTAAACATCTCAATACTTAGTAGGAACCAAAGTGAGCTTTATAATATACCTAAAAACGGTACGTTTTCCTAACACGTTAAGGAACCAAAGGGATCGCTTATTTAGAAAGCGGGTTATCGCCTAAATCGTACGAAACGTCTATACTGATTTGTATTTGTATGACAGGCCGTCCATCGTATTTACCTAGCTAGGTGTTCTTTATTTACTATGTGCGCGTAGTAGGTACTACTCAGAAATATTGCCAAAATACGGATGTTTGTCCACTCATACACTCGTTTAGATAAAACGCTGGCTCCCGTATTCCCGATCCAAACATCGCAAATAATCGCCTTATTGTCTGGCAGCTTGAGCAACCGTTAATGTCACGCGAAATGTTATTTATTAACTTGTTCAGACTGTACAAACTGTACACTGTACAATCACTAACAACGGAACATTGCCATTTTCATAATCGCGTGACCACCGCGGCACCGCCTCGTTTCCACCTAAATATGCCTTTGGAACTTTAACCAAGAGGGGATACGTGTCTTTTATACTTTCGCGATACATCGTCGGCCAAATCATCACTTTCTTCGCCTATCTTTCATGTGAAATTGTGGTCAAAAGAAAGACTATTGATTTACGACGATCTCTGTAGCGCGGTGGGCAAAGGTCCGCCTGCGACGCAGGAGCTTGCGGGTTCGATTCCCGCCTCGGAACAAATATTTGTACGATCTGCACATATTTGTTCAGGGTGTTCTGGTCGTTTTCTATGTATTAACAATGCGCGTCACATATAAGTATCCCCTATCACAATGTATGTGGGACACAATAGGTTTTATTGTTGGGAATTTCAGACTGAGTATTATGGAAGGGCGGTTCAATCCTAAGCGGCGTGATAAATTTTTGCATGTGAAAATTTGTGACAAGTTTCAAGGGAATTAGAAGTAATCGAAAATATTTTGTAGACAAGGGGGTACTTAATTCTGACGCGCACTGTACAATAAAAACATATCTATGTATGTAATAATATTGTATTATGCATATCAGTTATCTAGTACCCATAACACAAGCTCTGCTTAGCTTGGGGCTAGATGATGCTGTGTGGATTGTCCGGCATTATTTACTTATTTATATACAAAAAACATTGCTTATTGTTTTTGTCGTTAATTGTAACACAGACGATTAACCTAGATTGGAAAAAAAGAATTCGCTTTGTTATGTCGGAAAACAGGCCATAGATAAATTATTGTGGTCTTAGATTGGATAAGATCATAAGATCTGTGTTATACACATAGCTGCCTCAACACTTTGCTAAATGGTTATCGTGTTAACTACTTAGCATACACTAGAGAATTTGTTGAGTTACTTAGGAAACCCGTTGTATTTTCAAGTGCTGTAGTATTTGAGACCAATCATTATGTTGGTGCCATTCTGAGTTGTCCTTAGTTCTCTTGAGAACAGTCCCCTGGGGGATTGTTGCCTAGAGTAAAATAAAGGAAATTATTTATTTGTCATCTAATGAGTTTACATAGAATAAAAGTGACCTGTGATTCTAGGCCAAAACTTCAGCCCGATATTTTCAATAGTTTTAACGCTGTCCTCTGCCAAACCACTTCACAGCTAAAATTTGCCTTTATAATATTAGAAGGATAAACGAAAAATATTTACGGAGGGAAATGTAAATGACACATCTACCAACTACGTCGCATTTAACATTTTAAGTGTTCCAAGTTCAATTTTACGCCGTTTACACGCTTCAAACTGGAGAAATAATTAAACACATTAAGAGCTAAACAAGGCATCACAATCGAATCAAGGTTTCAAGGGAAATGGAAGGTCACTTGACTTAATTTTATCTCATAATCATAACACGGACATCAACAAGTCTCTAATTAGAATAAATTTGGTAAGAACGGTCTATTCACGTAAAATTTTATCGACTTTAAACACAAAATTTGCTTATCGATCCTCATCAAAGTCCGTGATCGAGCTACTGGTCATTTGATGTACCATAAGAATCGTAATTCATAATTACATGAACTATTAAAATTGCACCTTCTGCCATTAATGACATTTTAATAACATCCAGCGCCCGGGAAAACAATTTCAAAATCAATAATCAGCATTGTGACTCAACCGATTGTTCGTTTTATCGATAATAAAAGAATTGTTCACAATGACGATTTAAACCACTGACTTTTAAAATATAATTAGTGATGAAATTATTTTTGTGCGGATATGGTGATGCATGACAAAACGGACGATAAATTTTGTCGCGTGACAAGGTCCAGACGGGGAACCTAGGCCTGGGAAAAACAGGTAGGTAGACTTAAAAACGAATAGTTATGCTTCTGTAGACATTATCGTGGAATGCGCGGAGTAAAGGATTCAAAGAAATCTGTTAGCTGCCCAGCTGCCCCCACGGGGATAACTATCTGACACAAAAAAAAAGATTTTGTGAAACAGGTGTCTAATGGGAAACGATACGACCTTGTAGGTACTAAATGTTGGCTTTCGGCAATTACTAGCTAGCCGTGTCTAGCGAATTGAAATTATTCTGTACGATTACGAGACATAACTGTCGAAGCTGATTTACAGCACCTACAGTAATGTAAAAACTACCTAAAGGGGCTGCAAACAGGATAGTAATTTCACAAGTCAGCCAGGTAATAAAGTGTTGGCAGTTTGATAGATCATTCCGAAGGCTGACACCTACGCCCCGCCTACCAGGGTGTCGAGCCAAAACTTGCACGCGTAGTACCTGGTCCGTGGCAGATCCATTCACAACGGTATCTAACTCTCAGTTAAAGTTGTTAACATAGCATGGCGCAAGTGGGCCTAGCGATATCTATACTAATATTATAAAGAGGAAAGATTTGATTGTTTGTTTGTTTGTATGTTTGTTTGTTTGAATTGAATAGGCTCTTCAATTATAATCTTTCACCATTAGAATCCTAAATTTTCCGTGATGAACATAGGCTATAATAATATTTTCAAAAAAGTTAGGGATCCGCATGAAAAATTCAATAATTGAACCATGCGCTGTATAATGTTTTGAAACTTACGCGATCTGAACACGTAATGATTAGTAATTAACGGGTATTTATCGCGTTTCTTCTTCTTCCTTTCTTCTTCTTCCTTTCTCGACGTTTCAACAGGTTTGCACTCTGTCGTGGTCACGAGATGACTGGAGTATTGGAAAGGAAGAAGAAGAAAGGAAGAAGAAGAATGGAAGAAGAAGAAACGCGATAAATACCCGTTAATTACTAATCATTATGCGCTGTATATTCAACCTCTTTTTCTATTATGGCGCGTCAGAATAGAAAAAGAGGAATAGAAAATAGAATATATAGCGCACGGTGCTTGCTTTTTCTCTACGACCAGTGTCAGTTATGGAGTGTCGAGTCAATGTCAAAAACCCCAATGCTGTTAAAAAAAGTAAGGGATCCGTATGAAAACTGTGAAGCCCATCATGTTAGTGTGTATAATTTCTGAAATTTTTGTTTAATACCCGTGCGAAGCCGGGGCGGACCGCTAGTTATTTAGAAAGTTAATCCCGTGTAAGAGAAAAAGATGTCAAGCTACCAAACCTCAAGGTGAACACAATGCATATTTTTTTAAGAAATAACAATCTGAAGCATCACTCTCAGAGAATTTTAAGTCCTAATCAACCAGTGTCTTCCTACCTGTACAAAGTTATGAACATAAACAAACAGTGCAGGAATTTGTATGACGGAGCAATTCTATGAAGTCTTGAAGGTCAGATAATGAATCAATCTTATTTGCAGTGTAAAATGAGTTTAGATGCAAAGCAATTTCCAATATGGCTTTTAAATATTATATTTTTCTACCATCTTATCCTTCATTGGTTCATCTCAACTTTGAAGACTACTTATAATTGGTATTTCTTTGAATAAGAAGTATTTACAGGGTTAGTTTTTTTTTCAGGGCTACTAAGGGGATACTGAGGGTGAGTGTTATTGATAATGCATTTTAGGAGCTACTAGCTCAAGTTTGAAAAAAAAAGTTGTGCATAAAAAACAACACAAGAGAACTTTTTCAGTTTCTCCGAAAAATACAGATTTTCGTTTTTGGTTTCTTTATTTTGTAATTATTAAATAAAAGCACAATGAGTGCCCAGTAGGAACCCCATACTAAAAAAAAAACAACATTTTTTTTTTCTTAGTTTAGAATTTTTTCTAAAAATTTTTTTCTAACATTCACTGCAAAAATACCTTCACATAGTCCTTACTGAACATAGAGAGTTAAATTTAAATAAATAAATAACCAGTGTAATTATGGACTATTATCTACTACATTTTTTTTTTCATATTCAAACATGCTTTTTGTATCTTTTCGATAACACTCATGGTTTAAACTTCCCCTTAGTAGGGCTTGAAAAAAATCTCATCCTGTATACATAACATAAATAGTTTATTCTATTTATTGAAAATTAAAATAGTATCTTTTCCTCACTTTAAATAAAATAAGATGATAGATTTGTCAATAGGTAAAGTTTAGATTTGTCAATAGGTAAAGTTTAGATTCATCAATAGTTAAGAGTTGGTAAAGTTTGGTAGCTCACACACATTAATCATCACTACTGAAAAAGTTTTAACCATCTAACTCTGTACAGATTTTGGAAATAACTAGAGATACAACAGGCAAAACATTGAACTTAAAGACAAATGGAGAAATAAAATGAACTAACCTCAAAAACAGGCAGTTAAGGGAGGCACCGGGAACACTTGTGTTAGCAGGCACTGAATCAACCGTCCTGTGAAAGACCACACTATCAGACCAACACAACACCGTGTAATTAATCAAATCCCATATTAATTTCATACCATCTAACATTCAAGGATACTACGCTGGACATGTGCCAGAAATGTACAAATGAAAGCAAAGCAAATCTGAAACTCATATAAAGAACATTTGAACTTGTTTGTTCAATGTGAAAGCCTTTAAATGTAGGTACCCAGGTACTGGTAGAAGTCCAACAGTGAGGTAAGTGCGGTCATTGGTATGTACATGGATAGGTAGGTAATATAAAATCAAGCTACCTACCTAGGTATCCATAGGTAATTAAGAGCATGCAAGTTGCACCAAACATTGATGCATACCACGAATTGAGATGAAATTTACAAAAACTTACGAAATTTCCACCACGTAGAGGCATCTTCGCCAAGATTCTGGGTAATAGAAGATCTACTTTATTTTTTCGCTAACCTCTTAATCAAATGGAAATCACTCAATAATCAAACACACTGAATGCCACTATTAAAATAACAAGTACCTAGTAAAATAAGCCAAGATAGTCTCCAAAAATTGTACAACAATTCAATTTCTTAATTCTTCGAGTTGCAGTTGTGACTTGTGAATTTTTCTTGACAGCCGAGTCGACGGTGACAGAAAGAGTCTAGAACAATCACGAATTCACGATGCCGTCAGATTCACATGAAAGGAGATCAAAGGCATGTGCATGACTGAAATCACACAGCTAATAATTAACGAAGTAAAGTTATTTTGTATTCTGAGCCACGCATGTCATGTTTTTCTGATAATTCTATTGGTGAATAGAATGGGATTTTGTAAAATAATAATTAACCCAACTAAATCAAAATAGGTCATAAAAAGTTACTAATTTAATATTTTTTAATTTATTGCCTAATTTTTTATATATTGATCACTATGATTTGGTAGGTATTTATTTATTATAAAGGATTAGATTTAAATAAGAAATGGTCAACACGAAGACTGTAACAATAAAGCTTACGCTTACTACGCGTTGTTAATCGTGCGAGTAGCAAGACGTGGTTAGCATGCTACGTTCAGCATAAACATTTCAACAACAACATCAACACAGATAACCTATTATTTATATACCATCAATGGCAATGTAAATACTATCAAATATTAAAAATAAGAATATTTTTGTACGCAGAAACTGCGAATAGCGTTCCTGAACCACCTTCATTCATCAACTCTTGATGAACGCTAAAATGCCCCTGAACTGAAGAATTAAAAGCGACCTTAAAATATTATTCATGCATTCAAAGGTTGCTGCATGATGTTGATGAGATGCTGTATCCGCTTCTTGTTAGCAAACATTATAACAACCTGCGTTGTTAAGTCTCCATTACTTGTTTAGGTACTTTTCCACAGTTCACATGCCTTTATTATTAAATAAATAAATAGATAGGACAGTCAGACCAGACTCGCCGATTATGTAACATGAGAAACAAGCTTTTCCTTTCGAAGGTTTTTAAAATGAATTAAAGTGACAGGCGGAAGGTGAGAGGAAGCGATGTTCATGAGACAACCTTATCCGCTGAATGAGACTGACCGGAGACACACCTCAGGGACAAAAAGTTAGGGAAAATTGCCATCCATCGTTCTGAGAACGATCAGGTCTGCTATCTTTGATTCCGTGATTTTTCCCAGCCCTATTTCAGAGTTGACTGTCAAAGAAAGTAAATTATTTAGTGTCATTTTGACGTTGTGTCAGTTATTTGACAGTTACATTCTGTACCTACCAATTTGATAGATGTTGCCACTTATGTACAAAAAGTACGAAAGTTATACCTAAAATCATAGCCTCGATGTTCCGCGCATACAAACAGTAACGTAGCGTACGCGTTAGAGGAATAATTGGATATAAAAATAAAAATACAAATACGCTCGCTCCGCTCGCCGTTAATTCTCAATTATTTTACACTTTTTATCAACATTGCGAAAATGTCACAAATTCTCAACCATTTTCAGCGGCCGCAAACACAACAAAATATCGGCGCTCATTCCGCTCACTGTTTTATTACCTATACTACCACGAGACCATCCGAAAAAGTAATAAAAAAAAACATGTTTTGTCTTTTTACCTTGCTTACTTCACCAAACTCCAAAATTACTACCGCAAAGGCTCTAAAAGTTTCAGGGCTCGCTAATCACAATCTTTTGTCACTCTTGATTCTAGTTTACAGAACATCCGAATAGTCGCTTAAAAAAAATTGCGGCTCGCTTCGCTCGCCGTTAATTCTGTAGTCTTTTGGTCATTTTTATCAGCCTGCCGAAAATAAGTCAATAATTTGGCGGTTCGCTTCGCTCGCCATTCTTTCTGTAGTAGGAGTTATTTTGTTAATCCTCAAAAAAACAAATTGTCAAGCTTTCCTTTCTTGTCTATTCATAGCATGCCTAACAAATTTAAAAAAAAATGTGTCTCACTCTACTTGACGACATTTATATTGTAGGTATTCATTTCTCAACCATTTCCAATGACCGCAAAAACTACAATATGTCAAGGCTCGTTCCACTGGCTGTTATTTATGTTTTCATACTTATAAATAGTTAGTATGAATTGTTATAGCCTACCCCTTAACTACTACTACTAACTTTTTTTTTACCCGAAAATGTTACGCTCGAAGTTATTATTTTTTTGTGTTTCTCACATTTTTTTCTTTGTTGCTGGCATACCAATCTCTAAGGCTCGACCCCCTCCCCCCCGAATAGTATTTCTGGCTACGGCCCTGTCTGTAATATAATGATTATTCTGATTATTCACTGAATATGCTAATAGTAGGTACTTGATCGGCTCGGGGGAGGTGGGGGCGCTTGGTGCATAAAAAAAATTTGTCGGGTAGGGGGGCCCTCAACTCAAATACCAAGTGCCTAGGGGTCCTGGATCCCTTAATTCGGGCCTGGCGGAGAGAGCCATTTCTTTTACACTTTTCGGATTTTCTGTAAAATATAATCAAGAGTGTGACAAGAGATGATTAGCGAACCCCGAAAATTTTAGAGACTTAGCGGTGGTAATTTTGAGGTTTGATGAAAAAGAGCAAAAATTTAGATATACAAAAAGTACGAAAATTTTTTGAGTGAGAGGAATTCACGCCTATATGTTGTAGTGTTTGCGGTCGCTGAAAATTGTTGTAAAATTGAGAAATTTTCGTGACATTTTCGGTCTTTAGCAAAAAGCTTAGAAAAATATGTTATAATTATAGAAATAACAGCAAACGGAGATTAGAACCATTCAAAGAAAAAACAAAAGAAAATAGGTACCTAATCCACCCATTGATTTACGAAATTAAAAGTAATGACGTGACTTGTGATCTGCCTTTCTAGATGGTGTCGGGCGTAAATTAATGCGATGTGTGCACCTAGCTCACTTACATACAGTGTAGTAGGTACAAAATTAGGAATCGAATGGCCATTCGAATAGCGACCGCGCCCCTCCCCGCAACCGAGGACGCGCAAAGCGCTTAAAGATGGGTTTGAACCCCCGACGCCCCCCCCCCCTCCCTACGGCCATGATATACAGGGTGGAATTTTGTAATGCCACCTGGAGGGAAAGTACTCTTAATACTGTAGATAGAAAATTGTACTCAAAGAAAACATTCCTTTAATTTAGAAAAGAAAGAAAACTGCATTCAAAGATTTTCGAAAATTCGCTTGCCACACCCGGGAATCGAACCGACTAAAATCTGTAAAAATTACACCCTGTACTTTAATTGCATAGATCGTTAGGGTCAATAATAAGGATGAAATCTCTTTAACAAACTTAATAAATTAAATGAAAGGAAAACCATGAAATCTTAAATTATAAATTGAATGGGTCAAGTTAAGCACTTTAACTTAAAGATCCATCTGTTTACTTGTGTCAGTAATTAATAATTATCATTGACGTCATTTATCCATTAAAAATGACGAATTAATATTTAGATAAGACGATTGAAATTTGCACGTGTTTGTACCTAATGCAGACTCCTAATCGCCGCAATAACCACTTGGTCTCGAGTGAATCCTGTTCGTGTCCATGAAACTAACAGTCAAGTAAGGTTTTCTTTCAACGTTTGGTGCGGAATTCTGAGAAATATGGTTGTGTTAGTCCACGTGTACGAAGGTTATTTAAACACTGTCAAGTATCTTGAAATACTGGATCTCTTAAGAAATGAGTTAAATGGTTTCCCCGAGGCAGAGCGAAACCAAATAATTCTACAGCAAGATGGTGCTCCAGCCCATAACAGCAGAATCACTACTGCCTACATTAATAACCATTTTAATACCTGGATTTGGTACCAACGGCACAATCAGATGGCCTGCGAGATCACCAGATCTCACCCCTTTAGATTTTTTTTGTGGGGATAATATGTAAAAAATCTAGGTAATTCGTCATGAAATTTTATGCGAATGTAAACGAGTTGAGAGTTGAAGTTCAGAATACGATTTATAATGTTCACCACAACACGTTATTAAAAGTTACTAGAAATGAATTCGTTAGAAGAATAAATTTGTGTATCCAAGAAAATGGAGCCCATTTCGAGCAACTAATTAGTTAGTTGACTTTTTATTGTAAATAATTAAAATATGTAATTTAAGATTTCATGGTTTTCCTTTCATTTAATTTATTAAGTTTGTTAGAAAGATTGCATCCTTATTATTGACCCTAACGATCTATGCAATAAAAGTACAGGGTGTAATTTTTACAGATTTTAGTCGGTTCGATTCCCGGGTGTGGCAAGCGAATTTTCGAAAATCTTTGAATGCAGTTTTCTTTCTTTTCAAAATTAAAGGAATGTTTTCTTTGAGTACAATTTTTTAACTACAGTATTAAGAGTACTTTCCCTCCAGGTGGCATTACAAAATTCCACCCTGTATACTATTTCAAATTGTTGAAGAGTCGTTCCGCACATAATTTTTTTCAGTCCCTTCTTTGAGGCTACATTAATTGGAAGTCTGTGGATTTCCTACAAAAAAAAAGAGATTGTATCTGTCTCTGAATTATATCGGTCAGTTGCTAGTAGAAAAATAAACGCCAAATGCAACATAGTTTTCACTGGCCGCCACCGTTGTCGCATCAGCCGTAGCAGCCGCCTCATCCGCGCCCTGTTTCATGTTCATATCGAATCGAACGCACCGGCACATGTCAGCTGGCATGGCAATACTCAGCACCGTACAGCGCTGCATCCGCCACTTTGACTACGACGAAGACGATTACGTTACTAAAATGTAAACATTGTATTTTATCGCCTTATCAAAGAAGTCAAACATGGTATTCGTGTCGAGTGGTTGTGGTCATAAAAAAAGAAGTTGAACTTGAGTGGTTTTTTTTGGTCAAGTTTTGGTTAATTTCCAAGAAAGCGCTAACTCTTGTTAGGTACCTGTTTGTTTTCATAACTAGGGTCTAAGCTTTCGAGACAGTATCACAGGACAATACTCTACGAATACAATTTATTCTCACAGAGCAGTTATCAAGATAATCAAAGATCGGATAAAATGGAGGGTGTACGCATTCAAAACAAACTAAAAATGCTCTATGAGGAAATAGTTAAGCCTGGATATGTGATGAATAACTACTACGCGGACGGATTAATCAATAAAATATCTAACTGCTCAGATCCAGGTAAGGCTACCTACACAAATTGATATAAAAATATCTATTTTGACCCTTGATGCTCTTAACACTGGTTATCATTAGGTACAGGCATCAACAAAAGTAAACTATCAATGCATCAAGTATTAAGTGTAATTAGACTGAGGCTAAACAACTGTATTTTTTTTAGTATCTTAAAATAAGTTGCATAATGCATGCTGTTTGTGCAACACAAGAGGCATCACTTCTGTTCTACACATTTTACTTATGTTGTATTAAATATATTTACTTAGTTGTTGCAAATCTAAAAACTTACTTGTTGAGCAATAAGGATTATATTGTCATTTTTAATTGTTCTTTTATTCTTATTGTTGTGTATTTTAAATATAATTTTTGCATGGGTCATGGTACTTGAGATAAAAATTTTTTAATTTATTTATTAAATAATATATGATTTAATATTTATTTATCAACTAAATAAACATTAGGTAGTAGGTAGGCTACATTTAAATTAACAAGTTAGACTATTTTTCTTGATGAGTGAGACTTTCAAGTTATCAATAAATGCTCTCTATTTCTTGCTATTGCATGACTTAGCTAGATGTTATCTAATGAGGTTTTTTGGCTCAGTCATTGACCTCATAAATTAATTATTTATGCAACCAAACATAGTACCTATGTCACAATATATCTTATCTGTTTCAATTCAACTCTTGATAGTGGTAGGTAATAGAGCCCTGTCTCCACAGGGCTTTATCACTCAAAGTGGAGACTTTGAGGCGGTTTTAAAAATAGAAAATCTTAATAAATGGTGGAGTCTTTATTCTGAAGAAATGAGGTGGTAAATTAACATGTTACTATACATATTGAGATCCAATGTCATTCATGACCCCTCTTTTCAGTTTGTCCGAACTCGAACTTAAAGTAACCTACTATTTTAACCAAGAAAATGCCTTGTTGTTCCTTTGCAAATCTGTCCTCTCGTGAATATACGAGTTGTTCTGCCAGCTTAGAATCTTCCTGAGATTTGGAGAGTTACATTACAGTCTTTGGAGAGTAATCTTTAGTTTCTGAGAAATTAGTGATACTTGCTCACCATTCCGAATTTGTTGTAAGTGTCCCTACCTCCTTTTACCTACCTAGTGATAGCTTTTCAAGTAATCCGCTATATACCATGAAAAGGTACACTGTCCTTTGTAGATATCCTTTCCAGTCCCAAGTGACATTTGTTAGCGAGTGTGTGGCTACAGTTCGTGACATTCAAATCTGGCTCAAGTTAAATCGAGGCTTATAGATTTTAACTCTATGGTAGAGGCCTAAACCACAGAATTACCATAAGAGTACTACATTCATTGGTTATACATCTGACCAGCTCAGCGGTGGGTGCCAGAAACCATAAGTACAGTGGCGTTTATTACTAGCTTTACCCCCGCTATCACAATAATCACAGATCAAAATCTAATCACTGACGGTCCATTGCCTTTCCCACCTTCGCCAATTTCCTGCCTTTGAAGACCCTATGAAGACCCTAGGTAGCAAGATTATGCGCTTCTGGACGAAGTTAGACTGGACCTGCTAGCACACACTCACCCATAATGGACTAATAATAATAATTGAGCCTTAATGCGGAAACAAGAGTAGCCTAACATAAACCTAAACCCCCGCTAGTAAATTTCTAGGAAAACAGATTTTTAGAATTGTAACACTGTGGTACAATTTCAAAGCTTTCAATAAAATAAATAAGAGCTTAAAAAGTTTCTTTTTGAGGACTGGTTTTGCATATACCGTGGCGTTCATCGTTAGCTGACTCCGCAGGTTCAAAGTCTCGTAATGTCGCTAGTTTTACAATTTATTTCACATTCAATCTAGCACTTTTTTGTAGGCGAGTTAAATATAGGTAATCGAGTAACATTGGTTCAAAGTACAAATTGATAAAAAAAATTGCTGAGTTATGACTTGACTGGACAGTTTTAAAGTCCATCCGTAATGTTACTCATTTTGTTTTGTAATACTTATTCCTGTTTCTTTTTCAGAAATGGCAGATATTAGTACCATGCCCCTCATGTCAGACTTGATGGTAAATTGTCTAGAACACATCTGCAATGTTGACAACATGGTAAAGGTCTTCATCATACGGTCACTCGGAATAGTTTCCAAGAAGGAACTCCATTTCTCTAAAATGATAAGTGTACAGGGTGATAAAATACTTCAAGGTTTCAAGGAGATCAACTCCCCCACCATGAATGCCAGTTTAAGGGTAGCTTACATGGAGGTAGCTCTATCTGTCGTCAATCACAATTCTGGAATTAATTGGCTGCTCGAAACAGGGCTGTGGAAAGAAATCTTAACCCTATGCAATGAAAAACGAACAGTATTCGTCGTTCGGCAAATGTACAAGTTTGCCGCCCAATTCCTTTGGAGATTAAACGACTTAGGCGACCTAGATAACATCATATTAGTTATTAACTTCCTTCTGCAGCCGTTGACTCAGATAGATTTTCTGACGGTTGAAAACTTTGCGAGTGAGCAGGAAGACGAACTAGCGAAAACGATAGACCCTACTCTGCACATCTTGGTAGCTATAATGGACTGTGGAAACCGCATAGAGAAGTATTCACTCCTCATCGATTATCTCGTGAAAACCTACCAGATTGCCTCACATCTCTACGTAATATTCGACAGATTACACAGAGAGGAAACTGTGCTACTGCTGGGGAAGCTAATTATCTGGTTTGGGTTTCCAAAAACGTTTTTCGTAAAGCCTGCAGATCAAGGCGTAAAATACACGAAGGAAGATTTTCTAGATTTGACCGTCTCTTTCTTTAATATCGTACAATATTTCGTTCAGCGGCGGAACGCAGTGCTAACACTGGATTTCTGCACAGCCTGCCACATGATCTGCTGGAAAATCTGCAAGGATAAAAATAAGATACGCTGGGAGGTGGAGGGGAGACAAATAGTTTTTGGGAACCAGATCTTATTCATGTGCCTGGTACCACTTGTGATGTTCGTGAAACACGGCAAGCCCAAAGGGACGTCATCGGATAAACACATAGAAGAGTTCACAACGAAGATTCTGAATTCTACGTGCGAGCATACGACCAAGGCAGTGTATGCCTTGAAAAATCTACTAGAGGAGCTCGATACTATGTCAATTATAGTACAAAGCGTGAAGAAACTGTCATGCTTGAAAGGCCATTTGGATGACGAACAAGCGAACTTAGTATTCCAAGCGTTGTTTTATATTCTCCGAGAGTTCGATCCCATAGACGACTATGGTAACGCCAAGCATGAGGAAAGCTACCAGCACTACGAGAACGACCAAGACAAGGTGGTTATGATGACCTATGTGATGGAGACTGTGCTTAGTCTGCTGAAGAGCTACGATATCAACTGGAGAGAGAGCGTCGAAGTGGTTTGTTTGTACACTATTGTGTATAATATTCTCCAGAGGCCAAACCTAACCACCAAAGTGAGTAACTATCCATTTAGCTATCTATCCTTTTAAAGATCCTCATTAAGATAATTTTGATTGAACCAGATTACAAATTTGACAAGGTTAACATAACAAACACAGTTTGTATACATACATACGCATAGAACTAGAACTGCTGCGCTCTTCGATGCCATGTCCCGCTCTCAGGCATAAGTGTTGAGTCTCATGTGCTTGTAAAAAAACCACAAGCTCTTCATTCCGAAAAAGACATAAATACCTACATATATAGGTATAAACGTCTTTTTCTACTACCAAAGTAATATTCAGTTGGTCAGGTACAGTGGGTACAGGGCCTGTGAAAACGAAAATCGATATTTCTGAATCGATTTCGTTCAAATGATATCTTACGTACCTACTGTGCTCGGAAGGATATTCTACATTTTCGAATTCATAAATGTGTTATATAAAACACTAGCGGCCCGCCACGGCTTCGCACGGGTATTAAACAAAAATTTCAGAAATTATACACACTAAAACGATGGGTTTCACAGTTTTCATACGGATCTTTACTTTTTTTAACAGCATTGGGGTTTTTGACATTGACTCGACATTCCAAAACTGACACTGGCCGTAGAGAAAAAGCAAGCACCGTGCGCTATACAACCTCTTTTTCTATTCTGACGCGCCATAATAGAAAAAGAGGTTGAATATACAGCCCACGGTTCAATTATTGAATTTTTCATGCGGATCCCTAACTTTTTTGAAAATATTATATAGCCTATGTTCATCACGGAAAATTAAGAATTCTAATGGTGAAAGAATTTTTAACTCGGTCCAGTAGTTTCGGAGCCTATTCAATTCAAACAAACAAACAAACATACAAACAAACAAACAATCAAATCTTTCCTCTTTATAATATTAGTATACCTAGAGGTATATAACTAAGAATAGGCTCCGAAGCTACAGAACTGATTTGAAAAACTATTTCATCTTTAGAATCCTACATTATTTTTAATGAACATAGGCTATAGAGTATATAATTATATATATAAAAATAAATAGAAAGATAGTTCGGGACCCGTATAAAATCTTTAAAACTGTAATCCAAAGTGCGCATGTTAATGAAACATGCTCATGAATGTGTGTGTTTAAATTTTTGAAACTTTTGTTGAATATCTTCGGAAAATCCGGGGCTGCCTGCTAATAAATAATCCTGCACAATCCACAACATCATCTAGCCCCATGCTAAAATATCCGTTACCACAGATAACATAATGTATGTACATGCTAAAATATCCGTCTTTTGTTTCCAGTTCGTGATAGCATCACTGAACGTGATATCCGTAGCCGTGAAGAAGTTCCTGCCTCCGAACCTCTCTCTCCTGCTGGAGTCGAAGCCCGGCTCGGCCATGGATAAGATAGGCAAGCTCATCTACATGAAGATGCACGACTTATCCTGGGAGGTCAGGGATTCCGCGCTGGAGCTGCTGCTTGTCTGTACTGAAATATCTTTTGTTAGTAAGTATCTATCGCCATAGATCCCCAACCCGCATGCCCAGCGTGGGGATTATGGGCAATAACCCCCAAATAATGATGCCATCTATGGCGCTCATTAGGGGAGGCCTATGTCCAGCAGTGGACTATTATAGGCTGGTGATGATGATGATGATGAGGTAATGCTGCGTCTTGGGGACGCTTCCGAATAGTATTGGTATGGAACAGGTTGAGCTTCCTCTAGATTGCTTGCAACAGTCTGCAGTACATTCTCAATCATTATCATCATCATCAGCTCGCATCAGTCCACTTCTAGACATAGGCCTCCCCAAATGAGCGCCATTGCGCCCGTGGGATGACGATTTGCAAAAATTCTCAATGGTTAAATTTTAAATAAAAGTTCTAATTTGTTAAGTCAACGAAGCCTGTAAAACACGCAGATTTGTGATCAACACAAGGTCTTTGAATGTTTTTTATTGAAATTAATTCTGATTTATCCCATTTTTTCTCGCGCGCTAAACTGCCGTGACTTCGCCGTTGCGCACGAGTTTTCTAAACCACGTAATATTATTTCCAGAATTCCCGCCATTCCAGAAGCAAATCCTAGAAAACAACCTCATCAACGTAGCGGCGGCTATAGCGTTGAACGACTTTGAGTCTTACGTGCAAGTGTCCGCGCTGCGCTGCCTCGGCGCCGCCAGTAAGGTAGGCGCGCTGTGGGAGCAACTGATCGCGCACTACCCTATACAGGTACCATTCTCCTATAACCAATTTTCTATTCAGAATGTTCCGTTCATAAATGACCTCATCATCATCATCACCAGCCTATAATAGTCCACTGCTGGACATAGGCCTCCCCTAACGCCATACATGGCGTTATCATTTGGGGGGTTATTGCCCATAATCCCCACGCTGGGTATGCCCAAAAATATTGGCACTCCGACTATAGTACAACACCGCGTATTAATGCGCCACGACCGGACGACCCTGACGTGACATTACAGAAACTTGGGGGTGGATAGGTCATTTATATATTGCTTATTGCTGTGTGGTACCGGCATAGAATTTCACCACCCCATTTCTTCCCGTGGGTGTCGTAAGAGGCGACTAAGGGAAACACAGCGGAGGGCGGGCAGCAGCGCCTTCTGCAGAACAACTACACCGAACTGCGATCCCCAACCCGCATGCCCAGCGTGGGGATTATGGGCAATAACCCCCAAATAATGATGCCATCTATGGCGCTCATTAGGGGAGGTCTATGTCCAGCAGTGGACTATTATAGGCTGGTGATGTTGATGTTGTTGATGATGTATATCAGTCATCTAGTACCCATAACACAAGCTCTGCTTAGGTTGAGGCTAGATGATGCTGTGTGGATTGTCCGGCATTATTTATTTATTTAGTCCTTTATAGAAAGAAAACAGCCAGCGTCTGCTTTTCTGTGCCAAATATTATTTTACCTTTCTTAATTTAGGTGAATAATAACTTAATTAGTCTAAAACAGAAATCACAACTCGTCAAAAAAAATCGTCAAAACTATGAAAGTGTTGAAATGAAACCATTTTTCCTATTTCAGGACCAACTACTTCACATTCTATCGCAAAACCAAGAGGGCATCGTGCGAAAAGAAGCTAGCGTCGTGCTCTGCGATTTGTACCAAAACCTGAAACTCACGTCTGTTTACAAGCAAACCCTGTATGAGCACATGGTATCAGCAGCGCTCAGCGACTTCCATTGGGAGGTGCAAATAACAGCCTTGAAGTTCTGGAGGATCGTGTACCAATCATTACTGACTGACCAAGGTATGCTCGACGGCACTTTCCCTCCCGTTACATTCTCCCGAGAAACAAGGAAAATCGTCACACTCAATGAGGCAGAGATACAAAGACGGCTGATCAAAATACTGGACGAATTATCATCAATAGGACTTCTAACTGTACTTATAAAACTTCTAAAAGCAGACACAGAAGTCGATGTCCAAGAATGCGCGATAGGTCTCTCCCAAGAAATCGTAGATACTCTCAACAAGTACAAAGTCTCCGATTGCCTTAAACCTAAACCTGGCGAAACCGCTGAAGATTTTCTTGGACATATAAAACAAGAGGAGGACAGTGAAATGATCGCGGAAAGCTCTGATATGATGGAAACGCCGGACAGCGTCATTGAAGGTATTCTTAACGTTTCCGATATTAACCTTCTAGCTAGCATTTATGAACGGCATTTGTCTTTGCAAAACGTTAAGAAGGATGAGCCGCTTCAACCTAAGATACGTTTGGAAAAGGTTGCGTCGCCGCACACGTTCGTTCAGTTTATGAAAGAGAAAGATTATAAAGCGGATATTCTTGAGAAGAGGAATTGGAACAATGGTATAAGAAGCCTGGCGTCTCTACTAGATGATGTACTTGGCATTTATGAGATTAATGACGAGGTGAATTCTTTAGATTGTTACTGAGATATATAATTTACTCTAGGTAAGTAAGTATACAATAGTTCATATTTTAAACAATATATGTATTTGTTTCATCATGTCATGTGGTATCATTGAAACCCTTTAGTTAACGTTCGTAGCTGATTTTTGATAAACAATAAATTATTTTTTATTACAGCTATCACATAGGTTTACTCAGTGAAATGTTCAGACATTTCTATAACATTTTCTTCTAGTATTTCATCCAAAAGCGCTTCAAGATTAGGTGGATCTAGTTTCCAGTTGACCATATCATCAATGATATTTTCGTAGTTAATTTGTTTAAAATCATCTAAAAACTTATTAGGAGTGACTCTTTCTCTTCTTTTTGGCTGTATAATTTGTTCTGGATTTGACGGACCATATTCTTGGTGTAATAACATAATAAGATCACATGTTTTAGTATTAAGTATTTCATCTAAAACACTGTCTTTGAAGTCATTTTTGCTCGATGCTGTCAAATCTAGTGGCACGCTCACCATTGCTTCTTTATAACTCGATGTAGCAGTCAAGTCTAGTGGCACGTCCATCGGCTCAATATAAGGTTCATTATTTTCTACCTCATCTTTTTCCTGTTCTCTATAGAAATTGTGGGAAGTGAGTGTTTGAATCAATTTATTGCTTACACAGCGCGCTCTCTTCAATACTTTGACGTTATACTCTTCTTTCAAACATCCCTGTAGAACCGTCAAGCACCCACAGGCTGATAAATCATTCATAACATTCGTCAACTGCCTCTGAACTTCCTTATCGTCTAAAACTATAATCTTTCTCTTTTCTTTCGAGAAGGTGTACTTAGGGAATTTTCCGTCTATTAGTCCGCGGTCGTTTAAGTGTTTCTTGATAACTTGTTTCCAAAAGATTATGGCTTCTATTTGAACTTCCCAGTGTAAGTCGTCTAACGCTGCTGAGAACATGACGTGTTGCAAGCAGTTTTGGAAGAGTTTGTTTGTGTTTTGGTAAATGTAGATATCGGTGAGAACGCGGACTGCTTCCGTCCTCACCATACCTTCGGAGCTGTGCTGGACTATGTGGAACAAGTGTTTCTGCAATAGACAATACAGATATTAGTTCATTCACTAGGTAGATTTCGAAAGAGGTGAACATTTCGTAAATACATTGTTGGCACAGGGCGTCCCACAGCTATGCCACATGGAGGGAAAGTACCTTAAATATTGTAGATTGAACATTTTACTGATAGTAGTCATTATTAGAATTAAATAAGTAATTCTAACTGCATTCATAGATTTTAAATAGTTATATGGGTGAACCGGGAATCGAACCCGTTACACGAGAAACATAATTACCCTGAAGCTTTATCATACCGATCGAAAGGATTCAAAATAGATAAGGATTATTTTTTGCTAAATAACATAGTGTCAGAAATAAAAGGAAGCAAGCGAATTTTAACATTTGATGTGAAATTTTGATCAGAAAATGAAATGCTGACATTATGTATAAGTAATACTCACATAGATATTAGGACTGTGATCCAAGAGATCCCGCCACATGCTCTCAATCTTAGCCGCAGCGGCCAGGCACTTGAGGGCCGTGGCCTGCACGTAGAACTCGGGGTCGGAGACAGCGGCTTCAGATGCTAGGACGACGAGCTGGTTCTCAGAGATCAACTTCTGAAGGGGCACGTATTCTGGGAGACGAAAACCACGTCATGACGTCATAAAACATCGAACAGATTGATTATATAGGTATAGTTAGATTCAAGGCCATGCAGGGGCCTTATCTATACTAATATAATATTATAAAAAGGAAAGATTTGATTGTTTTTTTGTTTGTATGTTTGTTTGTTTGAATTGAAAAGGCTCCGAAACTACTGGACCAATTTGAAAAATTCTTTCACCATTAGAATCCTAAATTTTCCGTGATGAACATAGGCTATATAATATTTTCAAAAAAGTTAGGGATCCGCATGAAAAATTCAATAATTAAATATAAATGGGCTGTATATTCAACCTCTTTTTCTATTATGGCGCGTCATAATAGAAAAAGAGGTTGAATATATAGCGCACGGTGCTTGCTTTTTCTCTACGGCCAGTGTCAGTTATAGACTGTCGAGTCAATGTCAAAAACCCCAATGCTGTTAAAAAAAGTAAGGGATCCATAGGAAAACTGTGAAACCCATCGTGTTAGTGTGTATAATTTCTGAAATTTTTGTTTAATACCCGTGCGAAGCCGGGGCGGACCGCTAGTTCTCTATAAAATAGGAGATTTCTTGCCCAAACCGTGTGACAACGTGTTCTATACATATACGGTTTTGTCCGATTCCACGCCGCTGTCATGTCATATAATGTGTAACGTGTGTGGATTGACAATAGTGAATAAAGGCTCATTGCTGGAGTATTGTGGTCGGTGCCAGGTACCGTGGTAATACAGATCCTTGACCTATCTCCTTTACGATACAAAACTAAAATTTGGCATTTTGGAAACTTATTATTACGAATAAAATTTAAAAGCTATGTTAGAATTTTTTATGTTTACAGTAGGTACTTACCTACTTAACATACCTACAATGTGTTAATTCATTTGCATACATATTAATAAATTGGTTTATACATAACACATCCTATTAATAGTATGCAAAGCAAAGACAAATATATCTTTGCTTCCTTTGGAGTATCTTCACTTCAGTATCTTGGTACAAAGAAACTAATGTTACTCAAGCAACACATTGCAAATCTACCTACATACCTTTAGAAGAGGCTTTCGACCCCAATAAGAGAACTTACTCACGAAGGAGATGTCAGTGCAAGCGTGCAGGAGGCTGAGCGCGCAGTCTCTCACCTCCCAGTCCTCGTGGCGCAGGAGACGCGGCATCACGGCGGACAGCTCGCACAGCGCACCGCCGTGACGGTTCTCCACCAGCAGCGTCAGGACTGGTGACAGGAACTGCTTGATGCTGAGCTCTGTTAGATCCATCACTTGCAGCAGTTGCTGGAAATTCATTTGGGATTATTACTAGCTTCCGTGTATAGCGCACATCGTATTAATTTTTTTTGAATTAATTTTATTTATTTTTATTATTTGGTAAAAAAAGCCTTCATTATACTAATAATTATACTTAGGTATATTTATTATTAGTTGGATGTATAGGCTTATAAGGCTTATTTTTAACCGGGATAAAATTAGCCTATAATTATAGGTACCCAGTTTGAGTAATCGTTTGATGCTAAGCTCAATAAGATTAACGAGTACCTAGCTGGAAAATCATAACATAATCAAACCTATTTGATCTGAGCGCCCAAATTTTTAAAATAGTGGGCGGCAAGAATTATCTTGCTTTGCTGATAAATCCCGCTCGTCAAAGTCGAATAAATTCACTATCACTAGGAATAAGCAAACTATGATGACAGGGAAGCATAAGCACACCCGTTAAAATGCAAAACGTAATACTTAGGTACTTTAAGTTACTTAAGTTTTGTTTTTCTCATATAAGTGAACTATTGTCTGTTCTTTGAGAAATAAAGAATCTATAAACCGAACCGATAAGTAGGTAGGTAATAGTACAATACAACTTCAAAAAAATTACATTGAATAATATTAATAGTGATATTACCTTGCCCCCCTGGGCCGTTCGTGGGCTGGCGATGCCCTTGTCCTACTTTGTTCCATTTTGAACAAACTTATCTTAATCCGCCGTTACTATCCCATAGCTGGGCAAAGGCCTCGTTCCGTTTCATCTTATCTTGCCTTGTTTTATTTCATAATTTGTTGTTGTTAATCTTTGTAAAAGATATAAAGTACCTAATTTAAATGGTGTATTACATGATAACGAAAAGACGATAATGTAGAATAAACTAAGAATTTTAATTCAAAATGCAAAAAAGTACGTACACCTCAATAACCCAGCTATATAGTTACAGATCAAAAATAAAATCATTTTCGCTTTTTGTCAAATTTAATAAAATATATTTTTTACTAGGTTTACGTACCGATATTGTATTGTTTATTTAGGTAGTTTGTCAAGCTTTCAAATTAGACTATTTCGAAATACGCCGTTTATTAAAAAATAAACTAAGAAAAAGTCCTCATTTAAAAAAATATTTAATCGGATTTATTTGAGACTGTTAAACATACCTACCTACTATTTTTTTCTCGATAATTTTTATCGATAGTTTTCTGTCGTGTTTCCGCACATTTTGTTTGATCAAGGTTTGACAGTACTTAGGTAAATATTGTATAGGTAATATAAATAAATATGTTATCATAATTATCATGATTATCAGTCCGTAGCGCACATTCTACTTAAAATCTGTGCCACATTGGTGCCAAACTTATCAGTCTTGGTCTGATCAGATTTGTGTACCTAACCTACCTATTTTGGAGGAACCAATTGTATTGAAGTGTCGATTTCAAATTGAGATTGTATCCGTTACTTACTTTGATTGGCAAGTCATTCTGCTTCAACAAGTCCATTAACCCATATTGAATGCAGATCATCTCGAAATTCTCGAACCGATTTATATGATGCTCTGTCAGAAGCATCTTTATAGCGGACAACGTGAGTGATAGCATTTTAACGTCATCGTACGTCCCAAGAGGGTTATGAGGAATTGAATTGGAAGCGCCAGCACCGCTCTTCACTATAAATGTTTGCAGCATGTAAAACAAACATTGGTATAACGTCGCCGCTTGTTTCGCCTTTAAAACACCTTTCATCTTAAACAAATGCTTTAAGTTCTGTATGGTGATCTTCTTCAAATCTTGCCTTTCCAGCAACATTTTGAATGAATATCCGCACTTGGTTATATGTTCTGTGTATATCTGGCCCATCTTGTCATAGTTTTCGTTCATTTCGGCAATGGGAGTCCCCTCGCTCGCTCTCACATACGTTATCATCGGAAGCGTGATTAAATATAAAAGCTGATCTTCGATATCGTATTTCAGACCATCTCTCTCGAATGTCGATTGAAAGAGCTTAGATCCAGTTCGAGCCCAAAATAAATTTACTTCGACTATGAATTCTAGAATGGCTGCCACCATATTTCTCTTCCATAACATAAACATTGACACGCTGTTGATGTAGATAACAATAACTTCGTTGAGGAAATCGCTTTCTGATTTACCGGCGGCGGCTGTTGCTTTCCTCGATACGGCTAAACGAAATTTTAGATTGATAAAACATACTGCAATACTAATTTCTGCATCTCTGGATCCCGCCCAAACATTTTGCATTATGCCAGGTAATAAATAACATTGCCCAAAAGCTGGTAAAAAGCATTTAGCTTTGCCGAGTCTCTCAATATCATCAAGAATGGTCAAAAGGGCGCGTAGCGGGGCTTTCAAAGGTTCTGAAAACGTTTCCTCTTTGTTGATATCAATAACTTTCTGTGTTTGAAACTCACTGTGTTGAATTGGCTCTAAGATAGTTCGTAGGATGTCGCAGATTGCCAGTTCCTCTTCGTACTCGTCGAGTTTCCAAATCAATTTCGACAGGTATTCATTAACGGATTTTGATACTTGCGCTGGCCATCGATAGAGCCTTGGATTCAAGACGCGTTCCCACGCCTTTTTAGAAAGAGTGGACTTCAAGCCAGACCCGTGCGAAACGAGCACGCTCACCAATTTTACGTACGCTGAATGCAGCTCGTACGAAGCTGTTTTGCACTCTAAGTTATCCCACATGCAGTTCTTAGCAAGGGCTAGGTCAAAGCCGTTGCATTGAAGTTTGTTGAACTGTAACTCGTTCCGGAAGACAACGGTCGCGACGTTGAGAATGAGGGTTTGGTTCGTTAGAGATAAATTCTGAATTGACATAATCGAATCGAAGAGGAGATCGGAAAAGTTCGGTGTGCTAATTAGATGCTTGGCCACATCTGAAAGAGACGAAATAGTTAGACAACTTGAATATGACAATTAAGTGTGTGTTGTTCTCTGCTTTAGGTACCTACCATCATGTCAATCATGATGACGAAGCAAAGAAAAACGTAGATATTATCATCATCATCACCAGCCTATATAGTCCACTGCTGGACTGGACATAGGCCTCCCCTAATGAGCGCCATAGATGGCATTTTTCATCATTTGGGGGTTACCTATTGCCCATAATCCCCACGCTGGGCATGCGGGTTGGGGATCGCAGTTCGGTGGAGTTGTTCTGCAGAGGGCGCTACTGCCCGCCCCCAGGTGTTTCCCTCAGTCGCCTCTTACGACACCCGTGAAATTCTATGCCGGCACCACACGGCAGATATTATATGTAGGGTCGGTAGTCGTACATTGAACCAGACAGCTACATTGAACCATCGAAAGTATTCGAATATGCAACGTTGCCGATTCGCGCTTGTGCCGGTAAATAAGGTCCCTACAGCCCCCCTACCCACCGCTGAGTTTGCGCGGCGATCCCGTGAATGACGAAGGTTGGGCGAGGACTTTTACTAAAATCGATCGGAAAAGTAAGTTTTTTCATCAGTTTTCTTTGATTTTTCATTTGTTTTCGGTGTTGAATGTCAGTATTTAAATAATTACGTGTAATAGTGCACATATTTAGCTTTCTAATGCATGATATTTGGTTTTAATATGCCCTGGTTTATCCGGTGAAATTTTGAGATTATTGCGAAGCACGTGCGGTGTCTCTCTTTGAACCACCTACATGAAGTACAGACTGAACCACAGTTCACTGTGTACTATTAACTTATTACACTTCCGTGCAATTGTACTGTTTTGTGTGAAGTCACAAAAAAACTGCATATTAACTGGAAATTATAAACTAATTAAATTAAAAAAGGAATTTTTTTAGGATGGCGCGGACCAAAGTAACTTCCAGAATAAAAGGTGACGTCACAGCTGCAACGAACAATTATGCCAAATCACAAATATTGTCATAGTAAGCAATTTTTTTTTGCACTGAAGTGTACTGATGTATGTTTGCATTTTGATATAGAAGATACTGTTCAAATAATTCGTTCAAACTAAGTTAAATTATAGTGTTTGTGTTCATAAGAAACTTGATCTCTTAATAATAGCATTTAGCTCAATATATTTGTAATTTTTTTCACTAACCGATAAAATTACACTTCAGAAGTGTAATTTTATAGTTATTTTTTAACATTTATAAGACTGGCCCTTTCGGTAATAAAGCAAATCATAAAAATTTACCATTGTTTTATTTGCCATGCTTTGAAATTGATAAATACCAATATTTAGGTAGGCGGTAAAGGGTGGTTCAATGTGGAAAATACCGCGGTTCAATTTGTACTACCTAGTGGACACAATGAACCAAAGCTGAGTTTTTGAAAAAACATTTCTCCTACTCAAACTAGGCCCAACTGTCAAAAAACTAGTATGCACGATGATAGTCGGATAAATTCTGCATAAGATAGGGTAAAAAACAATAGCAAAAGATAAAAAATGTAAAAACTACAGGCTCCTAAAATTTACCCGGTTCATTGTACGACGCCGTACCCTACCTATTATATAGATAAGTAGGAAGGTACCTCATTACCTATTATTATAGTGTGTAAAATATACTAACGCTAATTATCTCTAAACGCTTTTGCAGAAAGTAAAATGATAATTAAATATTAAAATACAAGGTATAAAGTTAATATTAGGTACTAGGTAAGTACTTGAGCCGATTTTGGCTGGACACGTAAAGTAAATATTGACTGACCTGACACTTACCTACCTAATTTCATTAATGTTAACATCTACCTACCTACGTACCTAATAATATTCTACTTACGTAATTTAAAGTATCTAGTAGGTACCAACTTTTAATACATTTTATATAATTTTCAATAATATTAACGTTACCTATATAATTTTTAATCATAAGCAACTAATGTAGGTACCTAATTAGGAAGGTTTGGTAGGCTATTAATAAATCGTATTAGTTGTTAAATAAAAGCCTACATCTAATTAGGTACTACTTACCATCATGGGGGTCTTCCAAACAGTTCAACAGCCTCTCAGCGTGGTAGCTAGACATCTGGTTTTCTTCCTCAAAAAGCCTCTTAAACAAAATCTTAAACTTGGCGTAAATGCTGTTGGTTTCCATTTTTGCAACACAACTAACATCACAAATCAATAACACGATTATGTAGACCGTGTCTATTTAGTTAGTTTTATCTTTATCGTATCTACGCGCGTCGCGCAGGATAACGTTATCAAAATGCTCTTTTATACCTCCCTACGCTCGACGTACCTACGTAAATATACGTATTATTTGTACTAGGAAATATCCTGTTCTATGGCCATTCTAACGAATGCAGATTCTCTCTTGAGATAACGTTCCTTTCTCTATATGACTAATACATACGTACGTATGATACAGGTAGGTATCTAGAAAAAACACCTACCGGAGTACCGTTAGACAGACAGTCTCTGCAAGCGTTAAACAGATGAAGATTAGAAAGCCCTGTGCCAAAAAGCATTTTAATTAGTCTCTTGAGACATAAGCAGGTTTACTAAAACAACTCAAGCGATTATAAATAACATTATTGCAGCTTTGAGCCGATAGAGAAAACCTTAGAGGAGAAAACATACATAACCCTTCATCTTGCGCAGTCGGGTAAAAACCCGTGCTTGTCAATGTCATTTATAAGTAGTATTCGTTCAGTCTGTCATCTTTCATTTTCAGAAATGGAATATTTTGATTTGTTTGTTTTGTTTTGTTTTGTTATCATTAGCACACTAGCAGCAACGTAGTGGTTTTATTAAAATGTCTTTGATTAAAATATTTTACGCAAGGAAGTGAAAGTCACAGAGCCAAGGAACAATACTCACTCTCTGAGGAGAACAGAATAATACTACCTACTCGTGAAAGTACTGTTAGCACAATGTTGATGTTATTAAACATAGATGTAATGTTTGCAAAACAACAACTATTTTTGTGCGAGATGAAAAGTTCCACATCCTTTTACATTAGCTGTAAGTACATACAATTTTGTACATATAATTTTTTAGGTATAACTACTTCCTTTCAACCACCTAACTCCCACTGTCATAGTAGGTACAAAGCCAGTGGTTTCAAGATCAATTTTTTTTTATTGATCACAAACATACTGTGCTCTAAAACTAGCTACTAGTTGTCTAAGTATCATGTCAAGTGCGAAAACAATTATAGGTGAATACAGCATGCAAAAGATAATCATGGGTGCATGGGTGAGTAAAAAGTAGATAGAATTAGAATACAATACAATGTCTTGTCCGAATACATAAAATAATAATACCTAATGATAATAAGTTAACATTGCTGAAGCAAAGTGAATTAGTAAAATAAAGTCACCTAAAAATTTCAATTAGAGATATAACTTAAGAAGAACTATTTTTTGTTTTGACCTTAAACCTAGACACATTATCAGCGAATATGTCTATGTATATTGGATTTGCTTGCTTAGAGCATTTACACTGCCTACGATTCTACATAAGGGTGGGTGATGTCCTAGGTTGGATTTAGACCCGTCCAAAAAAAAGGTTGAATCTTGAAGCTCTGGACAGTTTGTATGGGCAATTAAATAATGCTGGACAATCCACACAGCATCATCTAGCCCCAAGCTAAACAGTGCTTGTGTTATGGGTACTAGATGACTGATATACATAATACACTATATGAAATAGATAGATAATTTTTATTACCCGGAACATGACATGGGAATAAAAAGTATCCTGTCCTTCCTCCCAGTTAGATATTTCATCAAAATCGGTTCAGTAGTTAAGGCATGAAAGACAGACAGAGAGAGAGAGACAGGGTTTCTTTTGCATTTAAAATATTTGTTAGAATTGAGCAGAGTAAGAGACGTTGATGATGCCATCTATGGCGCTCATTAGGGGAGGCCTATGTCCAGCAGTGGGCTGTTATAGGCTGGTGATGTTGATGAATGAATGATGATAGAGAAGTTGAGGTGTATGTGTAGGTAGCATGACATGTTATATCAGTGAATAATACTTAGAAATAATATAATTAAGCAATAGACACCTAAAAATGTATGGATTCTTCTAAAAGCATTTTCCTGTTACTATAACAGTTAAGGTTTTACTGTCTCCCCTCCCTGTGTATATACAAAAGGCATGTTCCCTATGGTCATGCCATAGATGGTTGGAATGTTCTTCTTTATATTTCAAGACTAGTAATGTCTGTGCTGCCACAACTGTGCCGGGGTCCGTATCAAAAGACTGAACTTTTCTATAGCATTATGTGATAGGATATTTTACTCTATGTGCGATTTGATCTCCAGCTGAGAGGTTAAACACAATTCATCAGGGTATTATTGCATACCTTTTGATTAATTACATTGTTTTAAACTCTTCATCATCATCATCATCACCAGCCTATAATAGTCCACTGCTGGACATAGGCCTCCCCTAATGAGCGCCATAGATGGCATTGTCATTTGGGGGTTAATGCCCATAATCCCCACGCTGGGCATGTGGGGGTTAAACTCTTATTAATTATTAAAAGGCTAAAATAGTTGATTGTTTTATTGGATTTAATAAGCTCCGAAACTACTGAAGTAAATGGAAAAATTGTTTCCCTATTAGAATCCTAAATTTTCCCTGATGATGAACATAGTCTATAGGTTATTCTAAGGTCTATAGAATGTTTACAAAAAGTTAGTGATTCCTATGAAATCTTCTAACTTAAAGTGAGGGTAAAATTTTAAATGAATGATCATTCATTCATGCATTATTCATTCATTTTACATTCAACACCACTTTACCATAGATAACATAGTACACTTTACTGTATTATTTACTAAAAAGAAGTTACAGTTAAAATTAAAAAACGTTTAATTAATGCCACCTGCTGCTTAAAGTCATTTCTTCCAGGCAACCTATTAATAAATAGAGATATTAGAAGATACAGAGTTGGTGTCTGACATCCAAGAGTCCCGAAGATCTACAGCAAATAAACCACTTTGTTTTTTATTACACCATAAAGAAACAAGATTCGTCAAGTGCGAGTGTAACTCGCGCGCCTAGTGTTTTTAACTTTTGTCGTTTAGGTAGGTTAGGTACGTATATTGACGACCTCTGTAGCGCGGTGGGCCAAGGCACAGAAGGTCGGCCTACGACGCAGGAGGTTGCGGCTTGATTCCCGCCTCGGGACTAATATTTGTACGATCTGCAGATTTGTTGTGTGTGTTCTGGTCGTTAAATTTTTCGTCCTTTTTCGAAATATTTCGAAAAGTATAAAACCTATCGAAATTTCAACAACTGTTTTGGGATATACGAATTGATAGCTTTCATTTGATACCTCGCTGCTACAGAAATTTATTATAGAATAATAAATATAAAACCACAAACAAACAATCAAAGTCCTTTTTTTTTAATGGTCAAAAAATTTTTCATATTGGTCCAGTAGTTCCGGAGCCTATTCAATTGAAACAAACAAACAATCAAATCTTTCTTCTTTATAATATTAGTAATATTATATTTATATATAATATTATTATATATAAATATAATATTATATATATACTAGACTACCTATAGATAAATTATATATATAATATATATATTATAATATATATTCTATAATATTATAAATTATATATTATATATATAATTTATAATAAGTAACGTTAAAAACCAATTATATACCTAGGTACTATTCGAACCATTATCGACTTCTTTCTACGCCGACGAAGTCGCGGGTAAAACATACTTAGTATTTAAATTAACTTGACTAACAAGTAATTTTGTTTTGGAGAAACCATATAATTTTGTTCATAACTAAACTCGAAGTTGTGAATTGAAAATTTTTGAAAGGCTTCCATATATTTCGCCACATAAATTTTACTTTTGCAGAATTCAACAGTCAAAGTAAACTAGGTAGTTCAAAAGAAATGCTTGAAACCATAGGTTCATGGCTTCTTACAAGCTTCTACAAGCTCTGCTTAGCTTGGGGCTAGATGGTGCTGTGTGGATTGTCCAGCATTATATATATTTATTTATTTATATCTTGTAACTTAATCAACAGAAAGTACAAACCTAAAAATGACAGTACTTATGTACCTTACAATAAGGTTCACCTTTTTGTACACTAAACTGTTATACGCCATTGAAGTACTAAGTACTTACACCTCACTGGTTATACGCCGATATTATTCAGTCTAGTGGTGCTCTGTATTTGACAGATACCCTATAGATATTTCCCAGTCCAACCTCTTTGTATTCCGAAGGCTAGGGTATCATCTATCCATACCACGAGGCTCCCCGCAGCTTTAGGTGCAGTCGTTTGCAGATAATCTTTGTTACGTCACACCGTAGGTTTGTTATGAAAATGATAAGACGTAAATATCGTAACCCACTTTAGTAGGAACTATTGTTGGAATAAACCGTCCATATGTACTGAATAATGATGCCATCTATGGCGCTCATTAGGGGAGGCATGTCCAGCAGTGGACTATTATAGGCTGGTGATGATAATGATGATGATGATGATGTACTGAATGAAAATAAACAACAATAGGTAGGAATCTAACACCTTGTACTTAAGACCTTAGTGACATAGTGGGCGAATGTCCGACTGCAACACAGGAGGGATTCCCGCCCCGGCACAAATATTTTTATGCTGCAGATATTTATTTCATGTGTTTTCTATGTAATACTGATATATTGTCCTAGGGCATCTAGGCACCTAGGTAAGGTGCCCTAGGTAAATACCAGACGGAAGTGTCTCCTAAATGTTGTCTGCATTGCCACGCTGAATAGCAATGCTGATGCGCTGTTCTAGATACTCAAAGGCTGCGCCAGATACTGACCACCTCTCGGGTCACACGTCGTGTCGACCAGACCAGTCAGTCCATTTCATTGTAATTTGCTTTGTTAATAAAGGTTTTACCCTTTTAAAAAAAGGTACCTATGTATTGTAATATACCACAGTAATATACAATGAAAAAACATCAATTATAGATAGGCTTGGGTCATAAATACGATAAAGTGCACAGATTTTTTTAAGTCGTCTTGACTTTTTATATTTAATTTCACTCAACCGTATCACGTTTGCTACGTTATATTGAAGCATTTAAAGAAATAATACTTCTAAAAGGGAAAACATACAAAAGTTTCTCTGAAACTGCCAGTGAACCAGTTTCATAAGAGCTATGCCCTCCCCCCGTATCCCTGTTGGCTGGGCGGTTGAGGGGAGGACGGGCAAGGTATACGTTCCTTGTTTTACCAGGAGTTATATGGTAGCATATTGTGACTCGGGAAACTCGCGGAAGTCAACGTGAGCCCTCAGTTACTCCAAGCACTCAGTGTATAGTTGTGCCTTGGGGCGTCCAGTTGTCCGTAAGTAATTCCTCATAATACATTTCATTTCATTGGTAATGGCTAGGTTTGTTCTAGGGCTCTGATTGGCTAGTGATAAATGCAAGGTTGAAAGTATTACGTTTCAATAGCAAAGTAATTTTACAGTACGGTGACGTGCGCTCTGATGCAATATGTTTTACCTACTTAGGTAGGTATTGGCCTATTACAGCATCTCACGATGAGTGATCTTGACCGAAGCCTTGTTCCATTCGTCTTTGCAAATCTTCACATTATGTTCCTTCACACTCTTAGATCTCTCTATAGCACCGAAAGATTTTGTGCTTAGTCAAACTTCATTGGTAGGTAGGTTTTTCATTGTTTTGTAGGTAGGTGTTCCGGGCCTGTAGGTGTTGTTTTTATTCACTTTCGGTCGTTAATATAAAGATGTCCGATAAAAATCTCTACCCAACAAACTCAATACGGCTTGGGGACGTTGGGGACCTATCATACGTTACAATGTCAGCCCAATACAATGAACTATAGTATAATTAAATAAAAAAATAAATAAATCTTTATTATTATAATCAAATGAAGCTCTGAAAAGTCTTGATTAAAACATTTCCTTTAAACTAACCATAACATGCATTAACAGTTAGGTTTATATGAGTATAAATTAAAACTTGTTATGTTATTTTAATATCGAATCCTATTTTCGCCGACACTCTGCTTCGTTAAAACCTTTGAAACTATCATGGTTTTGAACACTAAAGTCATTATCATGGCGCATGAAACTGTGCCGAAATATTGGAAAACTCTAAACTCAAATCATGGTAAATATCCCGATAAAAATGTCTCTGCCTCGTGTTTGAACCAAAGATAATCCCCGATTCAAGGACTTTTTAGGCTTATGTTTTATTAAAACCTAGTAACTTTATTCTCAAACTTGCAACCTTGTAATTCTACATCTAATTGGATATTAAATTACGGAGCTATGTAATATTTATTAAATATATTTCTGAAATAATAAATAAATGAACACAAAGCTGTATATACTCGTACCTTGGGGACGCTTGCGACTGGTATTGATTAGGATCAGTTGAGCTACCTATGGATTGTTTATAACAGTATGCAGTTAGCTCAATCGTTTCTGTAAATAATAGATCTTATTTGGTTATTGAATTGTACTTAAACTTCCAATTAAATAACGTTAATTAAAAGGTGTAATTTCCCATCAAAAATACATTACATTGAACGATAATTTTATAGGTAACGTACCTACTTATTAAAATTGATCATGCAATGTAAACAGAGTCAATCGAATTGTATTTTGTCTCGTGTTTCGCATAATTAGCAAATAACAGCGGAATAGGTCGATATGAGCAAATTGGTAGATTTCAGGTTTCAATAACTTTTTAATTTAGTTACACAAATAAGTATTTTGTAAGCCTAAAGAAATAAAGTTATTGAATCTGAATCTGAATCTGTCCAGCGCTCATATAATTCTTTTCACAGATCAATTAGTAGAAGGTATTAACTATTTACTATTAAATAGCTGGCCGGAGATAAATAAACGCACGACTAAATTATACCTTAACATTAAACATTGATCTATATCTATACTAATATTATAATGAGGACAGATTGGTTTGTTTGAATTATAGGCTCTGAAACTACTGGACCGATCTGAAAAATTTTTTCACCATTAGAATCTTAACTTTCCTGATGAATATAAGCTATAGAATATTTTCAAAAAAGTTAGGATGCCGCATGAAAAATTCAATTTTTGTTGAATACCCGTGCGAAGCCGGGGCTAGTAATAAATAAATAGGTAAACATTATTTTACTATAAAAACTTGCGTCATTCATTAGCCCTAAGGAATGAAACGTTGGTGATCTACCAACAAACTAGGTTCGTAGTTAAACTGCATTTTGAAAATTCAGTAAATAACGAAGGAATTTCCTTCGTTCGTTCCTTTCTTTCGTCGCTAAATATGGCATAAGAATTATGTCTCTCTCCTCCTAGTAAAATATCTTTATAGCAAGGTCGTTTTTATAGCAAGATTGTATTCAGTTGCATGGTAGATTGCCTTGGGGGGATAATATTGACAAGCGTCTTAGCGGCCTTCAATAGCTATTACTTACTCGACTATGGTGTTTTGCATCGTCCTATTGCATGGAAAAAGGTTTTTCATAGACCTTAGAGTTGTGAAGCAAATACTTAGATGGATGTCAGAACTAAATCGATCTTTTCTCTCATCTATCTTTACTTAGATCATTTCTTTCTCGTTTTAATGTAGGTAACATTAAAACGAGGCAGGCATAATTTTCAGAATTTATACTGATGGGGGTTACTGTTCATTTGACACCTCACCGAGTGTTTTCGAAATTTCAGTACAGGAGATATTAATACTCTGAATACTTTGAAAATATATTGAAACAAGTACGACAAGTGCGAGACTAACTCGCGCGCCGAAGGTTTTGAACTTTTGTCGTTTACTACTCGGAGGGGCAGTTGACCCTTTAGAAAATTATCCCCTCCCTTTTTATCCAAATTAAATTTTTGAATGGTAATTTTTTTTTATCTTTTTCAAAATATTTTAAAATGTATAAAATCTACCAAAATTTCAAAATCTTTTTTAGAATCTACAAACCTTTCGTAAGAATACCTACCAAAATACCTTTCATTTGATACCACTTTCGACTCTGTAGGTCCAATTTAAAATTTCGATTTCAAAATTTGTACTGAAAATCTTAATTTTGATTTTTCATTTATTTTTCTATAAATCTGTGCGGGCGCACAAAATGTATTATTGTTTCAAGTCAATATAGCTGCAGTAGTTTCTGAGATATTAAGGATTTAAAACACAAAACTGAATCAAAGTGATCCTATAAGGGTTTTGAAACCGATGTCAAAACCCTAAAAAGTCATTTAAGTTCCCACGTTCCCACTAACATAAATTTTATTATAATATCTGACATTAATGCACTATAACTGGTACCGAATTGTAATAAATGAATCGCTACTATGCTATATTCTATGAATGAAACATTTTATTTACGATGAAAAACTATATATAGGTATCTAGGGACGCAGGACAAGCTTGAAACCAATCTATCAATCTCTGTGCACCGCACCGCACGTATCTATCTAGACATTATTTCATTTATGGACGATTCTGTGTCGATACCATTGTCATTGTAAAGCCATTGGTTACCAGAAATCGGCCCCTCACTTTACATCATAGGGTTTTGCTAAGCTCAGCTTTGGTGATGGCTAACGAACCCGTTCGCTAATCTCAGTCGCTAACGAACCACCATCCTGCTTAATCTGGATCTGACATTGTGTACCTGACACAATCAGCTTGTGATTTAACGTTGGTAGTTATTATTACGTGATGTTAATAACTGCATTCACCTATGGACTAAGCCAACGCTTTGTTATGGTACATGCGAGTTATTAGGTACCTCGCAAAGGTAACAAAAAAAAACCATCAATCCAATAACTTTCACATTGACGATTATTACCTATTATCTCTAATCTCGGACCTTGTCATTTGGGATGCATTCGTAGGCAGAGATGAGAGTAATATTTTGGCAAAAATCGCGGAAAGAACAACACCGGCGCATACAAATAAGGACCCCGATTTCTCCATCAGGAAGATTGCCCGTGTGAGGGTTTTCGCGTTATCTCGCCATCAGACACATCATCCACCCTGAGTCTGCACCCTTATTACCTCTATTATTAATTATAAATTGATCATGCAGCATAGCTGAGTTCTGATCATTGTTGCGATCCCTGAGGAAGGCTTTTGTCCAAGGTGCACGAAGCAGCTTGGACTTCTCTCGTAGATGATAGTGATGTAATTAATACAACCCTAAGTAAACTGAGATGCAGAAACGATCTGTTGTTTCAGATTGAAAAGTAACACGTCATCATAATGGCTGGCGGCAGTGTGCTATGGTTTCGCCATGGCTTGCGTCTGCACGACAACCCTGCACTACTCTCTGCGATGGAAGACAAGAGTGCGCCGCTGTTCCCGGTGTTCATCTTTGATGGGGAGACGGCAGGTCTGTTAAATATACTATTTAGTACACTACTAAATACTATTTAGCAAAACTTTCAAGAATTATATATTTTTACACAAACCTACCATGTTGGGTTACATTAATAAAGTTTTAATATATTTTCAAATCAGTATTTTCGGAACGTTAAAATCAAACAGGTACGAAGGTGGTTGGCTACAACCGCATGCGGTACCTCCTCGAAGCGCTTGACGATCTGGACAGCCAGTTCAAGAAGTACGGCGGACGGCTTCTCATGGTGAAGGCGAACCCCACGGTGTTCATCCGGAGACTTTGGGAGGAGCTAGGTAAGTAACATTATGATCGACAATTTACGCAACATCATCCAGCAACAAAGTAAGTAGGTAGAGTTTGTATCAGGGGTACAAGATAACAGATTTTTTACTTAGCATAGAATACCATAAATTATGATATTTAATTCACGCAACATAATGTAGCAACAAAACGAGCAGAGTTTGTATCTAGAGTACAAGATAACAGTTTTACTAGTTAAAAATAAACTTAGGTAGGTACTTTATTATTTTACTTGTGAGCCTGAAGTGGTAAATTGAAATCTGATTTAAATTTATGAAATCACGCCTTTTTTTTACGAGAATTTGGGCGTGTTCACTGTTTCGATCCAGTGTGAAGCCCGCGCCTGATCTACTTGTACCTATAGATCTGATGAATCTTGAGATCGGTCTACTAAAGGTTCATTGACTACCACGGACGCATCGTAAACATAATATACTGCTGTGAGTGACAAATGTATACCTACCATGCAAATCTTGTGCCCGATGCAAATGTGATCGTATCCCTTATTCGAAGCTTCCACTCTTGCAATTCAGATTCAACTGGCTCGGTCTGACGCCAGGCGTCTGTTTTAATGTCAATATTCTCAAAATGTATTATTGATTTATCATCTTGCGTCTGTATGTATGTAAATGTATTATTGATTTATCACGCTGCGCCCGATACATTTTGGTATTACGTTTGTATGGGAAATTCATCCGTCACCGGAGCCTTAATTGTAATTTTGTTTCTCAATGTAACTTGTTCATCGTCATATTAACAGCAGATGTCCACTGCTAGGCATACGAGTACAATATAAATCTCAAACGAGCTACAAATAGCAGTCTTGGGGCTTACGTACTTCAATTCTCTAACACAAAATTTCTGCTTTGGCTTAGCTTGGGGCTAGATGATGCTGTGTGGATTGTCCAGCATTATTTATTTATTTATTATTATTTATTTAAGTATATGCTTTCTCCAGGAGTCCGTAAGCTATGTTTCGAGCAAGATTGCGAGCCAGTCTGGCGCGCTCGAGACGATGCTGTAAAGAGCGCTTGTCAGGAGATAGGCGTTGTCTTCAAAGAATACGTCGCTCATACCCTTTGGGAGCCCGATACGGTGATAAGGGCCAATGGGGGTATTCCCCCTCTCACATATGAAATGTTCTTGGTAAGTTTTAGAACTAACTAAGTACTTATTTATGTTATTATGCTTAATCTCTAGGAAATTAAATAATGTCCCAAATAATTTCGATTTCGGCGGGACAACTGCTAGATTGCAATTATTTGGACAATGCAATGTTGAGAGACTGCTTTGGTGTTAAAAAAGCATTTTTGGTTTTGGTGTGTGTTACCCTCGATAGAAGCATTTCTTAAGTTGCGGTATTTTGACAGTTTCAATTAAATGGTCGCCGCATACGGGCCACACGTGACAGCCATAAACGCATCCACGATAAGCTAGAAGCGAGGCGCCTCCATATAAAATGTATAAAAACTATATAAATAGTATTCGAACGTTATTTTGTCAAGTTTCTCTTAGTTAAGCATTCTAATTTCATACCTTGTTGGCAGGTATTAATACTGGGGTATTTATTATTCTGATGTAATGTTATTCCAGCACACCGTAGCGACGATCGGCGAGCCGCCTCGTCCAGTGAGTGACGCGGATTTGAACGGCACCAAGTTTGGTACTCTACCTGACTGCTTCTATGACGAATTTACAGTTTTTAACAAGGTAGGTCTCTAGTTATTTGCAAGGCTTTTAAAACTATGCTATTTGTTATTTAATCAAAAAATTATTTTATAAAAGTATCCAATACAATATCATTTATTGCATTCTACAAGTGTTTATAATGTAGCTTATTAAATATCACTATGAACCTAGCTGGGCACACAATAATATGTAAGGAGAGAGAGTAATGTGTCATTGTTTGTTACCATCTTTCTTATTTTTCGTATAGATTTTAAATTCATAAATTGTGTAATTGGCTTTTGTTATTGTTAAATACTTAAATAATTTAACCATTAATAACAAAGACAAGACTTACGACCCGAAAGCTGGTCAGTATCTGGCGCAGCGCATCAGCATTGCCATACGCTAAGTAACGTATTGATCCGACTGGTATTGAAATGGATCAGTTGAGCTACCTAGTTTGTTGGTTATAGTCTGCAGTTAGCTTACTTGTTTCAATTGTAAATGCTATTTCTTATCTGGTTTATAGTTTAAAAAAATGTATATTTGTTTAATTCATCAGCTGCAATGGAATCTTATATTTCATAAAATATCCCCAGACCCCAAAACCAGAAGATCTGGGAATTTTCCTGGAGAACGAAGACATCCGTATGATCCGCTGGGTGGGGGGCGAGTCCACGGCGCTCAAACAAATGCAGCAACGTCTAGCTGTCGAGTACGAGACCTTCTGCAGGTGACTGTTGCCTTAGTATTGCCAGGCTAGGCGCACTCCGCGCTCGTGTCAAATTCTACAAGTACATAGCCGACCGACCGGGTTTATACTGCTAGGGTTGTCACCCAGTGAACGGATAAAACGGAAGCCTTCAAGGAAAATACGCATGCAACGTTGCAAACAAACCGACAAAACTACGTCGCTGATTTTGCAACAAATTGTTAAATCTCGGGAACACAGTTAAAAGTAGATTTTATTCTCTTGATATTTGATAATTAATTGTCGTTTATCCAGTAGTTCGCTTATGTCATTTTCTACACACACAAATGTCATTAGCGCAAGGAATTAAAAATCTAAAAATCTAATCAAATCAAATCAAAAGGCGGGGCATAGGTATTTCTCTTTATAAGGGACTCTACTAAGCATACATGATAGGCCTTAGGAATTTTAAAATGTCTATGACCTCTAATTAATATTTCTTTTTTATGTTTTCGCCTTTGTCGTATCGTTTTGACTCGTACCTACTCTTGATAGAATGAGTCCGTCGAAATAAAAATCGCATTTCGATAACCCTAGCTTTTTTATGTCAAGCGCCCACTGATGGATAAGTTAATTCAAGTTGTTGGACAGCAAATTTACGTTTACTCTCTGTAGATCCAGTGATCAAGATCCATTTGGTTCCATTAAGAAAACTTTTACTCTTTAGATCCATTTCTGATGATTTGGTTCTAACAAGAACTTTTATTATCTGTAGATCCAATGATCAAATTAATTTTATTCCAGTGAGAATACCTTTTGTCTTTAGATCCAATTTTGATGATTTGGTTCTAAGAAGAACTTTTACTTTCTGTAGACCCAATGATCAAGATCCATTTGGTTCCAGTGGTAATACTTTTTATCCTTTAAATCCAAAATTAATTACTTTGATCTAACAATAATTTGTTCACTCTGATTAAAAAGTTCTTGCTTTGCTTCGGGCTGATTCTAGATGAATCGCTTTTAAACAAGATCCGTCAAGTGCGAGTGTAACTCGCGCGCCGAGGGTTTCGAAAATATGCCAATTATACAAATATGCACCTACCCAACAGTTAGACTTGGCTATTTAGTTCAAACTGAAATTTTTTCGACCTAATTCAAAATATTTCAAAAAGTATGACACCTACAAAAATTTCAAAACCTGTTTTGAAATGTACAAACCGATACCTTTTAACTGGCTGAAGTACAAAAAATTAGGGCAAACACCGTAGAAGCAGTTGAGATACCAGTACAATACAAAGATTTTTTAATGGCAGACTACTCGGATAATAAATATAGAATTATTGTATTTAGTTCACAGGACGCGCGGAAACAGTTAGAAAAATTTTATAATTATTTTATGGATGGCACGTACCAAGCCTGTCCTGTCCCTTTTCGTCAGATTTTTATAATTTATGGAGATGTCGGCAGTGACTCTGATAGTACGAACATAATATTTCCATTGGTTTATGTATTCATGTCTCATCAAACGTCGGAGGCTTATACAATCTTGTTCAATATAATTAAATCCCAGATACCAACTTGGCACCCCAAAACTGTAACTACTGACTTTGAGAAAGCCCTTATGCTCGCTTTATCAAAAATACCCTTTACTCGTGTGGAGATGAGTGGTTGCCATTACCATTTTTGTAATGCAATATATTCGCAAAGCTTAGGCTTTAGGCATTAAGAAAACGAAACATAATAGAAGGATCGTTACTCTTTGCACTAAACTTCCCCTACTCCCTGAAAATTGTATAGAAGAGGGCTGGAATTACATATATTAAGAAAGAAATTATGCCTGACAACGATTTAAATAAATTCGTTAATTATTTCGAAAATAATTGGATGAAAGATGAATATTATAAAATCTGGTGTGTGTATGGACTGCGTCATCGCACCAATAATGCCGCGGAAGGTTGGAACCACAATCTAAATACTAACATAAATAAAAATGAGGTGCAATTTTCGCAAATGTTGCATATCTTAGAACAGGAATCATCAATCACTTCCTTAAATTGTAATCGACTGGAAAGATTTAACAAGTCATCGTGCAAACGACGTAAAAGCAGTATTGAAAGTGACAATTGCATTTTGTTTGCTCAGATGCAACTTGTAAATGGGGATATCAATGTTGGACATTTTCTAGATAAACTACGTTAATAAATGTATTTTATTAGAACTACCTATTGCGTTTAAATTATTTATAGATGAATATTATGGCAAGATAAAAAAAGATTTTTATCTAATTATAGGTAAAAAGGTTTGTTAAATTCTGACTTCTCATTTACCAGTTATTGTAAAAGTGGTTTGTATTTAAAAATCAGGCCTTATGACGTCAGTTTCGTAGTTTATTCTCAGTAGATCAAATTTGTGACGCAATTTTTTTAAATAGATTTAATGAGAAAAAAGATTCTTAATGGAACCAATATGGATCTAGTAATTTTGTAAGTAGATGCAATAGATCCAATTTGTGACGTTGTTTTTTAAAATAGATTTATTGGGAAAAAAAGTTCTCAATAGAACCAATTGGATCTTGATCACTAGATCTACAGAGAGTAAACGCAAATTTATGGGCGTGTTAACAGCGCAGTGCAAGCTGAACTGCATTGTATTGTATGTAAGGCAGAGTAGGTTTTTAATTGAAGGATTCCGCGGAGTGCGCCTTATGTACGTTAGTACTATATCTTTATTCTATGGTTTTGTGCGTTTTATTCCTATCAATATCGCTGTAAGTATTTTTTATTAGTTTAGGCCAGGCATACTTTTCACAATGTCGTACAATTATACACTGACAATTATTGAACCAGAATAGGATTTGGAGGAGTTTTTTTTTCATCAAAAATATACAATCAGTCTTCTTCAAATTCTCCATACATACGTATTAGTAACTTTTAATACTGTAGTGGTATGCTTACTTGTAAGAACGGACTTATTGTTTCTAGTATCGTTATATATAATTTCCAGGGGCTCCTTCCTGCCGACGCACGGCAACCCCGACCTGCTGGGGCCTCCGATCTCGCTGAGTCCGGCGCTCAGATTCGGATGCCTCTCAGTCAGAAAGTAAGTTCATTTCAAATTATCATGTGTTAGGATATTATATTGTACTCAGTTTCTTGTGCCACTCAGTTTTTTAGGGTTTGACATCGGTTTGATAACCCTTATGGAATCGCTTTTTTCTGAATTGTGTTTGGAATGTTTAATATCTCAGAAACTATTACAGCTATTGACTTGAATTTTGAAATAATAATATGTTTCGTGCGCCTATACAGTTTATTTATACTAAGGAAATGAAAATTCAAAATGATGATTTTCAGTACAAACGCCAGTCTGTAATATTTGTACTGTAAGTCTTCCCGATCTATACTCGGGAATCAAAACGACGACCACTGTGGCGCGGTCCACTTGCGACGCAGGAGGTTGCGGGTTCGATTCCCGCCTCGGGACAAATATTTGTACGATCTGCAGATATTTTTTCAGGGTTCTGGTTGTTTTCTATGTAAAATAAAAAATATCTATCTATGTAATAATATTGTATTATGTATATCAGTCATCATGTACCCATAACACAAGCTCTGCTAACCTTGGGGCTAGATGATGCTGTGTGGATTGTCCAGCATTATTTATTTATTTATTTATCAAAGCGCAAACTCCTGCGTCATGGCCCACCGCACAACATTACCCCCAACATCGCAATATAGCCATAACATATGCTCTGCTTAGCTTGGGGCTAGATAATACTGTTTTAATTGTTCAGCATAACGAATTTACACATAATTTATACAGGGCTAGGTTTGTACCTACTATCTTTAATTTTTGGAAGTAAGGCTTACCTACTGTCTGTTTGGTCTATGTTGGCTAAGAGACGTATAAGTTTTTTTTTTGCTGCGTAAAGATCAACTCTAGTAGTACAACGCAATTCTAGTGATCAACTACACTAACAAGGTTTAGTTCTTTTGAGCCGTCTCACTGTTTTCGTGACGATGAAGCCTCAATAACAATAAAGCACTTAACAAAACCTTACTAACTTACTTTAAAAAAAAACTTTTTGTAATATCTAAAACTTCTCATTCAGCCAAGGCGAGGATAGTTTTAAAGGAAGTGTCAAAATAATCTGTCTTCTTTCAGATTCTACTGGAGTCTTCAGGATCTGTTTGAGCAGGTGCATCAAGGGCAGTTGAAGAGTTCCTCCCAATGTATCTCAGGTACTAATAATATAAAGTGGGAAGATTTGTTTGTTTATTGTTTGAATTTAATAGGCTCCGAAACTACTGGACCGATTGAAAAATACTTCACCATTAGAATCCTAAATTTTCCCTGCTGAGTTCCTATGGGCTATAGAATATTTTCAAATAAGTTGGCTGGTTGGATATGCATTCAATTTTTGTTAAATACCCGTGCTAAGCCGGGGAGTACTGCTAGTATTGAATTAAAAAAAAAAAAAAAACAAAAATCTGTGCTTTATTAATTTTCTTTAGACCTAGCAGGACTCTTGGGACAAGTCACAAAATACAAGTTGCTTAAGTAATAAAAATGGGAATAAATTGATCACTTTGATTCATTGTTCACTTCAATCTTTTTAAGGTAAAGTAAAGGAGCGAACAAGAAACCTTTACCTTGTTAGTTAAATTAATCATTATGGAATATAGAATAATTTATGTCTGAATTTCAGGTCAGTTGATCTGGCGCGAGTATTTCTACACGATGAGCGTGAACAACCCCAACTACGGTCAGATGGCAGACAACCCCATCTGTCTGGACATTCCGTGGAAGAACCCCGAGGGGGATGAGTTACAGAGGTGAGTCATGTAATAATATATAAATATGCCGGACAATCCACAACAACATCAGCCTATATCAGTCCACTGCTGGACATAGGCCTCCCCTAATGCGCGCCATAGGTGGCGTTATTTCATCTGTGGGTTGTTGCCCATAATACCCACGCTGGGCATGCGGGTTGGGGATCGCAGTTTGGTGGAGTTGTTCTGCAGAGGGCGCTGCTGCCCGCCCCCCGGTGTGTTTCCCTGAGTCGCCTCTTACGACATCCACGGGAAGAGTGGGAGTGGTGAAATTCTATGCCGGCACCACACGGTCCGTATATGAGTAATAGAAAGGTAAATGATCTCAAGAGGTGCAAATAAACAGGTCTCAATAGAGATTACGCAATTGCTCCCCTTGGAGTCGAGACCCTAGGTCCGAGGGGTACCGAAGCTTTCTAAATAAATAAATAATGCCGGACAATCAACACAACACCATCTAGCCCCAAGCTAAGCAGAGCTTGTTATGGGAACTAGATGACTGATATACATAATACAATATATTAAATAGATAGATATTTTTTATTATATATGGAAAACGACCGGAACACCCTTAACAAATATCTACAGATCGTACAAATATTTGCTCCCCGATACCCTTGATCCGTGAGGTACCGAGGCTTTAAAAATTATCCGAGCGTCTGGTCGAAGCGACGAGTGACCCGAGAGCTGGTCAGTATCTGGCGCAGCGCATCAGCATTGCCATACAGCGAGGCAATGCAGTCAGCATCTTGGGTACACTTCCAACTGGTATTGATATGATATAGAGTTGAGCTGCCTGTAGTTTTTTTGCAACTGTCTGCAGTTAGCTCTTGTACCTGTTTTGATGGATGTTGTAAATGTACCTGTTTTGATGGATGAGATCTAGATGAGAAGACGAGCTCAGAAAATAGCTGGCCCCGACTGGATTCAAATAGCTCAATCTCGAGATGACTGGCTATCTTTGGAGGAGGCCTTTACCTGTAACCAATATGTAACAAAAAATAATTAGCTACTAAAATATTATAAAATATATAATAGTAAAAATTGATTTAAGAACTTTGTATTACCAATTTACTGCAGAGAAATAAAAGGCTTTTTTATTTTATTTGTTTATAATGGATAGCCAATAAATAATCGTACTCGTTCCAGGCGGAAAGAAGGGCACACCTTGACTTACCTTCGCCCACCGCGCCACAGACTGTCTTTTAGTGTGTTTATTTCTTGCACCAGATGGAAGGAAGGGCGCACGGGGTTCCCGTTCATAGACGCGGCGATGCGTCAGCTCCTCACGGAGGGGTGGCTGCACCACGCGGTGAGGAACACCGTGGCCTCGTTCCTCACGCGCGGCACGCTGTGGCTCTCCTGGGAGCACGGCCTACAGCACTTCCTCAAGTACCTGCTCGACGCTGACTGGTGGGTCTTCATCATCATCACCAGCCTATAATAGTCCACTGCTGGACATAGGCCTCCCCTAATGAGCGCCATAGATGGCATCATTATGTGGGGGTTATTACCCATAATCCCCACGCTGGGCATGCGGGTTGGGGATCGCAGTTCGTGTAGTTGTTCTGCAGAAGGCGCTGCTGCCCCCCGCTGTGTTTCCCTTAGTCGCCTCTTACGACACCCACGGGAAGAGTTGGGGTGGTGAAATTCTATGCCGGCACCACACGGCTTGGGGGGGGTCTTCATACCTATACCTAATTATGTTCAGTATTAGGTTCCCGTTCATAGACGCGGCGATGCGGCAGCTCCGCAAATATTTTATTATGCATCTCAAAAAACATTTATAGGTACTTAAAACTATACTGCCCTGATAACGAAGAAGGGCACAACTAACAAATTGTAAAAGTCGAGATAAATGGGTTTAAAGTTTTTCGATGTTTTTAATGAATTTATAAAATATTTTAATGCAATTAGTTGCATATACATAAGATCTCCCTTAACATAGTTTTATTATTTATTTATCATGTCCCATTATTTTTAAAATCATGACTTTTCCTTTTAACTTAGTACAAAAAATTAAATTAAAGTATTAATTTTACATCAAAAGGTCACAACTAGCCAATTGCGACTTTTTAATGATAATAAGCTGTAACTGGGATAAAGACGCAGTAAGTGAAACATCTAATGCGTGCTCACTATTAACACGAACGAAGAAGTGAAGTTTGTAAATGCTGTTCTAAATGTCCACATTCTCTGTGTCCATAGGTCCGTATGCGCGGGTAATTGGATGTGGGTGTCATCTTCCGCATTCGAAGCCTTGTTGGACACGGGCGAGTGCGCCTGTCCAGTGCGACTCGGCCAGCGACTCGACCCGAGCGGCGAGTACGTGCGGCGATACGTACCGGAGCTGGGGAAAATGCCCACTGACTATATGTGAGTACTTGTTGCTGATATAGACTCTGTTTTGGGAAAAATATTAATAGGAGGGGGGGGGGGGGGGGGGTGAAAATCTTTGAAGTTTTGTTGGATACAAGCTGGAGAGAATGCCGTCTGTTATAACGTTAATACCATTATATGTATGTATATTCTGCTATTATGTTGGTGGTTGTAATCGGTTGGTGACGAATTCGAGACATGGAAGACTTCTTCAGAAGTTAATCATACTCGCTCCGCTCTCCAACATTGAAACTCTAACTACAAGCTAGGTTTCCCGGATGCCTTCGCTCTCTCACTAACCTAACTACTCGTCCTTCCAATAACGAGCCATTGAAGGCGCCAGAACTTAATCATACTCGCTCCCCTCTCTATATTGACTAACTCAAAACAAAAATTCACAGCTCGCTTAGCTCGCTGACTAAACTCATTTCCCAGTTACGAGCCGTGGAAGGCGCCACTACAGGTGCAACAGCGCGCTAAGTGCGTCATCGGCGTGCAATACCCGGGCCCGCTCGTCAACCATGAAGTCGCCGGCGCTCGGAACCGGAATGCTATGAAGGTAAACTTTATTCTATTATATGGTCTATTCTACCAAATCTTTCGCTATACAAGCTATACGTCTTTGGAATGCTCTCCCCAAGGTACTTCCTTAACTTTAAGCATGTCTGTTTGTAATGTTTTCTTTCTTTGTGTGTATTAAATTATTTTGTATAATTCTTCGAACATGACGATTCTGAACAAATGTGAATCTGAAACAAATTATGACGTCAACCCATTCCTAATTTATTGTTTTCTATTTTTTTCCTTGGCAGCCTTGCCAAAACAAACAAAACCAACTAATATAGAGATAGATAATCGATAAGATAATCATCATGTATAAAAGTGTATAAGTCTAAAGTATAAGTGACTTCTGACATCCTATCATCATTCTCATGTCAATTATTTATTATCCCATATATAATATCTTTTATTTTTTCTAGATGATACTGAGTGGATTGTCCAGAATTTTCATTATTTTATTTTTATGTATTTTATCTCAGTCTAGTTGCGTTTGGTCGGAGTCAGTATCATTGTAACTCGAACCGATCTCACACTATTAGATTGGCGCATCGGCATTGATTGACGCCATCGAGTACGTATCCAGTAGAGTTGAAATGTCAGATATGATTTTTATGAAAATATTCAGCCAAAAAGTACACAGAATAATAAAAAGTGTCAACTGTTGTCATTGGCTGAAGCAATGTCATTTGATAAAAAGGGATGGGGTAAAACTGATTCTTATATCGATGTTTTGGCGAGTTTCATATTTAAGATTAATGATTTTTAATAAAATAATGCTCATTTGTTTATGTTTTAAAATTTAATAATGCTACTTTGTTTCATTTAATTAATATTTCACAAATTATAATAATGAGTACAATAGTATTATATATGGTGTTATTATAAAATGCCTTTTTTTTAAACATTTCGAGAAACGACGGTGTCTTACTTCATCGGAATCCAGTTTTATCGTCTTGTAGGCTTTGCCAAATATCTTTCGATATAATGTTGTGTAGGAAATCTTCAAAAAAATTTAATTCGATGTAATAACAGTTCCTCAAAGTACAATAAAATTCTTACGGGACCCTTCTACACACAACAATCAAAAAAACTTAGATACAAAAAAGTATTTCAAAAAAGTACCTTATTTATAAGTTTACAAATAGCTAGCAATAAACCTACTCAATCGTTCAAATATCACAAGCTAAAACATTACATCTTAATCGGTATTGTGTGATATCATGCTTGACCTGAAGTATCGATATCGATAGCTTGAACCAGCAAGTTCCTTCTATAAATAAGTAAGTGCTAAACCACAGACGGGTTACAGAGATGCGCGGTTTTTGTATGGCGCCTCTACTGGATATGTACTCGATGATTGACGCTTACACAAGTTCAATTATAAAATTTCATTGTTTTGAAATTATAAAATTCATTCTTTTGAAATCTTTGGCTTCGATCTACAAGCATTCGGGACGCGTCAGGTTGACAGTTGAACCAGTGCATCCAAAGATAGTTGAAATGTCTTTGAGTGCATCGCAAATCTTTCCTACCGAGTGTGCGAGGTGTTGGTACTAATTGACATCCATGCCATGCATTAGATGGTCCATCCGATGCACGGAATACTAATGTCAGAAGTTCCGTTCTAACTTGTGCCTTTCCAAGCCAAAAATTTAATCTGTGATTATTTGTCTTCTCGCACAACTTACGGTGTTACCATCTCTAAAAGGAATTTTATGACAATAAATGTTTTATTACCACGCGAGGTTTTGAAGCGTTATCCAATGCGAATGCGCCGTAAAGACATGTGACTGTCCTTCCAGATATTAAGACGTTCCGCTGGCAGACCCTTTCTGAAGAACATGTGGTTCGAAAAGATTGGGGTTCGTTATTTCAGTATTTTACGGATGTGGACTGATTGTGACCACACTATTTATACAGATAGGTACCTTTTGTAGGTATCTGTATGCAATGATTTATTTGCAAAACAACGATATATGGTGGGTATGTCTTAGATTTACTATTTCTTTTCAATAAAAACTATCTATCTGTCATCTTTCTACGGCACCTCACTAATGGCCCGCGTCATATGGCTAAATCTGGCTTTAATAATTTGTTTTTTATGCAGAGAGGTGCTTTTCGTTAAAATTTTAAAAATGATTCCACTTGTCTGAGGCACCTGAGCTTCCAAACGGTGTTTTCGTTTTAAAGCTAACATCATCATGTGCTTATTATCAATAAGCACATGATCAAGTTACCTTCTCAGGAATAGGAACCTCGATCTTCCTATCTTATTTCGACTCGAGTTACGTTGTCACCTAAATCATTGGAGGACTCGAAGTCGAGTTCGCGATTTTAAGGGCGGGAAGTGGGGTCGTTAGTAGTGGTGATTTTTTCTTTTCTTTAAAATGTGTTTAAACAACAAAATCCCGATTCATGAGGTCCATGTCCGTTGTTAATTTATAACCCATACCTTATCTATTTCACTATCACTGCTGGCTGTAGGCCTACTACTACGGTTTGTGCCTTACACTTCTGTCTTGGGCTGCTCGCATCCATCGATCATTATCTATTTACGAGTATTATTGCAGGGTTTTATTTCACATGCCCTGTTAGGTACCTATTGTAATTCATTGATTAACAAAGATAAATATATAGTACCTATACACACACTTTATATCTATTCCCTAAAAATTTAAGCCACCATAAGCCAGAGTGCCCAAAATATAATGTTTACCTAAATATATATCTGTGGTTTACCTACATAAAAACAAACATACCACCCTGAGAAGGTATATGTGGAACAAATCTTGTAACTGAATTTTAGATCAGCTATCCGCAACCAATTGAAATTTTAAAAAATTATCCAAATCCAATGACATGCAATGGCAATGTTGTGGTACTATCTAACAGTAAAGTCAGTTGGTTATTAGAACTCCTAAACAAAACGACGTAACCCCGAGTTTGAATTCATTAGATTAATCTTCCCAAGCACTATAGAGACCTTGATGACCACAATAACTGAATTTATGACTAAAAGCTTGTTTATAAAAAGTATTTAATATCAAAATCAATGAGCCTGCACAGGTATTCCGCTATTTCACTATACACCCATAACCTATCTAAATTGAATATCTCCGTCTAGAACCAATGATGGTAAACCTAACATATTATTTCTTTACCAGGAATTGCGCCATATCTTGCAAAAGGCACCTCCGCACTTATGCCCGTCGTCAGAAGAAGAAATCCGTCAGTTCATGTGGCTGAACAACGAATCTCAGGTCGCCAATACATCTGCTAATACTAATTAGTCTATGAATCATACTGGTATAGTGGATTTTGGTAGTGGGGTTCGATTCCGTTCGTATCATCGGTTTTGTTCTAGATTTAGTTTTGTGTTTAAAGACTAGTTCTTTCGGAGCATTTAAGCATCTAAGTTTAGAAAACATAGATTATACATATGGAGGTATATAGGATGTATATGTAGGTTGATGCGTTATATTCCGATTTAATAAGTCTCATTCTATAACCACCTATTTTCAGCCGTATTACGCCTATATGGTTCCAGTGCACCAAAATTCGCGGGCCCTTTCATAACGTTGGAACATTTTAGGTGCTGTCAAATTATTATATTTTGTTACATAGTTATATAAATGAACAGGCGAAAGCATTAAAGCCATATTCCTTTGTTTAATATTATTTAGTTTTATGATACATGTCTTTACTGGTCAGACATTTTTTTGTGTGTAGTTTAGTTAAATTCTGTGTGATTGGACACCATAAGTGTATTAATGTGGGTAGGTACCGACCGGCGGCGTTACGGGGCGTTGCGTAACGCGTTACACAGTAATGGTTCGTGCACTCGTACGAAGTACGTACAGGGTAAGGCGGTCGCAACGAGCAACGAGATTGGCTTTAGCATATGGCGTGTAACTTATCATGTCGGCTATGAATGGTACGCTTCGTAACATAGGTCAGAACATACTTCAATAGTTAAGATTACCAGAGTATGAACGATCGTTAGTTTTACACTATTATGATTAGGTACTTACCATATTAATTAAATATAAGTTTTAAGGTATAAATGTTATGCTATGAATGCCTTATAAATTTATTGAGTTACAAAAATAAAAATTTGTTTGATTTACTTGTTAAAATGTAAGTTTCTTTAATTTTTGTTACTTAATGTATAATTTTCTTTGTACTTTATTGGCTTAGTGAACTTATGTTGTAAACCCAAGTACAATAAAATACAAATTAATTAGAGAAAATATTAAATTTACAAAAAAATATTTTATATTATTATATCTATTTGATATCAGTGTTGGAAAATAGTCGTAACTAATGTACTGTGATTATTTGTGGTAGACAAAAATGAATTTATATATGCCAAATATAAATTTGTACATATTTTAGGATGTTTAAATATAATGCATTAGATTAGTGAATCTCAGTTACCTACTTACACGAAATAAAAAATTATAGAATAAAACAAATCTTTTATTTACAGTTGTACAACAACAACACTTAGGAATGATCATTAACATTTTTTTCTTAAATCTAATGATTGAATATATTTCTTAGACAACAATTTTCAGGCCTATCAATAACTTTCCTTAGCTACAGTTAACCGGTTATAAAATATTCAAAAAAGTCTTCTTTAATCCAACATGGTTCTAAATTGCAAGGGACTTTAGTCTTTTCTAAATGCCACAACCTGTCACTTTGTCAAACCCAGAGCTTGGATTAGACTTTACAAGACCCCTGATTTTAGCGTATGATTTGGATTATACATTTGCTATCTCCAGTAGTTTTGATAGGCAGCTATAGCTTAAAATATGATGTAAAATTCAAGCCACTTTCCGTCCTGCATTTGAAATAGCGTCTCATGAAGCAACCACATCTACAGCCAGTAAATCCACAAGACTATTGAACACTTTGCTAGTGTTAGAGTCTGGTAGTTCTACCACCGCTGCTAATCCTTGTCCAACGAGGTTACCGACGCGTGGGTCGATGGGTAAGCTTCCGAGGAACGGTATCTTGGCGTATTCTGCGAGTGCGCTTCCGCCGCCGCTTGAGAATATGTTTGTGCATTCACTGCAGTGAGGGCATTCATATCTGTAAGGGAGAGTTTGTTTTTTAATGTTTTCTAACGTGAATGTTACGTTTATGGTAAAGGAAAGTGTTACTTAAGCATATATTGATGACTGACTAAGCTTTAATAATAAGGGTCTGAGTATGTTAAGCTAAGCAGTTTGAGCTTGCAATGTGCTAGGCGCTATTAAAGACCAAGTATATAGTTTACGATGTATCAAAGGTTGTGGTGTTTTCAGTATTATACAATACAATAAAAAGTGATACAAATATACAAAAATACAAAACTGACTACTGAAACTCCACAAAAATCTGACAAATTGAATTGAACTGCATCTAGTGCAAAATAACTAAATTGGTAAGGCTATATATTCCTGCAGCAAATAAACACCACTCAAAGACAATAACAAATTAATGTTAGACTGACTGTTTGAATCTGAATAAATAAAAATCTTCCTAAAACTTGCGGCTACTATCCTAATGAATTAAATGTCTGTCCTTGAAACTTCTTTAGAAACATAGATAATGTTACCCATCTCACATCAGATTTAAAAGTTTGTGCAGGGCTACAATATTGGCAATATCAATGTTGCCCACAATGAGTATCGGTTTAATTAGGTTGATGGATAAAAATCTTATCTGATAACCAAACTCATTATTCCAAACCAAACTCATTCCATTATGGTCTTATCAAAACACCAAAGAATATGGTGACTCACCCGCTCATATTCTCAATAATGCCAGTGATAGGGATGCCAGTTTTCTTGCAGAATGTGATCTCCTTCCTCACATCCTCTATGGCCACCTCCTGGGGGGTCGTGACGAGGATGGCAGAGCAGTTTGGAACATTTCTTAGATTCTCCATCACCGTGATGTGCTCATCTGATGTGCCTGGAATTGAATTTTATGTTACTGGCTTGTTAACCTCGTCATAAATGTAAGGAAAGTCTCCTTATATGCAAGCTATCTTGAAGCTTTGCATTTAAGTAAACATATAACATTACATATAAGTATTAAGGTGATACAACTGTTAGACCAGGCACTTTCTGTCCGTTAAATGAAAACTAGCCATGTGATTGGCGGTCCGGTATGAATATTTGACAGTATCATACCTGGAGGTGTATCAATGATAAGAAAGTCCAAATCTTGCCAATAAACATCTTCCAAGAACTGCTTGATCATTGAAGTTTTCTTAGGTCCTCTCCACACGACTGCATCATTCCTAGAGTTCAGCAGGAATGCAATGGACATCACTCCGAGCCTCTGCTCTTTGTCCATGTAGACTGGCACCCAGCCGTCTGGCCCTTGGTGGACGTTTTGGGACTCCAGGTTTAGCATGTAGGGTACGCTTGGGCCACATAGGTCTATGTCCAGTAAACCAACCTTTAGAGGACAAAATCGAGTTAGTCCAAGGGGCTGCCGTAAGAATCGAAAGCTTGAAATGAATCAGCTGGTGTATTTCGTAAAAGCCGACTAAGGGAACCTACCAGATGAAAGCCAACAAATTCCTTCCAAAGCAAACTGGAGTACGACTTACTTTGTAACCTCTTTCTTTAAGTGAAAGAGCAAGCTGTGTGCTAACAGTGGATTTTCCAACACCACCTTTGCCAGAAAGAACTAATATGACACGTTTTACTTGATTTATCATGATGATACAAGAAATTCAAGTAATGCTAGATAAATATAAGTCTTTGAAATTAGTTTTTTCGAAGAACAACATAAACATCGCCTGCCTGAAGAAGATGGTATTCAGCCGATTTGATCTGACATTGACATATACCAAATTTGTTTTTTAGTGGAGGCGACCAGATTCCTTTTGGACGAAAGAAATACAATCGGGGTTACCACGTCGTGGATAGTCGTCGTCGTCGGTCGTGGGTCGTGGAACATTGTCTGATAGCGCGCGCTTGCGCTCTAGCTACTAGCGATTTTGCCAGTGGCGCCCCCTCGCCCTAATATGGAAAATAAGGGAATTTATTCCAGTTTTGAAAAAAATTTCGTGGTGTCGGACGTGTTGTCAACCTCCTGGATATATCTTGGTTAGAAAAAGCTATTGTTTATTAGTTTTTCTTGATTAATTTGTTGATTTATCACACAATATTTCATTAGTTTCAATAGCCGCGTCGATTGCTATCGAGAAACGAAGTGAACAAGTTTTGTGTACGATTTATTTTGGTTTTCGTGGTTGTGCGAGGATTTACCCCAGCGGTTCTGGATTTGCGGCCCTGCTCGTCAATTCTCGAAGTTTATGAGGTATTTAGCTGTGAATGTTTAACGATTGTGAATTATTACTTAAAGTTTTAGTCAGTATTTGTGGTTTGAGCCAGCGAGAAGACGCGCGTGTTTAAATTGTCGGCATGCGGGCGTTTATCAGCGGCCGACCCACCCCTTGCGGGGTCTAATCTAGGGGACTGTACTCGTAATGGTTTGCGTGCAAAATGTCTTAATCTTACGGAGGGATCTCAGTTTTTGAATAAAATAGAATGTTGTATTGATTTTTCTATGAATGTAGTTACAGTTCTTGGTAGTGGCACCATAATGTATCTTGTGTTTGGTGAACTTTCAGAGTAGCATATACTACGTACAGTAGCTTCTCCAGCATTGTTTTCTGTTATGTTCCTTTATTTAGCAGACACCTTACCTATGGACCCACCCACTTGGGATTTACTCCGACTCAGGAATACAATGTGTGTACAAAGCTACTATTCATTAATAGTTATTTGTACTATTTCTTTAGGTACCTACTATAATTTATTAGATTTAATTAGTAGGCACCTTTACCAGCAAAAGTTAGTATGTGCAAAGACCAATTAATTGTAAATCCATTTAAAGAATTACAACAGATAGGTACCTACTTTCTTCATCTGTTGTTGCTGCATTGCAAATTGCTTCACTTTTCTCAGCAAAATACAACCTTAATCTACAACAGATTGATAAAAATCTTGAGCGCCTCATTACTTATTTATATTTTATTATTTGAATTGTGTCTTGTACAATGTATAGTGTGCGTTGTCTTGCAAGTTGCAACACATAATACACACTACAGATAAGAGGAATACATAATGTTTACATTTATTTACTAACAAGAGAACATCATTTGCAATTACAACACATTTGGTATTCTACTCATGTATGAACCAGCATACACCTTGAATAATGATTATTTGAACCTTTGATGTCTTCCATCATATAAATATGTAGATTATAGGTTGAGTGTCATATCTGATCTTACTAGATAAACTACACATACAACACACACACTATAATAGGTATACTCGGGCAATGCTGACGAGGAATGACTTGATGCACACATTGAAAAACTTCCTATGGTTCAACATATCCAAGAAGTAGACATCTAATTATAAAAGAGATGTACGTAACATGTCTAGGTTCCTAATTCAGTAACTTTCATCGCAGAGCATTCTGCACTTCTACAGTTCATGTAGCATCTGACATCAAAAGATTTGCCTACCTGACCTACAAGACTTGTTTACTAGCCAAAATCGAACTTAAGTGCTAAAGTTGGGAACCAAGAAATGTCCATAGTTACAAAAACACCCGAAAATAACTCGTCAGCGATGTCGGATTTAAAAATAGGTAGGTAGGTACGATCCCTCGCGCGTTAATTAGTACGAACCCCAAGGCCGTGGTAACCCCAAAATGAATAAATAAGGGGAGGTTATTGCTTATTGCTACCCGGTGAGTCATACCATGGAGGATCAATGATCATGGAATGCAGTTTTGACCATAACAGTGTAGGGATAGGGTGGTTTCCTATTTCGACCCCACTCGAGCAAAGCTGCGTGTCAAATTATAGAGCCACATAAGAGCTACGTGTGGGTCAAACATAGCACAGCTTAATATTATAGGATCGCTTGATATGGAGCAAGCCGGACAGCGATTTGACATATTCCTCAGATAGGCTACAAATGCAAATCATCAGAGCGCTGCCTGTAGCCAATGCAATCTGATGGAGGGCATCAGTCGAAAAAATATTTAGATGAAGAGGGAGTGGGCCCGCCATATCTCACGCAGAATCTATAACAGCTGGGGTAAACATGTTCTTAAGGCGAGGTATTCCTGCAGCTGTAGGCATTTTGTCCTGTCTAAAGTTGCGCGCGAAATACTTAGCGCAGATGCAGCGCCAACGACATAGTATAGAAATAAGCAGTAGCATAATATTATTTCACTTTAGAAACGCTGTTGCTATGATCAAACTTTGTTAATAGTTTTCAGTTAGAGTTTCGTAAATAAATGAAGTTGTTACAACTTCATCTCTATTTATGTTTCTTAATATAGATAATGAATTAATAATAAAGTAATTGATCCCAAGATAACCAACCAAACCAAGAACGCTGAAAAACGTCCGGACCAGACCAACAAAAGGCATAGTTAATTTCCGAACTTCGTTTTTTAAGTACCTACAAAATTTGAAATAAATCCTCAAATAAAGAAGACAAAGAAGCAAATAGAGAACATTCGCTTCTATGATTTAAAATTTAGTTTGAAATAAATACAAAGAATAAAGGGTATCAAATAAAACAATTATAATAAAATATTATTATTTTCTCAAAATTCTCCAATATTCAATTCTAGCGTGCTTGTACCCGGTTAGTGGCTCAGGAGATGATAAGGCTATGGACATCACATAATTATTTTTTCCATTTGTGGTAAGGCTAGGAAGTCTATAATTTACAATTCTTTTTTCGACCTTTTTCAACGTATTTTACTTAGTATGAAACTTAGGCGATTTTCAAAACCTGTTTTGAATTGTCGAATTCCATACCTTTGATTTGAATTGCTCTCAATGAAAAAGTCTCATTGTATGAAAATTTGTTTTATGACCATATTTCAAAAAGTTTAATTTTTACAGACTTCTCTATATTTTTTCTGTAAATTATAAATCTATATCTACAAACGCATAGTACATTTTACATCGATCACTCTGCAATCTTCGGAGATAGGGGGTTGGTGGGGGAATGGTTAATTTTTTGACCATTTATTACATTTCACATCGATCGCTCTGCAATCTTTGGAGATAAGGGGGGGAATGGTCATTTATTCGACCTTTTTCTAAATATTTCAAAAAGTATAAAATTCATCAAAATTTCAAAATCTGTTTTGGAATGTGCAAATTGAAACCTTTCATTTGATACCCCATTCGACTCTGTAGGGTCCCATTTCAATATTCAATTTCAAAATTTGTACCTACTGAAAATCTTTATTTTGATTTTTCATTTTTTCATTTTTGCCGACCAGAGCGAGGTCGGCGCATTCTGCAGTGTTCGGGGAACTTCGGGAGGCTCGGCCGTCCGAGAAAGCCCGAACACTGCATCGATATGCTGCACACTTCGGGCTGCGTTTATTCAATAACTATTCTTACTCTTTATCTGTTTATATCAATTAGGTACCTTAGTAGTTTAAGACACAAAAATTTTGTTTTATCACTCACGTAATAAAAAACGTAAAGTATGTAACCAGAGGAATGTAACATTCGAGTCAAATCCTCAAGGGCTTAACGAATGTTAATATTTAATAACTAGAATAAGTTTTTCAAGAATAAATAAAAAAAAAAAAAAAATATTTTCATAATTCGCCGCCCCACCGAATACATAATATGGTAACCGACTATTACTATAGAAGTGTTTTTATTTGAAATAATTGTTTCTGAGGTGCGATTACACCTTGTGAATTTTTTTCAGGCAAATCGTACGAGTAGTTCTTGAGATAGGCTTTTTGTAATGGGTTTTACTTTTTTATTAAACGAAAAATAAAAACAGCTCTTTGATCCGAACAACATCGCAACAGGTTAATTCTCACTCCTCGATATCTCGCTTTTTATTGTAAGATGTGATTGCGGTTTTATTCGGGAAAAAAAGATAAAACTTATTTTACGTAAAGTAGAAAACGCTCTTATTCATGTTTTAATTGCAGTTTTTTACTATATAATAATTTAAAAAATCTGAAAACAAGCAGCGGAGCCATAATAGAATAAGAATATAGGTATAGCGCACGGTTTAATTATTGAATTTTTCATCTGGGTCCCTAACTATGGTCATCACGGAAAATTTAGCATTTTAATGATAAAAAAAAAATTCAAATCGGTCCAGTAGTTTCGGAACAATTCAAACAAACAAACAATCAAATCTTTCCTCTTTATAATATTAGTATAGATAAAAGAAACCTATTAACATGTAATAAAATTATAGATTAAAAACTAGAGGTAAGCAGCTCGGGGGGAGTGCCTTGCCTTAGGCGGCCTTATCGCATTGGAGTTTTTACTTTTCATAACCTAAAACGTCTTTGATTTGATGGTAATCGATATCCATGTGTAAAATCTGCGATAGTAAACTTTCAGCCATCTTGGATTTCAGCACCAGCATTGGTGCTGAAATCCAAGAAAGCGAGCTGTGCTGATCCTTGGGATCAGCACAGCTCGCTTCGCTCGCCGTGCTGTTCCTCTTTGTCGCATTGCAGCTCGCTTCGCTCGCCGCAGTGCTTCACCCGCTTGCTGGGAGAGGGGGGTCGTGGGGGTCACAGCACGTCTCGCTTCGCTCGCCGTGCTATTCTCCTTAGTCGCATTGCAGCTGGCATCGCTCGCCGCAATGCTCCACCCGAAAAAAAAGGTCAAAATTTGGCCAATTTTCGGTTTTTTATAAAAAAAGAGGGTCTGGGGGGTCAAAGGGTTCAAACTTTATTTTGGGTTCAAAATGATTTCTTCTCCTCTACATAACTGTGAAAAAATTTTTCTTCTAGGTCGATCCGTTTGGGAGATACAAAAAGGGGGGGTGAAAATGTGGGTGGAGGGGGGGTGATTTTTTTTTATTTTTCAACACTAGAAGAAACCTTCTATACGACTCCGCAATCCAAATTTTTCTATAACGACTATTTCCGGTAGCAACTTCAAAAGGGGGGTCTGGGGGCAAAGGGAGGGGGGAATTTTTGCCTGCCTTTGAACTATTTGACCCCCTCTATACAACCCCACAAAAAATAACATTCAGTATGGCTCTGTTTGGGAGCCCCCCTAAAGGGGGGGGGGGAGAAGGGGCAAATTTGGAAAAGTCGGAATTTTCCTTAGGTCCCCCCGATGCCCTCTATACGATTCCGTAAAAAAAACCATACCTATGATGGTGGAGGGGGCTCCACCATCAAGGAGAACAATTATGTCAATGCTTTATAGATATATAAAATGTTAATGTAGTTAACTAAATATTATTGGCAATAAATCATTCCAGTAAGTAGATAATATATTTTTAAACTAGAACAATAACCTTTATTAATTTTCTGCCTTACATACCGATGATTTTATACTATGGCACTACGACCGTCACATATCATGTCAAAGGTTGAAGTAAAATTGAATCTAACGCCATTGTGTCAGAGACTAAAATTGCATAACAAATGAAACATTTACGTACTTCATAAATTAGCGGAAAAATTGACATAGGTCCGTCGTCTGTAAGCGCCAGAGCGCGACTGATCGTGTCTGCCAAGCCACCACGCTTGTGAATTTTGTAGTTATTTCAAAATAGTGATTTTGAAAATCATTTTATCAGGACAAACTCTGCGAATTTGTCTAGAAATAGTTACTGTCTTTAATTGAGTACAAAAAAAAACTTAAAATATCACATGGTTTAGTCATAATATTGAAAAAACATTTCAAAAAGGGGTAACTTCGAGATTTTTTTTTCCCGAGCGAAGTTTATAAAATCTTGTATCTGAATGCGAATTTGACTAGACTAAATCCTTAACTATTACATATCTTTTTTACAGAATTTTTAATCAGTATTCCTACATCTCAGATGGTTTTGAAAACCACAAAAGTGCGGCCTCTGTTGGCCTACCTGGCCTTAAGTGGAGCCCGTGACAGTAAACATAGTTATTTAGATATTTGACTAGCGACCCGTTCCGGCTTCGCACGGGTGCATTGCTGATACAAAAACCTTCCTCTTGAATCACTATCAACTTGAAGCGAGCGGATATTTGTATAAACTAAGCTCCGTTTGGCGCAAATCGTGTAAGAATAAAAGCCCTACAGACTCCAAATTGTGATACACAAATAACGGCTTCAGGTAGTTAATTGGAGATAACTAGATCCTGGAGAGTAGGTACGAAACAAACCTTACTGCCTTTACGCCGTGGCAGGTTGCTAAGAAGCCAAGCGTAAAATATCTTTCGGTCTGGCTAGTGATGTCACAATACACCTTTCAGAGTTGATGCAGTGTTGAGACAACAATGGATAGTTACCTCACTGCAGCCTAAGAGCGAAAGGGAATTTGCCCTGCAGACCTACGGCATAGGCTGAAATAAAATTTATCACTACGAGATTTTAATTATTTGCCAAGTCTGCAAGATCGTAATTATTTACTTCTTCACCTGTGTCTTTTACAAAATGATGCTGTGTCAGTGAGTCAGTGCGAATAAAATTGCATCATATACCTAATTTGGCAAGTCGGTAAGTTATACAGAGGTCATCCGTTTTATCACGTTTTTAGTGAATATCATTTGTTTTGTTTGAGGCAAAAAAACCTTTTTGTTTGGCTTTTTATTTGGCCGCTAGCGCGACATTGAAACTATAGGTAGAGGCGATGTAGAGACTAACCGATATAGGATAAGTAGGCTATTCAATTATGAACTGTCTTTCCATACCTATTTAAATTTCGAATTTTAATTATTCCTTTCATGTACAACAGATATTCTGTCGATTGCTGGTCGGTTGGTACTGGTCAAGCAAGTACATCGCATTATGTTAATCGCCTATCCAACGACTTACATCTCAACATAATTATAAAATCTTAATCCTTATATACTTTTTACATCATTCGACTAAAAACCGGTCCCTACGACCGACGCGACGAGACGACAATACAATACCTACTCCTTATCATCATTCACCATGTACTTTACGAGATCGAATTTAATCGTCGGATCGTCTCGAGATCTACTTTGAAAAACAAAATACGAAGTATTGGATGACGACCACGATAGCGTGTCGAAAAAAGAAGCTAATTGGTAGTATTCAAAGTATCAAAATAGATGCTCTATAGGTTCTGATCTATCTATACGATTTGCGTACGTTTTTTAGCAAACGGAATGCGATCTTTTTCCGCTTGTCTTAAGACTTACGTTCACTTAATAAATCTTTGTTAAAATTTTTTCAAACTCACTGACATTTCTACAATGTTGCAGTTTGGATGCAATTCGGTTTTATGTCGAGTCGGAAACATTAAACGCCTCTCATCGCAGTGTATTAAAAGCAGAACCGTTTAAGGTTTTAACCTCTACCTCCACTTTAGAGTAAAGCTCGGAACTCGTTGTTGCGTAAAAACGAAATGCCGTCGTATGAACCCCCAGTAATGGGTGAACCTGGGTTTTTATATTTGATTTTGGATATCTGTCTTTATTTTAGGTTAAGACTGTACCTAGTTAGTCTTTCACAATAAAAATAGATAGTTATTGGTAGAGTTAACGACGAAAAATGAATAACATCTAAACACGCGTTAGTATTCGTAACGTAAGACACTTCTCATACACACATCAAAACACTTTAGTAGTTTGACAATATTCACAAAACAGAACCGAAAAAAGAAAACCGACTTTATATATTAGGTATAATTTTTTCCTATAGAATTTTCTGATTCGTTTTCGTGGTAAAGCTACTCTAAGCTCACTTGCATTATGATGTAGTTTGCATGTAAACGAATGTACCTATATTATGTACTATGACGTAACTATGACGAATTGCGTTTCGCCTTCAGCAACTGAAGGAAGTTCGTAAGCAGATTGTGTGCTAACAATATTACCCTAAAATGTCACCGCGATATTTAAGCATATCAAAGGGATAAAAGGAAAAAAGCTCTTCTCATTTAAAAAAAATAGCAGCCGATACGTTAAAAAATTGGCAGAAACGATACTAAGGTACTAGAGAGTTTCATATGAGACTCAGGACATTTCCAAGTTGAATGTACTCTTTACCGGCGTAAACAAGATCCGTAATTTCCATACTATGGTTGTAGTAATAGTTGTAGTAATAAGTTGTAGTAATTGTAGCCCTGTAGTAGCGTAATAGACGTCTAATAACTAGAAACACTTTGTAGAACTTGGGAAGGCTTAGCATGGAATAGTTGCAGTGAATAAATCAATTGAAACTTGAGTTCAGAAGTTATTGATTTATTGGTTCCATTTGTTAATAATGAAATTACAGCTCCGAATCGTAATAGAGTAAGTAGAAATGTGTTATATTTGTTACTATTAGGTATGAAAGTACAAAAGATATTCAAAGCATTGTCTTGTCTCTCAGATTCGTTGTTTCAAAAAGCCTGGTACACGCATTTTTTTTACGGGAACTACGCTTGTATTGCTCTGACCTAAGCTACTAGGGATGGCTGTCGCATAATCCGCAGAATACCAAAAGAAAGGGAACTTTCGATTTATCGACAAATACACTCGAGAGCAATGAATCCGGGTCACTCAAAGAATCCAAAAAATCTCGGAAAGTAAGAATGCTAGGTTAATGCAATAAATTGTATTTAATAGACAATTTAATACTCCTTAAATGAAAGTTAAAAAAATATGAGTCACCATACATTTTATTTACACAAAATTACATAAAGAAAAAAAAACTGCTGATCTCTCCTTAAAACAAAAATAGGAAACATGAAATTTTTGAACTTTATGACGATTTTCTTGAATTTCAATACTTCGTATTACCTCCTCGTGCTTCCATTACTGCGTTTACGCGGTTTGGCATGCTGTACACCAAGTTCCTTATACGATTTTGGGGAATATTCTCCCATTCCTCTGTGAGAGCAATTTTGAGCTCAGGAAGCGTGATTGGGGGAGGGTTTCGTTGTTTTACGCATCTCCCTAGCTCGTCCCAAGCATGCTCGATCGGGTTGATATCCGGGCTGCGCGCTGGCCACTCCATACAAGTAATGTTCATCTCTTGAAGGTAGTCATTCACAATCCTACCTGTATGAGGTCGGGCATTGTCATGCATAAATATAGCATCCTCACCCAAATTGACCATAAATGGACCAACGTGTTCGTTGAGGATTTCTTCCACATATCTTACGCTAGTTAAAGAGCCGTTTTCTATGATCACCAGCTCTGTGCGACTTTCAGAGGAAATTCCGGCCCACACAAGTACAGAACCACTACCGTAGGCTACTTTTTCTTCGATGCATGCTTGCTTGAATCTTTCCCCTGGTCTTCTATACACTCTGTGTCTTCCATCGTGCTTGTAGAGCATAAATTTTGATTCGTCGGAGAACAATTTATTGCATTAACCTAGCATTCTTACTTTCCGAGATTTTTTGGATTCTTTGAGTGACCCGGATTCATTGCTCTCGAGTGTAATTTATACGATGTTTCGATGATGCTACAAAAAATCCTGGGTTAGATCCTAAACCGTTCGAAAACGTGTTTCGGTCGTAAAATAGCATGAGACACGCGTTTTTAAAGATTTAGGTACGGTAAAATGTTCTGCACTTTATGTCGTTGAATGTACATACAAGTATTGTGCATTACACCAGAACTAATGCACAGCTTGTATCTCCCAACTAATGGACCTGCTTAATTTCCACAATCCACATTAATTTAGCCGCTAAGACAGAGACGCATTAAGGTATATCAACAGAATACTAGCTTATAAAAGATTCGTGACAAGAACCAGTAATTCTGTGCAGTGACCTTTGTTGTACCTTTGTATGGCGCTTGTCCTTATTAACTAAGCTATTTAACTAAATCTAAGCTATATAAATAAATTAAATATACCTAGTAATCATGATCGTTTCAGACCGTTGACATGACATCCACATGAGGCCTTTTACACACCAGCATAATCAAGGCTGTCGAGTCTTATCCACATATTTTCGGCGCACAGATTTAGATGTTTCAAAATAACGATGACTAAGCGATGACTAAGCAAGTTTTGATAAAACAGGCCTTAATAGATGATATGATAACATAATCTAAACGAACAATTTCGACTAATATGAGTAGTCTTGCTCCCAATTGCACTGGTGCCATGATCGTTTTTAGCAAATGCAAACTGACCAATGTCAGTTCACATTCATCATTCACAAAATGATGATATTCAGTCAATTTGATAATTCTTGATGATACTATTGATGATTTTTGTTATTATGGGGTGCGTAGCACTCGCACTCGTCGCGCGTCGCAGCGTCGCAATCGTAAGGAAGGGCGCGGGTTCAAGTAAAATTTTTGGGTTATTATTTAATATCTTAAAATATTGAACATGGTCAATCGAGAGCCTCGTTTCATCCCTGTATTAAATGGCATGGCTTAGCACTGTGCATAATCTACGAGACAATTTCTGGGGTAGATAATGTAATGACCCGCGCGAATCTATGTGACGTTTCTTTCTATGATTTCTTCAAAAACTTTTGTGATGTGAAACGAATTGACTGAGCTTTGTTGAAAAACGTGAGAATAAGCGCAGACGAAGTAGATACCTACTTCCGATCATATCATCTAAGCACATTGATCATGCCTGGTATTATATTCCTCTTTTAAACTCCAGCTAAATCAGTCTTATGCGAGCCTCGTCCTGTGTTTCGGCATAAGAATAAATAAATACATATAATACAATACAAATAATACAATATAATATTACTTTTTGATTACTATTTTTTTGGTTTCGGCCACCCTGATGATAGTAGTAGTATCGAATAATGTTACAGTCGAAGTCTATTCGTGGTCAATTCGGACGGGTGCTTTCAATTCAATTCATTTATTTATAACATAAATAACATAAATTCACAGATCTCGTCTAACAGATTTTTCGATACGTTTTATATAAACAGGAAAAAATCATTTGTTAATAGAAACATAGTGGACTATCCAACCATTCTTCTATAGTACGGTTATTAGAAAAGTAGGATATCGTCACCAGCTCAACAATATACGCATGTGGGACACGGTCAATTCACCTTCACTGTACTATTAGTTTTATTAGTATTAGACATTATGATATGCACGATGATTGTTATTGAAGCGCCAACCTAGTTGCAGAAATGAGACTACTCGTTATTGATTGAGATGTCAACATTTGTTAAATTAAGCTTAGATACAAAGTACTTAAAATAATACTTCGAGGGGGATATAATCATGTGGATTAAATGGTTGGTAGGTTGCGGGTTCGATTCCCGCCTCGGGACAAATATTTGTACGATTAGCAGATATTTGTTCAGGGTGTTCTGGTCGTTTTTTTATGTATAATAAAAAATATCTGTCTATGTAATAATATTGTATTACTTAGGTATATCAGGTATCTAGTACTTACCCATAACACAAGCTCTGCTTAGCTTGGGGCTAGTTGATGCTGTGTGGATTGTCCGGCATTATTTATTTATTATTTATTTTACATGGAACCGTGCGAATCCGGGGCGAGTCGCTAGTAATACAATAAATAATGAAATAATCAGGCAGTTGATATGAGTCGTTTTTTCTACAACTCCTGTGAAATGTGACTTGTCTAAGTGCTTATTTTGTGAGCCTAAAGAAATAATGTTACTGAAATCTAAAGTCTAGTCCGAACAAGTTACAATAAGCCTGATTTCACACAAGTTTCACTTCAAATAAAACTTTTAGTTTTTAGTGCTGCCGGAGTGCTGATTACGACGTCGTTTGTCTAAAAATATTACGGGTGTAGTTTATTTCGTTTAAAAGTAAAAACGAAGTCAACTTTCTGTTACTCAAGGATAGATCGATGACTGAGTAAGCTTTTATAATTTATTTACAGATATTCATGCCGTATAGACTGGACTACTAAGAATCTGACAAGTATGAACTACACCATACTAATTAAACTATAGGTATTATTGAATAAAGCTCTGGTTAAACCTACGGTTGGAATACGAAAGAACGACGCGCGATCGTCAGCCGTTCGGCGGACGCTGTAATGGATCTGGTACATTTGCGCGAAAGACACTCGCGCAAGTGTCATTCGCGCAAGTGTCCTGATACCCGCTGTAATACCACCTCAGTGGAGCCTGACACGACCGAAACGCGGTAACGTTTTAAAAAAAACGTTTCGCGTTGTCGACGCGCCACCTTCGCGTCCCGTGTCCCGCGCGTTTTTCGCGCATTTTTATCCGAAGCTCAGAACTTCGATTCAACATCCGTTAAACGTTATTCAGCCCGTTACATAATGCATCCAGCCAATAGTACACTGGAGCTGAAGACGTTTCCTTTCGGACTCTGAAAGCTTTTAGACTTCCTGCGATGTTTCGCTTTACTGCGTCGCTGGCTGCTGGCGCTGGCACTTTAACACTTCTTGGCTCTTTGGCCTAAATGTTTACAGTCATAACTGTGTTTGAAAACTTTCTTGTGAGACACTTTTCTAGGAATTGGAAATCGTTCGTTTTGATGAGTATCGCAGCAGAGGACAAAAAATTAAAAAGAAGAGAATATGTATAACAGGTTTATTTCTTATTCTATTATAAATTTACTATAAAAAGTAATGAAACTTGTTTTATTGCTTGTTTTGTAAGCTTAAAGAAATGAAATTGTAGGATATTTGCGTAGGTATAATCACTGAGGCGACTATCTGAACTTTACACTACACTACGTTGTATAAAAAAAGCATACAAAATCGCGTGCAAATACCGGCATTAATATAATCAACAGCAGGAATTAATATGTTCCATAGGTATATCCTGAGTAGGAGCATCCAAAGTGCGAAACGTTTCCTTATCTAGCCCAGCACTGTGCCAGAGGTCTGTGGGCGGCAGAACATCCGCAAGCTTGATAACCTGATAACACATTATTATTTATGTACTTACATTGTAACAAAGTAGACTGCGGTTGTTACTGTGAATTTTTTCTTGACAGAAATCGACCAACTTACATACACAGCTGAACAAAGAACCGTATACTTTTTCGAAATGCAACCGCTTCTTGGAAACTCACTAGATTGAAGTTCTCAGCCGCGACTTGCCATTCCAACATTCCAAGTACAATATTCATTAATTCCGAGCTTTATCTCCACCATTTAATAAATGCCATCTCCAAATGAATTTCTGCCGCGTAAGTCCAGCAATTCATCAACTTGCTTGACGGTTGATGAGTTCGCCGTCGGCCATGTGATTGCCGTAATCTGATGTTGTGTTACACGTTCATCAATTTACTGAGAATTGCAGGCGCTTCTGGCGATCGGCTTACCAGAAAATAAATAAATAATAAACAATGGTGGAGACTTCTCACAGCATCAAACCCAAGTTAAGCAGAGCTTGTGTTATGGGTACTGGTTAATCTGATATCTGTACTTAAACTGGTTAATCTGATGTATTATGTAGAAATGTTTTAGTAAAGGTCTGCAGATCGTACAAACATTTGTCCCGTGGCGGGAAGGAAATCTGCCGTGTGATCGTCTCTAGTCGATTCAATTTATGGTTTATCAAATTATGACAAATCTTCTACCCGTGTACTAATACTATAAAGAGGAAAAATTTGTTGGTGTGAATTAGGTAAATAGGCTCCGAAACTGCTATACCGATTTGAAAATTTTTACATTTTAATAACTTCAATAACCCAACGTTTAAATGATGAAATTTGTGCTGAATACCCTATACTAATAATTTTTTTATTAGTTATTATTATCAATCATTATGAAATCCCATCACACAGCTCGCTTTTACTGTTAAATAGCTTTCATTTAATTAAGGACTCAATAAACGTTTCGCTTATTGCTCTTGGATGATACTTTGTTTTTATTCGATGGCGTTGAAAGCAGGCATTCAATGAACTCGAAATAGCCTTGGAAGTTGGATACTGTAGCGTTATGATTGCATTGAACCGTTCTTAAGGCGGTACCCAAACACAGAAACCGTAAAACGTCCACATTTTCGTCGCACAGTTAGGCGTACTGCGACATATTACAAGCCCACAAAAAATGCAGTATATAGTCAAGTGTATGGAAAAAACACTTATACAAAAATATTTCATAAAAACCATCTAGGAACTTGAAAAAAATGTCGCAAGAAAGAACACGAAAATACTTTTTCGTCTCGAAATGCTCAATATTTTGAGTCATAACATTTTATAATTTTGTTACTGTAAGAAAGGTAATTTTATCATCTAGAGAAATATGTATAAAGATTTTAACTTACTGGTGTATTTATTTTTAAAATAAATTAAAACCGATAAATAATGTTGACATTGTCGAACAAGAGATTCAACTAAATCAAACGCATCACCATTTTCAACTTTATTTGTCAAGCGCTACGAACTACTAAATAATACTACTACTACTAATACCTAAATAGTGCCTTAAGATTTCAGTTGAGTTGCATCGAGAACAGAGTGTAAAAGAAGGCAATAAACTGGTCAACAGTAGATTGAATGAAATTTCATTGGACAACACTCAACTTCTTTTAAAATATATAAACTGAGACCGTAGGTCCGTGGGGTACTGAAGATAATCGGACAGCAGTAATTATAAAAAAAAAATTGAGGATCTAGTCAAAGCGACGTGTAATTGTAGAGCTTGTGAGTATCTGGCGCAGCGCATCAGCATTGCCGTACAGCGAGGCAATGCCGCCAGCGTCTTGGGGACGCTTCCGACTGGTATTGATATGGATCAGTTGAGCTACATGTACCTACCTAGATTGTTTGCGACATACTGCAGTTGGCTCAGTTGTTTCAATTTTAAATAATAGAACAGTTCTTATTTGGTTCTTTTATTTAATTAATAATAAAAGATGATTTGGTTTTTTCTTTGATTTTCATTATGCCAAACGGGCAAACCGTTTGGCATATGGAAATTCAATGGTATCGTGATTCACCATATTTTGTAGGTCCATTTCTTTTGCACTGACATGGGGTCATAGCTTGTGAGTATGAATGCTCATCGGAGTTAATGGTGAAATAATTTTTCATCAGTTTTGGGAGCGAATTCAGTCCAAAAAACAATCAAATCTTTCCACTATAGGTATGATATCAGTATTGATATACTACATAGCTTATTCTACCCGCGGTTAAACACCGCTTTCCTATATCCTTGACAAGTTTCATTAAGATCCTTTCAGCCGGCTTGCAACAAACAGACAGAGGAACAGAAATTATTTCATATTTATAATTATTAGGTATTATGGATACCATCGATAACGACACTAAACAGGAAACTCTTAGCCGTGGACAAACGGAAGTGAGTGCATTCGCATTGTAACTCGTTGTCCATAAGAAGAGGCCGATGCCCAAACGTGCTGTTCACAGCGTTACAATTTAAGGCGTAGAGGAAGTATTCTAAAGGTGCGCGTCCACTGCATCGGAATTGGAGAATATGCAGCGTAAGGATTTGTTGCTATTTATCATAAAAGGGGTAAAACCTTTATTAATAAAGAAAATAACAATTAAATAACCAAATTACAATTAGTATTTACAGTTGAAACAAATGAGCTAACTGTAAACTGTGGCAAGCAAAGTAAGTACAGGTAGCTCAATATATCCATATAAATATTAGTTGGAAGCGTAAGCGTGCATTGCATTTGTTGCTTTGTATTTGCTATTGTTGTTGTATAAAATTTTACTTGATTAATTGATTATTTAGTAAGCCAAAATAAATAAAATCATTGACATTTTCAATCTTAAATCTATTAATTTCTGCGGCCCGTGCACGTGACCAACAACGGCTATATAAATTAAATAAATAAATAATGCTGGACAACCTGCACACAGCATCATCAAGTTGCAAGCTAAGCAGAGCATTTGTTATTGGGATGGCTGATATACTTAATAGATATTTATTAGTATATTAAATAGATATTTCTTTTTATACACAGAAAGCGACTAGAACACCCGGGAAAAATATCTAAAGATCGAACAAACACTTGTCCCGAGAAATTGAACCCGTAACCTCCTGCGTCGCAGGCAGACTTCACCCATCGCGCAACTGAGATCCTCCTAACTGCCGATACCGATGCCAGGCATATTGTTTATACCTACCGATGTTGCGTACGCTACGAACGCTCAGAGATCGCTCGATCCGGTGGACGTACAGCTTTATTAACTTAATCGAGGTAGGAATTTTAAGAGGACCGACCGTACGGCATAGTATCTGTCCACGTAGATTCATTGAACTCAAATGCATAGTACGAATATTTTGAATTAGAAATTGTTTAGAATAATTATGTCCGAAACGTCAGCAAATCATAATTTATCGTAAATTCTATTCAGAATAAAAATATTCCTACATGAAGTGTATACGTATAAGCCAGCTGTTTTCTGAGTTATGCTCTGTTGTTTTGTATTTTTAATACCAAGTTTAAGTGTTATCACTTTTAATTGTATAATTTTTTATTTTAATTCCCTGTATGACTAATGTACACTCGAGAGCAATGAATCCGGGTCACTCAAAGAATCCAAAAAATCTCGGAAAGTAAGAATGCTAGGTTAATGCAATAAATTGTATTTAATAGACAATTTAATACTCCTTAAATGAAAGTTAAAAAAATATGAGTCACCATACATTTTATTTACACAAAATTACATAAAGAAAAAAAAACTGCTGATCTCTCCTTAAAACAAAAATAGGAAACATGAAATTTTTGAACTTTATGACGATTTTCTTGAATTTCAATACTTCGTATTACCTCCTCGTGCTTCCATTACTGCGTTTACGCGGTTTGGCATGCTGTACACCAAGTTCCTTATACGATTTTGGGGAATATTCTCCCATTCCTCTGTGAGAGCAATTTTGAGCTCAGGAAGCGTGATTGGGGGAGGGTTTCGTTGTTTTACGCATCTCCCTAGCTCGTCCCAAGCATGCTCGATCGGGTTGATATCCGGGCTGCGCGCTGGCCACTCCATACAAGTAATGTTCATCTCTTGAAGGTAGTCATTCACAATCCTACCTGTATGAGGTCGGGCATTGTCATGCATAAATATAGCATCCTCACCCAAATTGACCATAAATGGACCAACGTGTTCGTTGAGGATTTCTTCCACATATCTTACGCTAGTTAAAGAGCCGTTTTCTATGATCACCAGCTCTGTGCGACTTTCAGAGGAAATTCCGGCCCACACAAGTACAGACCCACCACCGTAGGCTACTTTTACTTCGATGCATGCTTGCTTGAATCTTTCCCCTGGTCTTCTATACACTCTGTGTCTTCCATCGTGCTTGTAGAGCATAAATTTTGATTCGTCGGAGAACAATTTATTGCATTAACCTAGCATTCTTACTTTCCGAGATTTTTTGGATTCTTTGAGTGACCCGGATTCATTGCTCTCGAGTGTAATTGGAAATGTACTAGCCCAATAAATAAATACATGTTTCAGGGAAACGTTATTCCCACCATATTTATTTACTGTTTCTTTGCGATAGTTCGTCATTATTTTACTATTATATACCTACTACAGTTTTAAATGACGCATCGCATTAGTGTACGGACAATTAAATAATTGCGTCAAGCTATTAAACTGAATTTAACTGTTTTGACGCATTTGATTTAGAATTTTACTTGGAAAATACGTTATTCAGTTTGTTGCTTGGATTTAAAGTCTCAGTGATTCTTTGTTTTTTCTTCACATCGTAAAGTTCTTTAAAAAGACTTAAATTCAAGTGAGGCTCAAAGACTAATTAATTGTTTTCGGGGTAATCTCTTATAAATTTTATAATATCCCAAAGATTTTCGAATAGTCGGGTAGAATTTATTTCGTAGCGCAGTTGGTTAGGATTTCCTGTATTGAAGGACGGTCGCTGCTGGTTCAAGTCGCACCGAAATAGAAAATTTTGGGTATGGTATTTCATATCTTAGATACTGATTCGTTCGTTTCGCTCCAAAGTAATATCAGTTAACGTACCTACAGTTTCTACTGTAGGTATGTAAACTGTAAGTATAATAAGTGTAAGTGTAGTAAGTGTAAGTGTAGTTAAGTGCTTTTACTTATTATTAAGTGCTTTTACTTATTATTAATAATATACACGGAATATTTAAACGAAAACAACAATTTACATCTCCAACAACATGCATATCTCTAGACATTTTTATTGCGATTGAATTCAAAGTGCAGCCCACACACCACGGATAACAAAGGTCAGCTTTTAAACACGAATAATTCAAGTTGAACAAAACAAGTTCTTCGTATGCAACCTCTGTTGTTGAACTATTGGTGTGAGAGAAGCTGCAAGGTATGCATTAGTAGACGAAAGAACTTCGCGGAATATCTCACATTCTTTGGGGATAAGAAATGAAAGAATATCTCACATTTTGTGTTATAAGTTCTTTGGATATAACAAAATATATTTATTTTGGAAACTCTGCACAAAAAACATTAATAAAGTAGCTAGAAACTAAAAAAAATCATGCTAGGTGCTTCACTGTTTTTGGAGGTACAGTTTTTAAATACTTTAAAAATTAAGATGACATTTTTTTTCGTGAAAACGTTGATCTTTTAAGCTACATGCGAAATATTGTTTAGAATTTATTAATTGGTAATTCTCTTATATCTCTAGATATTTTAGTCAAAGCTTAAGTCAAGAAACATTTATTTTTCTTCATATTACTCTTCGAAAGATAAATCAAGCGATAAATAACTTTTAGTGATTTACTTGACGTTAGTAACTACAGTATTTATGTATTTTTTTTAAAGTTTTAACATATAATTTTTTTTAAACTTAAGACGGGGCAATACCCATATTGCCGAGTCTTAATGGCTTTCGCCAATTTATTTATAAAATGGACAGTATAACACAGAAATAATTCTGACGAATGTATCTTGCATCTTTAGTTTTAAGAATATTTTCACTTATCTACTAATTATATTTGGCGGTACAATCAGATAGCTGCCTTGATATTGCCTAGTCAATTTACAAACAGACTGATTGTACGATTGTTCGATTTGTATATTGACGAAACGGAATATTTATATCAAATCGTTAGCATCCTATCTTCAAGATCCCCATCTATCTCAATACAGAAGCCATTCTAATACTTGAATCAATTGCTTTAAATATCGTTCCACAGCTCATTTCCTGGTCGTTTTCGGCGCTTCCATTACCATAACCATTCTCGAATCCTAATATTCAGTTTCAGAGTTCATTTTTGTAAATCATCGATAAACGAAGAGTATTTTTCTGATGGTCGTTTCGCAGGAGTTGGCGCGTATCAATTAATTAAATTAGTTCGATTGAGCGAATTGCTCTCGAGTTTCTTCTTGGGACAGTCATTCCATTTTTCCATCGTTGAAGTTGAATACTGAGCGTATTTTTGTAATGGAATTATGATTCCGTGTGAATTTCTTGCTTGAGTATTAGATCATTAATCATAAATGGCAATAGAATGAGCTCATTGGGTAAGTAGGTACGGGAAGTACAGTCGACGGAAAAAAGGCGGGCAGGGTCAAACTTCTAAAAGTGTTATGAGTATTGCCTATCATCATCATCAGCTAACATCGGTCCACTGATGGACCTAGGCATCCCCTAATGAGCGCCATAGCGCCCTGTCTTCAGCTTGTCGCATGTTGCCTATGCCGTATATATATATTTCCCTAGATGTAAAAAAAAAATATAAAAAATATAAAAAAACTACCTAGTAACGCTTGAATTTGACTCAGAAAAAGTTCAGCATTTTTTTGCCATTTATTAGTACTGATACACTAGGTACGAATGTAAATCTAGATTTTATTTCATAACCGTTCCTCTGCCAGTTTCCTGTCCCATTTAAATCTACGAAGAGAATATAATCTGTTTGCGGTATGTGCATAACTTTGTGTTGTACTTTTATGTCATTGTGTAGAAATTACATCATAACGGATAATTAATAACACAACACCCAAGTTCTGTTGAATTAAATCCAAATACATATAATGGCAGTGCCGTGGCAGTTGGCAGTTGCCGTGTGGTGCCGGCATAGAATTTCACCACCCCAACTCTTCCCGTGGGTGTCGTAAGAGGCGACTAAGGGAAACACAGCGGGGGGCGGGCAGCAGCGCCTTCTGCAGAACAACTACACCGAACTGCGATCCCCAACCCGCATGCCCAGCGTGGGGATTATGGGCAATAACCCCCAAATAATGATGCCATCTATGGCGCTCATTAGGGGAGGCCTATGTCCAGCAGTGGACTATTATAGGCTGGTGATGTTGATGTTGACATATAATGGATTTTTGTTTATGGGGGGGTTTACTGACATCCTAAAATTAGGAAGGAGGGAGGAATAGAGACAATCATCGCACCTAAACTGATAGTAAACACAAAACTCAAGCTTTATTTATTTAATGTAAACATAATACCTACCTAACATCATGATGTCTCTGGAACTCAATGTGCCGAGATATACCTACTTGTAATGAAAAAAGTAAAAACTCGCCATATCAGTACTAAAATTATAAAGAGGAAAGATTTGATAGTTTGTTTGTTTGTTTGATTGAATTGAATATGCTCCGAAACTACTGTACCGATTTGAAAATATCTTTTACTATTTCACGTCCCGTAGTTCATAGCCCCAGCCTGTTTCGAAACTGTTTCACTATGCACCGGAACTTAACCACTCAGCTTCCTGCAAGTTCCACGCAGCGAGATGATCCTTGCCTTGCCTTGCCTTATTTGACGGAAACGATGTTAAACAGAAGTTTCTCAGTTTGAGTGAAGCAATATTGAGATTGAGATGTAGTAACTATGTATATGTAGTCTAGTATCAAGTAACTTATCTGTGATATAACCTAACTTAATAAAAGATCATTTAGTGGTGTCACGCGCCTCCGAAGTCAATTCCTGCCAGCTTCTTATGTACATGGCTATTTCTCGGATGTTTATATGAAAGTTTATGTCTTTGATTTGCCTGTTATTTAAATTAAATTATTTCCTTATCTTATGAAGCTTTCTTACGTAATTAATTATACGTCTACAGTCTAGTCCACTCTAGTCCATAGAAAGAGGATGGTCACTTGATAACACCTAGACAAAATCATGTTATAAAATACAAACACGAAATGTTATATTTCACTTTTGAAATATATGCAAGTTATGTGCCATTTCATTTTTAAATAAGCTTTTATTAAAAACTATATTTTGCCCGCGACTTCGTCGGCGTAGAAGTCTAAATGGTTCGAATATAATTTTTAATTGGTTTTTAACGTTCTAAAATTTGTAACAAAATATAAATAATATAAAAAATAGGAATCGGTTATATCGTGTGTCCCTGCACTATGGCGTGGGAACATGACACTGGAATAAAAAGTATCCTATCTTGTTTCTCCCCCCGGTCTAGAAAACGTCAAATTTCATCAAAATCGGTTCAGTAGTTTAAGCGCGAAAGACGGACAGACAGAGTTACATTCGCATTTATAACATTAGTAAGGATAATGTTATAAATGCGGGCTACGTCCTAATCATAAGCATATCCTACGTCGGCTTTATTTTGTACAAAATCACAATTTACAAAATATCCTTAACGTTTCAATCATGAGTACTGTAGGCGCCTCGCACCATCCCATCAATCACAATCTTACGACGATCTGCCGTCAACGCTCGTCAATACCGATGATTTTTGAAACATGATCCTCATTATTGGGGAAATAATATAGGTACCTTTCGAACACAGCATGAGTTAGCATGAGATGATATTAAAGTCGACGAAAAAGTTTGATAGCACTTACTAATATTATTAATTATAGGTACTAATATTCATATGCTATAAGAAAATGATGCATGAAGCAGTCCTACATTTAAACAAAACTTTCGGACCACTATAAAACAGCTACTCCATCTTTTTAATATACACTTTGTTAAAATGATGGAGTTGCAGTTTTGATTTATATTTACAGAATGCAGAAGTTACAGTTATGAATGGAGATACTAGCACAGCAGTATCAGATTCAACAAACCCGCAATTCGTTAGGAATAATCAAGCGCATAAAGACGAAATAACTCTGCATACAACAAAATGTAGTATAGAACGGATCAGATAAATCTGCAGCGCGTTTCAAACCACGCAGATAAATCGCTGGGAGTAATAAACCGGAGCTGCATATTGAATCGTGCAGGATTAAATTAATGCCTGTTGCGGTGAGCTGCCAATTTTACAAAATAGATTATTGACGCTAATAACGGCTTTCATTTTATGCCCGTGCGCTATTTCCTCATATTTTGAAATATCTGAATATTTATCACAACGATATAGTTATTTATACAATCCGCATAGGAAATTTATCTAAGCATAAACAGCATAAAGTGACACGTAAAAGAATACCCAACGTCTGAAATCCATTTGTGTCAGTAACGAAACGCGATACAAACCCGGCATTTCCTTACTTTGTTCCATTACACTCAGCTGGATGGAATGGACTTGATCCCAACGGGCGCAGAACCAATAACTTATCTTTCTCGTAGGCGACTGATTGCATGCAAGCTATAATGAATCGTATGTTTGTACAACAAAGCACGTTTCGCATTGAAAGCCTAACGGACTGATATAAGCCAACCGACACTACTGGTTGATTAAATGCTTGGAGCTACAGGATGGCAGATCGGATGTATGATGTCAGCTTGTTTCCGATCTGCATTGATGGACGAACTGGAATGAAGAAGATAACGAATTTAATTCAATTAACTGAGGAAAAATCTTTGTAAAAGGGCGCCTCGCGTTGGGCGCCAATATGTCTACGATATTTCCTGAAATCCGCTACCCATTTGGCATGCTTCCAAGTGGGTGTCTTGCGAATTAAAAATCCTCTGCTTATTTTTGAAAACGTTAACCTATCTCGTGGATGTCGTGCCGGTGAATGAAGCACGTGGGTGCGGGCGCGGCCGCTCGATACGGCGGAGGCTGCGCGCTGAGCTCTCGCCCGGAACTGCCTTCAACCTGGCCGCTGTACCTTGACCTCCCCTGCCTGCTGCACGCGGTTCACTGACCAACGCTGCAATGGAATCCCCCTGTCGTTCGGGGTTCTACGTCTCCTGGTTCATCCTGGCGGCCGACCACGCAAGATCTACTGCCTCTAAACCAACATGTTGCGACAAACGCACTGTGAGAGATCGTAATTCGATGGACGCAAATGTTAAAGACTTAGTACGCGTGCGAGTACCGTAGCACCTAATGATGGCGTTGTGATTTACGATAAGTTATGTTATATTGTATTCATAGAATATTAAATTACGGCGCGTGGGGATATCATGCCGTGTCGATGATAAAGCTGATAATGTTATTAATGGACTTTGGATATGTAGGCGTTCGTTTTCTAACGCTGGCCATTAGATTAATGTTCTCGACCTTTATGGGCAATTCGTGTGTAACACATTTTCGTGCATTCCAACATTTCCAACGTTAATTTGTTGAATGTCAAAAAACAAGACAATTCTAAAGCTAAAAAATTACCTGTCAAGCATTTTCGACGGAAAAGTTATCGGTAAAGGCTGAGCCAGGTCGACTTTTCAAATATTCAATTTGCCTGCCGGAACACCTGAGCGGCTTGCATAGTTAATATTCTACACAATGTATTACCGCTCTACATTTTGCACCATCTGACCCGCCTTGCTTATTTTTAGGTCGGCATCGCGAATGGGAAGTGGTCTAGAGGGGAGTCGTTATGTCTCTGTTAGAGCATTACGACCCGGAACAAGGCCGCGACAAAATATTCTGGGACATTTTCGCTGTTTTTATGCACATCTGAAGTTTACCTTTTGCACACGTTTAGGATGATTTTTCGGCCCTTGAACTTCACTTCCAGATTTTATGCCAATGTGACTAAAACTACAACTGATGTGGGCTGATGATGATGATGTGACTAAAACTGTATGGTAACAATAAATCCCTGATTCAGCTAAAGCTAGCAAAGCAAGCTTAAACGTTTCGATTTGCAAAGCGCTCTATTTCTAACACACATTGAGTGGGAAACTTGCACAAACGCGAATAAACCGATGTGAATCCAATTTATCTAATCTAGACAAATATTGGCATCGTATTTGCACATCATAGATCGAATCCTTCCTTTTAATATTGTGCAAAGTATGCCCGTATAAGGAGTAAAGTCGCTGACATAAGCAACGTATTCCCATGCTACCGGCTCTGATCATATCGATACGGGTACAATGACATTTAACCTGATAGAAATAAGGTTCTATTTGAAAGAAATCGATTTAGTGCCTGGCGTGAAGGAAATATGTATATGCGGACTATATAGATAGATAAAGTTTGTCCAAGATAAGACGGGTCATTGAACTTGGCCGCTTTTCTGATTTTATCTCTTCGAGGGGATATTTAAGGTGTGAAGGGGAAGTTGATTAAAAGATAATTGTTTCGAAGATATATACTGGATGTTGAGATCAATAATGCTATCTCGTCCCCTATCACCTATTGTGTTTCTCATGACTATATATTACTTAAGTGCTTAAAGTTACTTAAGTTGGGTTGGTTGTTTTTTTTTTAAATATGAAGTAGAGTAAGTAACAAAACGAAAAGTCTGATAGAAATAATAAGAAACAATTTCTATTAAAATATGTATCAACTCCTCTCTGCAAGCTTGTTCAGAGTAAATTTATTTACTGAAAACCGATCGTCTTATCGAAGATTCTGATGGTAATAAGTTATTGAAGCTAAGAAATAAATATTATATAATATGTTTATATTTTACTAGCCGTTCGCCCCGGCATCGCACAAGTATTTAACAAAAATTAAGTTTTTCATATAGTTCCCTAATTTTTTTGAAAATATTCTATAGCCTATGTTCATCAGGGAAAATTTTGGATTTTAATATAGTATAGATTCACTAAGCAAGCAGTAATTTAAACTTCAAACAAACTTGTCATACGAAATACCTAGAATCCAATCTAGTTTAAAGCTGAATAGGATTCCAGCAAGTAATTTACGAAATGAAGCTAGCACACGCGACGATGGATCAATGAAATTAGAACCTGGTCATGGAATGCGTCCGAAGACTATCATAGCTGTATTGTTAATCCGATAGCAAAAGTGTCAATACGACTTTACATAGGAGTAGCAACAGATATCGACAGAGATTTATGGGACCGCGGTCCCAATACCTTGCGGTCCCAATCGACGGAAGCCTCAGTGCAGGCTTGTACTTTTATTTATTTAGCCAAAATTAAGAATTGCATAAAAAAGGCCTACTCCCAGTAGATATGAGTGAAAGGTAGAGTAAAAACGGGATGATAATGTAAAGTAACCCAAAACAAAACCAAAAGAAGGTTTCAGGTGCAAAGTTGTGTGTTAAATTATCACCGTAGAGATAAAGTTCTTCCTCTACGGCTTTATTATCTTTACATTTGCTTTGGATTAACCTATAAAGATAAAGCAGTTAAGATGATATCGCAGCTCGTGTCCCTAAATGTATCTAATTGTGCCCCAGTAAGGTGCTTAGATAGCTTATAGTGCTCGGATTTTCTGCACAATCTACACAATATCACTTAGCCCCAATTTGAGCAGAGCTTGTGTTATGGGTACTGGAAGACTGATTATACTTAGTACTAGATGACGGATAAACATTTGTATGTATATCAGTCATTCATAATCTATGTTGCCATAGATTTTATAATGTACATAAAAACAACCTAATATAACTCACAAAATGATTGCTTTAACCATAATTCCATAATTAATTATGCAAGTGGGACGACCTCCGTTTAACATCTGCGTTAGAGGACGTCTTTAATATTCAAATGTAGGATTGAAGGTTGCTTTCATTCACAAATTAGTTATGATGCGGGCCTTCTGTTTTGCACATTATATTCTGTCTGCTTCAGGGGAATTTGAATAACCAGAGGAAAACCTTATACTTAATGGTATTTTTTGACGGAGCGTTCTTTCCTTTAGCCTAGCCACCTTTATGTCCTTATATCACTCACCGCAGGAAACAGACCAACATATGTTTTCTGCATCTTCTATCATGAAGAGAAAGAAAGCCTGAAGACGAATCCCTTCAGACTTTCTTGACTGATTTCTTTTGAAAATTTAATGTTATTAGTACCAAGCAAAAGTTTTGGATTTCCTAACTCTGATTGTTACTATAATAACGGTATATTATTATTTGATATCTTTGTTGCTTGACCCCGTCAATGCAAGCAACGAAATAATATAAGGGGAGATTCTACAGAGCCCCAGGCTTTAAAGTGAAGTGTCATAAACCGGCCCTAAACACGGAAGCAAGAAACTTGTTTGTGTAAAGAATTCGATGGACTCAAGGCCGTGCGATGACATGGACATTATAAATATGGCAATTGATCGCATGTGGCAATACCTACTTGTTTGTATTGAGCTCATGGCCTTCATCGATTTATTGCTGATTATGAGTACCTACATCGCAATCTTCAGATTCTGACCCAGCATAATGATATTAACTTTTATCGACGCGACGTCGCTCGTTGTGAAATTCATGATGTATATATAATATGATACAATGCGGTAAATAAGAATCACACCAAGGAGTCTTAAAACAGAATTCTGCTGTGATAGTAAAAGTGAGTAAGAAAGTTTCGAAGAAATAGAAATGACTCGCAGTGTGAACAATAAGAGGCATAAACAAAAGACCCCGTTGCGGTTCGAGGTTTTTACCTCGTCACCTATAAAACAACCTCGCGTTTCCTTCAGGCCCTCCTCGTCGTTGCCAAGCTATGACACAAGACCACGCAAAACACCCTAACAGCTAGTCTCAGTATGAATTTCAACTTCAATCCCCTTTACCATAAAGGTCAAAGTGCACTGTTTCTGCTCACAACACACGTTGCATCGAAGTTTGAACTTTGACTCCAAATGGCTTGCTGCTTTTTTTGGTCCGACCGTTGTTTCAATCTTTCCTAAAAGCGACTTTGTTGCTTTGGCTTTAGGTTCAAAATACCTTTCTTGCTGTTGAATGAAATGTTTGCCAGAAGTCGGCAAAACGCTCACGTGTATTTATTCTTTTGTTAGGACTCCGCACGGGGTCTCGACATTTGTGACATTGCTTGCACGAATATTGTGACGAATGATATACTTATTAAACTGGTTATTGTATAATTTTAGAAGTGCCCTAAGTTCTTTGAAACAATAATATTTATTATATCACGTTTCAATGTCTGTCTTGAATCTTGTTTGTTAAAACTTTAACAGCCTCTTAATTTGATTTGTGAACAACTTTGATGGCGTGTTTCTTTAATCTCAACATCAAAGGATCACAAAAGTTGTTATGTTTAAGAAATAATTGCTTCGATAGTAACCTAAGATTTGTAATTTATATTTGTAAGTAATAGACTTTATTTATTCCAACTAAAGCGATGCTGTATTGCTTTGTTTCTAATAGGTACTCTACTAAATGTGGCGACACAAACCACAATGCTTGTCATATGTTATTGTTATGGAACAATGAACGGGTCCATCTACTATCTTAGTGTCCTAGTATAAACTGTGCTCACTGTTATCACCTCCTGTGTTGTTTCAATGCTTCAATTCACCTAATATGTTCGTTTGTACAATAACTATGACAATGTAAAGTATATTCAGCTGGTAATTTAATCAAATGAGACCATTCGAAAAGTAATTAATATTATCACCTAGCAGAATATACCTAACCTAGGTCAATTAGGTTTATCAGAAACTCGCGGTTGGTTGTTGGAATGTATATTTTCCTCTGACGTATCTTTATGGTTCTTGTTTGTATTTTCAACACTTTGCCAAGTGCTGGATGACCTCTGATTATATGGAACATTAGTTTTTGTTCGAGATTTCTCATTCTCACGCGTTGTTTCTGTAGAAATGTTCAAAGTTGTTGCCTACTATCAATAAAAGATTAGGAACTCAATTTTCTATTGTATGGCGACATAGAAATTCAATTCAATTTAAGAAAGAAAAGAAAAGAAAGAAAGAAAATCGTTTATTTTGTTTTTTTATTTAGTATTTTTTTATCTTTTTTTTTTTATTTAACATAACATTTACAGCTTTTTTTTAAACAATAGGAACTGATTACATAATATGTGACATTATAATGTAATAAATGTAGTAATAGTTCCAAATCTAGCGACAACGACATAATGATAACAAAATTTCGGCCCGATCCGTTTTCTAGTTTTGGCGTGAAGAAGTAACGGACATCCATCCATCCAAACTTTCGCTATTATATAATATACTAGCAGTCCGCCCCGGCTTCGCACGGTTATTTAACAGAATTTCAAGTTTTTACACACACACGTTGGGTTACGCTATTGAAGTTTTCATAGGGATCCCTTTAAAAATATTCTATAGCCTATAACTATGATTTATCAATCATTCAAATGGTGAAAGAATTTTCCAAAAACGTCCAGTAGTTTCGGAACCTATTCAATTCAAACAATCAAATCTTTCCTTCTATAAATATTAGTATAGAAGTATGATGTATCTCTGTTATATTCATAGAATTCCAGGGGAATTTTATGACCATGAAATAGAAGGACCCCCTTCTATTTCATGGTCCTGGCTCGATTAAGGGAAGTACGAGGGGGTTGATAATTGATTATCGTGTAAAATAGCGTCACGCGACTCAAGTGCATCTGTGACTTCTCTACTTTGCATTTTAGCTTGGGTTGTAGCCGTTGTAGGTCTTTGATTGTTTTATGTAGGTACATATGTTTTTCTAAACAAACTGAAGCTCGACTTTGAGTTAACTCGTTTCTTATAGTGAAAGAGGCAGGCAGCCCTTTTTAGAAATTTGATATTTTGTCATGCTTGATAAAACTAGGTAATTATTATTATTCTGTTTTTTTATTGTTTTTTGTAGCTTTGTTATTTTTATTATAATTTGTTTTATTTTTTTTGTCTTTGGTATATTTCTAGTTAAGTTTTTGTATACATTATGTTTATATTATATTGATAACAGTTTCATTTTCTGTTGTACTACCAACTCCATTTTTGTTCTTGTATCGCTAGCTACTAATAAGGTTGCCTGGAAGAAATTGCTTGAGCAATAAGGCCGCCTATTGTACTTTTTTAAATTTAATTTAGATATAAGAGGATGTAACTGTTTATTTATAGAAAAAATACAATAAAGTGTTCATTCATTCATTCATTCATTAATTCATTCATTCAAATAACTATTGTAGTGTCCTACTGGCTAAAAGATGAAGTGCATATCGAAACTCAATTGGATCTAAATTGCCTTCAGTGCGGACTAAAAACTGAAGGGGTAACGGTTCAAAAATTACGAACCGCGAAATCATTTTGTTCCGGATCAGCGGAAGATAATGGAAACTTTCGAATGGCTCGTGTCGACACTTTCCTCTAAGTAGGACATTGAACTGTTGTCAGATTTCAATCCAGAGTGATTTTAATCTGATTTTGCTAACTTCCATCCATTTCCTCTCCGTCTCAAAGCTATTTATATGCCAAATCCAATTTCAAGTCATTTACTGTGTTGACTTTTTTGTTAGCATTTTTCTTTAGAGGGTAATGCCTCCAAATCCTTCTGACTTCTATAATAGCGTCTTCCTTGGACTTTGACGAGAAAACGCACTTACAACGGGTTGCAGTTGTACAATACCTTTTAATATTGGGTGCTTAGTTACTTATCGCTTTAGATTTCTGATTCGTGGTAGATGATTCGATTGGTACGGTATACCGCGGTCCGGTTCACATTCACAACGACCTCTGAGTATAGGTTCACTAAAACCAATTAGGTTACTGGTATACATATAGTCGACGCAATTTGCGCGAATCGATAGCCTTCCGCACTCTGTAGCTGAATTCCGGAATTTAAAGCTGTAGGTCATCATCATGGTAAAAGCTTTAGATTTAACTGATGACCAACGGAACAGAGAACCCTAGAATAAATGCAAATTAATTTGAGATGCTGACTTATAATAACTGCTGCCCAAAGACCCAACAGAAACTTCGCTCGCCCGTCAAGCATTACCAAAACTAATTCCTTCTTTAAATTATAACTCAGTCTGTGTCTCCGCCTGTCTGATACTTTCCATGATTTCACAACTGGATGGAGAAAATGCAAGGAGTTCACTTGTATCGTAAGGAAGGATATTCTCTTCATTTTATCTTTGAATCATTAGATTCACTAGTAGTACTAATTATAGTTGGTAATAAATATTCCTTTCTGCTCCGGCTTTCTATGGACGCGTCGTACGGAAACGTTCAAAGGTTATTTCCATCCCATGGGAACTAATTTATGATATGCAAGTGGCCTATATTTTATTCCAGTTCTTTACAACCTACATAAGCTCACTTTCTACTTCGGATTGGGCTAGGCTTCTTGATGATCGCTGCTGTCTATCTCGCCCTAACTTGTAGTGTAGGTCTATTTCGATCTAATGTCCTGAAGACTGCACTAACTAACTAATGAAATACCCTCTAGTATTGTTGTCACTGACTGTCATTAGTTAAATCTCAAAGACCTGATGGGAAGATGTATGGATATTTAAAATTATAGCAATATTTTTGATGGACCTCTTGGGAAATACAAAACAATAGAACTATGAAACTCTGGGAATAATCCTATCTATGAAATAAATATAACCTATATAAAATAAATATGTAATGAAAAAATATTACTTAGCTTTTCCGCTGGCGTATGGTCGTGTATTAACTATCATCCATCCAAACTTTCGCAATTATATAAGTGTGATTCTTCAACTAGAGCTAAGTTGACAGACCGTTGGTGTCTGTTTCTTGGAATCAGGACCGCAGACCGCATGGCAATCGATACGGTGATCGCCAGAGTAGCATTATAAATGTACGCCTTTACTTACGAAGGATTTATTCGTACGAGTAAAGTGTCAAAGTCATCGACGACCTCTATGGCGTGGAGGACGAAGGTCTGCTTGCGAGGCAGGAGGTGGCAAGCTCTATTCCCCCCTCGGGACAAATGCTTGTACGATCTGTAGATATTTGTGTGGGTTTTCTATGTATAATCAACATATGTATTTATAAAAATAATTAAATAGTTATGCAATGTAGCCTCTTCTAGCTTCAAGTTTAGCAGAGCTTGGGTTTTGGATAGGTATTGATATAGGTGCTGTAGATATTTTCTATTTTACATAGCAAAACACCTGGTACTAATATCTGCAGAGTGTACAAACATTTGTCACGAGGTGAAAATCAAACCCGCAATCCCTTGCGCCGCAGTGAGACCTTCGCCCACCGCGTCACAGAGGTCGTCAGTTAAATAATTTTAGTTTTTTTTCCAGCTTGTTACGACCTATTATAATTTGGTTTATTTTGTTTCAGATTCTCAAAGAGCCTTAGCTGTACTATTGTGGTAAGTATTGAAATTCTAGAGGTAATTCTTCCACTTATCGAACTTTTACATTCTCAGGTTGTCTCGAAAATATCACAATTTTTCGTAGAAGTTATTAACTTCTGCTTCGCTCCGCTTAATTGGGATAAAAATACACCTACAACGAAAACAAAAATCTAATTTATGTTTATTGAGTGTTCAACGTCCTATCGCAAATGTTTTGAAGCTTTAATAAATTTTCAGTATCACATTCATCCTCATCCATTAGGGTAAGCGTACAAATTGCTTCTCTTAAGCCGTTTGGTACATAAATAGACGCCCACACGCGTCTAAACTCTAAACCATGCTTAAGTGTGGTGAAAGTTTAAGAATATCGATGCACCTGACAGATTAGGCAACGCAGTTCGAGCGCTTTGAATTAGTTCAAAATCAGGCAAGCTTATTGCTATCACGTATAGTATCTCAAATGTAGTAGATGGGGGGGGATAAAGCTGTTGTTTTTTTTCTACGGTTATTTTATTAATGGCGATCCCATCATCCCGCTATTCAGGCGCTAAATATCTTGACTTACTAACCATAGACGCTATATCCATCATAATGGATATCGTCACATTTACAAGGCTCATAAAACTGGGCCCACCATTGCGGGCTACCACATTCGTTATCTGTAGTGGTTCGTTAGGCTCGCCTGGCAAAAGGTGCAAAGGTTTCGTCCCAGCATCGGATGTAGGGCTCTTAGCCCTTTCACTGAAAAGCTCTATAATACCAAAACCTTTTTTCATTTCTCTACTGTAACCCGGGTTGTGATGGTAACTAATGTAACCCTGGACGTGAACGGTTTGCATTATTTCCATGAAATTCTATTAAATTTTAAAAGAACTTTAATAATGAGGTTAGATGATAAGAGTAATATAAATCCAGTGTATATTATTTACATTATTGTTATTAAAATTGATGAGTTTAGCTTTTGTCGGTGAACGATGCAATTTCCTCTTATGTTGTCTCAACAATGCAACTTCTTTTACTTCTTTATAGACTTTCTACTTGATCTGATTCTTTGAGCTATTCTTTGTCTTCGCTATATCGGAATCTCTTTCCTTCGACGAAACCGTTCCTGTTCCTTATGAAGTTGACGTCAATACTAATATTATAAAGAGGAAAGATTTGTTTGTTTGAATTGAATAGGTTCCGAAACTATTAGACTGATTTGATTTTTTTTTCACCATTAGAATCCTATTTATCACATCACTGATGAACACAGGCTATAAAATATTTTCAGAAAAGTTTTAGAAAAGTTAGGGATCCGTATGTAACATCATTGATGTTACATACGGATCCCTAACTCCCTAACTGATGTTACATCAATAAGGTAACCCAACGTGCTGGAGCGAATCCCTAGTGTTCTATAGAATGTCCAATTACTCTCCCTCTTCTGTTTTGTTTGGTGTCCATCAAAAACCTTTACTCATTCCAACACCTCATTGGGAACCTTCTCCGTTCAGCTAATCCTTTCCATCCTCCTCTAGCACCTCATCATACCAAACCCTAAAGTTTAATACACCAACTAAATTATTTTTCGTCGGGTAATTATGTTGAGTTCAAAAAGTATTGCGTTCTTCGCTTTTTATTTTGCTAAGGTGCGCCACCCCACCTTATGCACTGATACAATGAAACCATACAAACTTAATTTTCAACTCTTATTACTCTGAGTGACTCACGCCTGGAGTGAATCACCTTGGGTAGAAAAATAAAATAAACTGCTTTGGACTGCGCTGACAATATAAATCTGAAAATCTGTGATGAACATAATGTAATATTAACATATAAGTAGGCAACATTAATGTGACATTTCTTGTGTAAAAATGAAATTCCACATATTTTTCACAATGTTTATCTCTTATATTATTTTTTTTGAGGTAAAACCTTTACCTACTTACCTTCAAGATTACTATTAAATAACCAAATTAGAACAAGTAATTTACAAAAATTATTATTAATTGTTTTAAATAAAAATAAAATAAAATTGACATTCTAAAATTATTTTGTATTTATTATTTGTATAATAGTTATTCTCAAATCTAATGTTTTACCTATTAATTAATACCTATCTGAACATTTCCGACACGCACGATGTAAATTGTTTGAGAAATATGAAATAAATTAGATAATGTTTGATGAATTTAAAGTCTATATCAGTGACGTCAATATTATGGTGATCATAATCCGGTAAGGTAAATGGCATCTTCCCATTGAAAGTAGATATTAACAATAGCCGCTCGTGACACGATGCCACCTTACATGTCGAGGTTTTAGATAGTTCCCGGTTCTCGTTTTATGCGTTGGATTTATAGGCGGTCTGATTTTACTGTCACCTTGCCCTTTCCAGTCCCTCGCCTGGGATTCCATCTTCTTTTTGTTGAGTTTTATGGATTTTATTCATTTTGAGATGCATCTCCTTTGAAGAAAGTCGTTCTGTATTTAGAGGATGCCGTTTTCCGAGCAGCACATTGTTGAGAAAATAAATCTACTATCAATGCCCTCGTTATACAATCGCAACAGAATATAGCGGGAAACTTCCGCCGTCCTTTCAATTTATGGTTTGAATAAAACTGCCATCATTGATATACCATTTATGATTACGGTCCGCCATTGTGACGACGACAAAGCCGCATCGAAAATAGACCCGACCCGAGACAATTGACTTTTAATCCAGATTTTTGAATGCCCGATTGTTGGCTTCAATGCCTGATGACTCAGCTAATTTTATCGACGTGACAGGCATCGTGATAAATAAAATAATGGAAGTGGAACTTTTATGGACTTCACAATTTTTATTTGCCTCACCTTGCTCTTTGATTATAAGATAAATAATCTTTGTAATATTGTTCCATGAAACAACAAATATAAAATTTTTACATCAACTTATATGTAAAACCATAAATCAGAACATTAAAAATTTATAGACTTCAAGTTATTACGGATATATCCGTTTCGACTATTGGCTGCAGATCACTGTCGTAAATAAAATTGCCGGGTCAAATGACTTCATTCCATTTTATTGAAGACTGGTCCTCGGAGTAGGATACGGTTGTGACTTATGTGGAATAAGTTCGAGCTTTTCGGCTTTTTGCAACGATAACGGAAATTGCGCTTTGATCTATATTATAGATTCTATAGTGTATGACGCCTTTCAATAATGTAGTGAAGTATCAAATATGTGTATTACATTGCACAGAAGAAATATAAAGTACGAAATTGTTCACAATTCATATTGAGACGTCTCAAGTTCTCACTAGCGAGCTGCTAACTAATGAAAATGCCATAAATATGAAGCAAGGTCTCCCACCTGTTGTGTTGCAATCAAGTTTAAGCTTTAATGCATAAAAATCAGTTCAATAACCTAGTAGAACCACCTTGTCTAATACTATGTTATCTCTCCCAAGCAATTATTATTTATATCTTTTATTTTGGTCTGCTTTTCTCTTTTCATCTCGCTCTAACGTTAGTTTATTTGCTCGTTTTTGATGCTTTGTTGATGCTCTTTAATCGAGTTCCAAAAATGGAGTTTCTATGTTCGTTTGTATGTAGGTAAGTATGTTTGCTGATAATTACGTCAATTGTGGACCGATTTTGACGATTATTGTATAGAAAATTATCCCAATATGGTTCAATATATTTTATTGTAGTGAGATTAGTTGGTATGAGTACATGTCCTGCAAAAAGATGTGTAAGGAAGTCGTTGTTTTGAATATTCTAGTCAAAATATTATTCGAAGAAAATATCAGTCTTTCCTAAGCTTCAAATGTTTCTAACCCGATGAGTCACTGAGGAATGCCAAGTTCTTCGACAAAAGTTTAGCCAAAATCTTTGCAAGTTTCCTGACTGGTGGCGGTGACTTGCCGTTGATTGAACTATTGGAACTTTGGTATGGGAATAATAGATTGCTTGTAATGTGTGCTCTAGCGTAGGAATTATTAACTATCATATAACTTGATTTTCTTTGTTACTAATTTGATTAAAAAGAATATTACAATGAAAAACACTTTAGGAAACAAGGAAAAAACTTAAACTTAGTAGTATTAACAATGGAATCAGTTGAGTTAGTGCAGACTTTTGCAAACGATCTACGGACATACTTACTAGGTACTTAAAATTAAGGTTTATTATGCTCTATTAAGTATCTGAGTTCTCATAATATTATAAGATTTGTATAAAACACTAGCAGTATCCCCCGGCTCTAATTTTAGTAGAAATAAAAGCCGATCATGGTGAAAATATGCTCAAGTTACAAATCATTTTGGTATTAGTTTTGTATGGGAAATTCATCCGTCGCTGGAGCCTTAGGCACAGCATGTGTTATGTAAACTATGATAATATTAGTTTATACCTACCTACACCTTTTGTTCTTGTAATCTTATATTATAATGCAAATTTGGTAAGGAGAAGAAAGATTTGATTGTTTGTTAGTTTGAATCGAATAGGTTTTGAACTACCGGACCGATATGGAAAATTCTTTCACTATTGAATGATACCTCAACATAAGCTATAAAATATATTTTAAAAGTTAGGGATCCGTATGAAAACTTCAATAATTTACCCCACGTTGGGTTAGGTTAGTTAGGTTTACATTATTATATATTGCATGTAAAATTAAAAAAAAACTTAAGAAATTCTGTTAATTATACCCGTGCCAAGCCGGGGCGGACTGCTAGTGTTTTTACAAATCGTATCTTCTGAGAACTCTTGCTATAAAACGTATGTCGCCATGCCAGATGCATTCCAACTGTCATTATATTGTGAGAACATCGCTGCAGCATTCTGAATGATTCTGATCCTTGTTGAGTAACGAGTACTTAAACTTGAAAACATCTGTAAAAGATTCATTGGATAATCTAAATGTCATTACATACTTTATATTGTCTTATTCTTCTACTTTATACTTATTTAGTCTGCTAACTTAAAAGATGCTTAGTGGTGTTTTTCGCACTCTAATTTGTGTCAATCAAAGAAGAGAAATAGGAATGGTTGAAAGTTAACTAATATGAAGGAAGTTAGAGCAAGGTTAGAGTCAGTAATTCCGATTTTCTACGTCAAGGGCACAGACAAAGCTCTTCCTGCTCAATCACAATTACAATTTGCAATAAATTCCGTACAAGGTTTCATTTTCGATTCAATAAAGGTACGTCGAGGCATCTTTGATTACACACGGCGCTACCGGTGCAGCGAGAGCTTTGATCGGATATCCTGCGTTATGGCACTCGAGGTCTGCTTCGGTTGGTGGCTGTTATTTGAGCTTGGATGTTGTGAAGTTCCCGTTGGTCCCGTAGGTTGCGAGAGGGGATGGTGGGGGAATGGTGGGGGGGGGGGGGCGCTCTCGGGACGGGGCGAAGGCAGTTCCGGGCGGGAGCTCATCGCGCAGCCTCGGTTATATCGAGCGGCCGCGCCCACGTGATCCGTTCTCCATTCACCGGCGCGAACCCTGCCCCAACCACGTGTCTCCATTCCATTACTATAGAGTCCAATAGTAATAATAAATAGTTTTACTAGATATTTTGCTTCGAATGAATTGTAGTGTGGTGGTTAATTCGATTTCATCTGATTCAATTCGTGATCTTTTCATTTATTTTATATGTTTATATCGATTCCGGAGTAACACCAATTGAATAATTTACTAGTTTTGAAGAAAATCAAAAACCGACTTCAAATTCCTTAGTATTTTACTGTTTTTTTTTCCCGGCCTTTATTCCACAAAAACTGTTTTGAGCAATAAGTATTTATTACTCGAGAAAAAAGAATTGTGGTACCATCTCGGGATCATTCTTCATACCATTGCAATAATATTTTTCAATTCGGTCGTTGATAACGAACATACAGCTGAACATAAAACTCCTCTTCCGTGTTTCGTGGGTTTAAAATCAGATAATCTTACCTGAAAATTATCTCTATGTTGAATGAAGATGCAATCTGATGCTCATTTCGCTTTCATTCTATTCTAGTAGTGATATTGGCGTACTATGGATATCAATTCTGTAGTGTAGTAATACTACACGCCAGTAAAAATAGCTTTACTATAAATTTTACTTCGAATGAAGTAGTAAATGTGCTAAGTTCACTTCACACACGTTGATTCGATGAAAATAAACCAGTGTGGGTAGGAATCGGTAATAGGGATTGATTATCGACTCCCGAAAAGAGTAGAGTGGTTTTTGGGACACTAGCTTTTCCTATAGTAGTAGACCGCTACTGGTTAATTAATTAATTATATCTACTTCATTCTTTGGGGTTTCTTTTTGTTGAACTTTTATTTTATTCAGATCGCTGATAATGGTATTTTAATGTAGGTATTACGAATGACAAATTACTTTCCTTTTACTTTAACAGGAAATAAATGAGTTTAGATCTCATTCGTTTCAGTTGCTTAAATAATTTGATTTGCCTAACGTTTATCTCGTTAGTACTTACAGGGTGGAATAAATCAATGGGCCGTAAGGGAAAACATTTTAAATCTTTTAGAATAAAATAGTGAGTGTTTTTTTAGCTGAACTAATTTCCGGATGAAGCAAGCGAATTTAAAAAATATTTGAATACATTTTTGTTTCTTTTTAAAAACAACGCAGTGTTTCCTTTAAGTAAATTAATCTATCTTAAGAATTTAAAGTGTTTTCCCTTCAGGACCCCATTAATTTTTTTATCTATGTAGTTATTTTGTGCCTTCGCTTCGTTTGCAAGTCAACCGTGGTAATATAAATCTTCCTGGCCCCTCATAAATTGGTTATCCCGTTTTCTAATTTACACGTATTTCTTCATACTCCCTAGATTTGCAGAGTACCTATCTATACGTACGGCTACTTCCCATTTGGTAAGCTTCCCATTTGGTAAACCTCAAACTGTACCTACTAAAAAGTTGCGTTTGGTAAACATTTTATATATCATACATTCAGTCCCATTTCGTAAACATTTATGTAATGACATGTATTGTTTCCCATTTGGTAAACTTTTAGTTGAAATGGGTACAGTCAAGTAAAAAAATCAAACACGAAACTGATGATAATATTGTCACATATATTTTTTAAATATTTTTAATCACAGGTACAATGAAACATAAATAAAAAGTAGCGCTTACAAACATTTCTTTACAGTTTTACTAAGATATAAAGTAAAATCAAATTTAAAATAATTAAAGAAAAATTACAGCTCAATTTGACTATTTCAATGACAAGTTTTATTAGTGCCTAATTTTTTTTTAACATAAGATATATACCTACATGCTAAATCAACTAAGTATAAAATATGAAAAATCAACAATCACAGATTTGGTATATTAACATAAAAAATCAGACTACACTACTAAGTTAAAAATCAATAAAAAAATATAAAGTTATATCTAGATGATTTGTTCAAAGGTGTTTTGTATAAAACTATGGAATAAAGTCAAATCAACTTTTTGTTAAATCAAGAAAAATCACAGTTCAATTTCACTATTTCAATCACAAGTTTTATTAGTTCTAAAATGTTTTCATAACATAAGATATTTACATGCAAAATCAACTATAACATATACAAAATAAAAAATCACAGATTTGGCATATTAACATAAAAAAACAGACGACACTACAAAGTTAAAAATCAAAAAATTAAAAAGTTGTACAAGCAATTCTAGATAATTTGTTCAAACATTTTTTTATAAAACTATAGTACTTATATAGTAAAATCAACTTGTTTTAAAAATCAAGAAAAATCTGAGTTCAATTTGACTATTTCAAAAGTTTACATGCAAAATCAAATATAAAAAAATCAACAATATACAATAATCATCGATTTGGCATGTTAACAAAAATATAGACTACAATGTTAAAAATCAATAAAAAAAATTATAGAGTAATACAAGCAACTCGTGATAATTGGTTCAAACAAATTTCCAATGATATTTTTCCACTTTTGTAATCGCCGAGTAGATTGTTAATTCGTATATCATTTTGGATGGACTTTTTTCTTCGTTTTGATATATGCATAACACGAGTAAACTGATAAGGAGAATCCTGTTTACAAATATAATTTAGGCATACTTATATCTTTTACACCTTTTATCTAAAACGATGGTAAAGACAATATGTAACCAGTTCCCTACCTGAGAACCCGCTCGGTGCTTCTTTTGCGGCACTTCGTATTTTGACAGACTTTATAACGTTTTTTTTACATGCTTCTTGATTAGCCGTTCTTTTTGACGATCGAGATTCTATCTCAAGACTTTGAAGCATTTCAAATCCAATATCTCATTTCAATATGCATTTGACTCTGACTGTACCGCACTAAAATAATAATACAAACATGGTTTACCAAATGGGAATAAATGTATGAAGTAACAAATTGTTTACCAAACGCAACTTTTTAATAGGTAAAGTTTGAGGTTTACCAAATGGGAAGCTTACCAAATGGGAAGTAGCCATACGTACGTACTCGTATAGATAGGTACTCTATAGATACCCGGTAGATATTTTGAATGGCCCTTGTTATTACCGTGCAAAAACCCCCATACCCTTACTTACGGCACCTCATCCGTTAACGAATGTAATTGGAAAAGGGGGATAATCGGGAACATTAATTATAGGGCAGTTCAACAGCTAATATTATTTATTTTTACTTTTTTGTATATATAATTATTCATCATAATATATGGCGAGTAGTTGTGTCTTAACAGAATTTAACATTAAAATTCATTACACGTTATAATCATAGAATGAAGGTTACCTTTATTAACAAAGAAAATTTCAAGACTTTTAGACTACTATTAAAACAATTAAGCAAACTGCAGACTGTTACAAACCAAAAAACAATACATAGTACAATAAAGAATCTGTCAATGTTTCCGTCAAAATGAATACAATTTTACATTATCATTTAATTATTCAAGCCACCCCGCGCTTATTACAAGAAGGTCAAAATAGACATTAAATGCGTAAAATATTGAATTATTCCTTCAACTTCTACTTTTCGTCAAAAACCTGTGAAATAATCCGTGGACTTACAGCACGTAATAATAACCAACCTATTTCCTTCGTTAATTCGGCGAAGAGCCGTTTGTTAAGTTTAATGTTATTATTATGATGAGCGAGCTCTGAAGGGATCTGAGATCTGCAAACATTTCTTCAAAGCATACGTTTATTTTAAATATTTGTTTTGTTTTCTATCCGTTTTTATCTAACAAAGTTAGATTGTGATATATTTAGTTAGTGAATCCTACGTCGACAGTTTCGCGAGACTCAGCGTCGGCTAGTCGAGCGAGCCAATAACCTCATTATAAAATTGGGGCATGTGGGAGATCGACTCTGACTGTCTAGCGACAAAAACACGTATGGAATAATACCAGAATTATTCAATTTACCTTCAGTACGGGCCGGGGTATGATTGTGGGCTTCCTCCTAGACCCCTGCGTTGGGCTAACAAGACAATTGATTTTTAATTAGATTTGCTTTGCGATTTCCTTTGTGGTTCGGCTTCCCCCTTTGCGAGGCAATTGCAACGACAGTTTTGAGACTGGGCAAAGTCTAGCCAGAGTTATGCAAAGGAAAACTAATGAATGACCGTTGATTGGAATTCATATTACTAGATGGATTCTAGGGATTTTGAGTCATTGTGCTGATAATTATTTATTAATTGCGTTATTTTTGTTGAGAATCGAATCACTTAGATCCGTTGGATGGAATATTACAATATTTGTGTGTTACGGAAGTTTACTACGGCAACCACCTGGATTGGTGCTAGATAATATCTCAGTCATTTATGCTTTGTACAATGAGATTACAATTACAATTAGCCATAACTGTCGTTTGGTCCTATACAATTGGTTTAGAAGAGAAAAGAAAATTGAGTCATTTGAAGTTTGCATGACTCTTAAAATAGTCCTTTATATTCTGAGTTCACCCTAAAAACAGCTCAAGCAACGTCAGAGAACAGATTAATCCATTGCTAAGAGCCTTGCTATTAATTATACCGGGAAACTAGGTCGCTGGATGACGTGACGGTCTCCTGAGTTAGAGCCCCCGCCTTTTGAGGACATCGAATTTGTTGTAAGACAGCTTGCTGCATTATATACTCTATGTGGGGAGGTAAACTTTGAGTCTGGATACGGTGAGTTATTCCTTTTCTGGATCTTATCCTACGTTAGGTGGGAGCAGCACACGCAAACTTCTTCCCCTATTCTTTATCAGAGGACACCTCCGTGTCCTTCTTACGCATTACGTCCTCCTTTACATAATCCATCCATATTTTCTTTGGTCTTCTGCTCTCCTTATAGGTATTACATGTTCGACCATACTGTGGGTATATCTTTCCATATTCACACCAAAATGTATTGTCTGGTAGTCCAGCATTACTATAAAAATAATGTTTTTGCCAATAAGGTTGCCAGTTTACATTAAAGACTATGCGAATAATAAATAGCGTAGCGTGACTTGGAGAAACCATCAGGGGGTTTAGATTGCTAATGAGGTTATGAGAGGTGTAATTATACAAGAGGTAAAAGATGAAGGTAAATGTTGCTTGTGTTGGTACTAGATTAACCTACTATTTAGATTTATAAGCTCTCATCATCGTCCATGATTGATTAGGTACTTACCTGTAGGTAACCTAATCATGAAAGGGCTTCACTCCTCTTTCATGATTAGGTAAGTTCATAAAACTAAGCTCCATCAGGCGGCCCGCATGCCTAAATAGAGTTTGGTGGCCACCAAAGCCAATCTCGGCCAAATATACAAAAAAAAAAAATACAATATCATTAAAAAAGAGCTTATAATAAGTACAATGAATGCGATGCGCCTTAAGGTATATAAATTAGATACATTTGCGCATTGCGATGAGGTGGCATCGCTAGTTTTGGTCGGAGTAACGCCTTTACTTGAAACTAAACTTATCTCTTTTGCAAATATACTATACGCGAGGAGTTAGTTGCATAAATGTAGCAGAAAATTGTGTAGGAAGGTTAAAGAACCTTTGATCCTACAAAATATTCTGTTGTGATCAAAAAAACCGCATCTAAATTTCGTGAAAAACGATGAAGATTGATCCTTCATCAACCCAGTTAATGTCCACTGATGAATGTCAGATAACTAGTAAACAATTTCGTTTACTATTTGGCCAGTGGTGTACCATCCGGTTCCGGATACGGCTCGCCGTCGCGTCGTCCGGAATCCGGTGGGAAATCGGACTGACGCCTGCCGGGTTAGATTTAGTTCGCTGTTGTCTCTGACCTGATTGCTGCGTTTGAACCCTAAGGAGATAGAAATCTTCTACCAGATAGATAAATCCTAAATTCAAGTATATTTCAATGTCTCAGATTTTCAGAAATTGAATTCAAGGAGCAATTTATCATACCTACTTCGAAATAACCAATGTATATTTTTCGGTGTCTGTATTTTTTTTAATTCCAGAATGTATTATACTTTCTGTGTAGCTTGTCTCTAGCTTTGTTAATGAATGACGTATTATTATAATGTATGAATGAGACACATTTGATTTGTTCCCGTTTAACCTCTAATTGTGAATTAATTTTACGCCATTATTCAGTTATTATATTTATCCTCATCAAACTTAAGACTAATGGTTAATTAAGTGAAAATTCCCTACATTCAGAAGACAACATATCGCGTTCGAAATATTAAAATTCATGTTTTATCTAACTAAAAATACTTACGTATTACGTTACTTAACTTATCTCATTGTATTTTGATGGAATATTTTAATAATATGAATGGAACAAGGAACCTTTATTCCCCGCGCTCATGGGAAATCCTGATGATTCATGTCCTAGCAAAACAATGCCTGACGGTCTGTCGATCCGAATTTAACTTGCCTTGCGGTCAACATCCTTTCAATGTGCATCGCAGCTGGACTCAGCTGTTCAAGAGATACTGGAATTGATGTATTAATGGATTTGTTTCTCAAGTTTCCTTCTTCAATAATCTAGAAATGAGGAAAGTGCTCCAGCGTTTATAAGTGCTGGACATTTCGCACAGCTATTGTCCCGAAGGAACTCTATCCCATCCAATTGTCGTAACTACGACTTACTTTCTACTTCGTGTTTACTTTACTTATTAGGTACTAAAGGGGGTATTTATCGCGATCACCTATATTTACTATATTTTCTCACTTCTACCACTAGTAGCCTAAAATTCAAAAGATGAAGAGGAAATCATTGAAAACTTTATTTCTTATTTGATAATAATTTATAGTTTTGAACCTGACTTGTATAAGAGCCTATGTAGAAAGCCTAAGCTTAAAGAAATAAAAGTGATTGTTTTCTCATTTCTACTATCTAGAAGGACAGTTGTCGCCGTCTGCGTATATTTTAAGATCCCCCATTGCGATCACCAATTCGTCTGTTTTCTCATTTCTACTATCTAGAAGGACAGTTGTCGCCGTCTGCGTATATTTTAAGATCCCCCATTGCGATCACCAATTCGTCTACCAAGCGTGGTGAGATGATTATGGCAAAAAACCCTCGAGTTAAAACTTGAAGCGACCTTATCTTTAAAGGTCAACGTTACGTTGACCTTTGTGCTATTTACGTTTCCTTTCTTCAAAATTCCCGAGTTCTATGTAACTTATTTGAACATTTTTATGGCGTTCTTAAGCGTTCATTCGTGAACATAATAGTTTATTGTAATTGTTATCGTAGTTGAAATAACATCACACCGAAGAAAAGAATAAGATTGAACTCTATGCCGAACATAATAATGACTTGCATTTAGGCGTGCTCTTTCTTACTACTTCTGTGGCTCAGCGAGTCGATAGCGGATCTTGACACAAGACTACTCTAGGAACTCGGTTCTGATCAGCCTCTCGCCAGCTCAGTCAAGTCGCTCATCGTCAAGCTCGCGGACAACAGTTTTCCCTTCGTCTGTCCAGCGATACCTAGGGTGGCCGACTGGTCTACGCCGATGGTTTTCCTTCACGCCTTCTTGCACCGATCCTCTTGTCTTCTTTTGACGTGTCCGACCCAGCAGACACAAGAGGTATTGAACAATAAAGGAAACTGACACAGTAAGGCCTTTTGCCTACACAAGTTTTTTCTCCGTCAAAATCTAAGGTTTACGATGGGTTTACGGCATCACCCCACTGTTTGTCAATAAGATTCCAAAGCGATCCATAAGAGTAGAAACACTATATGTAGATAAGAAGCCTAATTCGTAATAGTTCTGTAACCTCACTAACTTGGATCACAATGCCTAGCTGATACAGCTCCGTGGATGCCGATAGCTTTGTGTACCAAATACATTTGCCAACAATATTGTTCGCTTGCGCCATAGATTATGATCTTTAGTAACGGGTATATATTCACTCCTTTGGATAAAATACCTTTATAGAGACTTATCTTTTGAATAACTGTTTGAGGTTTGGTTCTATACCGTATCGGTCCTGAATGCGAGAATATACTGCGAGTTTTATAAATTTGTATTTATTCAACTTTGAGGAACTGTTTGAGTTCGTCGCTTTCGGAGCACCATCTTTCCGTTTCGTGCTACGAATTCGGATTGGTTGAAGTGTACAAAAGCTCTTGTGGTTGTAAACTGCTATTGGTATAGATATTTCATAAAACAGATTCTTATAAAGTGTCATGACGTTATCTTAAAGGGGTACTTTCAGATTGTTTTGTTGCTTTTATAGGCTTTATTTTATTACTTATTGTCTTCAAAATTGTACTTCGAATTTCCCAGTAAAATATTTCATTCCTTAACAGTACAGTGTCATCCTAATTGGCAAGTCGCCATGTTGTCACATTCGCTGCGAAGGTCCCTTAGGAGTTTGGCCAACTTCTTTTCAATAACTGTCAAGTTGCTCGTTGAATTAATTTCTTATCTGAACTTGGCAACTTGACCAGCTTTAAGGGGCTTTTGAAGAAGATTGTTCCAATTGCCTCTATTTCGGCTCCAATCGCTGAGATCTTTAATTAATGTCCAGGTGAATACTGACCTTTTAAACATTAACTTTGATTGCTTTCCCTCTTAAACAGTCACTGTTATCTTGACGAAAAACGAACAAACAAACGTGGTACGGCAAGAATCGATAAAAACTGTTCTGTAAACGGCAAAGATAGACCACCGCGAAGATTTAATGAAGAACCATAACCTTACCAACAAGGATAATATAAAGATCTAGATACTATAAATGGATAACCTGATATCTTAACCTAGACCGGATTACGAAAGCCGTGAGTCATGGAACCAGTTTCTTCAAGAGGGAAAGCCTCCTCTCATATAGGTGGTCATGAACCACGAGGTTTGCTCGATAGTTTTGTATGGTTATATGATTATATTAGATTTTATCTCGGAGTTTCTTTGAAGGATAGGATTCAGAACGAATACATTCGACAGAGAATCAAAGTTATCGGCATACCACAAAGAATTAGCAAACTGAAGTGGCAGTGGGTCGCACATATTTCGCGAAGAACCGACAACCGCTTGGGTAAACGTGTTCTTCAGTGGAGACTGCGATTCGGCGAACGTAGTGTAGGATGCCATCCGGCCAGGTGGCATGATGACCGGCGAAAGACTGCAGGCAGATGCTGGATGCGACAAGATGAAAATGTGGTGCTCATTGGGGAGGCCTATGTCCAGACAAACATGGGCTGGTGATAATTAGAATTTCTGTTAATAACGACCATGTTTTTGAAGCATCCATGCGAGCGCTTGCTCTTTTCGGTACAATAAAAAAGCAAATAAGCGTATAGTAAAAGTAACAAAGTATTCATGTACTGGCCTTTAAGTAAAGCCATTAAAATTTATGTCTGGTCTAGACTGAAATAAACACCTGCCTATAAAACTTTATTCACCCCACGCAAATGAAACATGACCAATAATAAAGCTTGACCTTTTTAACAATGAGGTAAGGCAGAGAATGCCGATGCAGATGTTGACATCTCATCTATTTCTTTTCTAAGAATTCCTGACCAAATATGGTGCAACACGATCATTCCCTTCAAAGGGCCTCATAGTTTTTTTCGATACTGCGTTTTGTAGATGCCATGTGTTCTCAGAAATGTTTGTATCTATCGAGTTCAACGTAAAACTGCAACTAACTTTCTAACAAACTAGTCTTAGTGCCTCTCTCTCTCTTTACTAATATTAAAAAGAGGTAAGATTTGATTTTTCATTTGTTGTTTTGAAATGAAAAGGTAATCGAATTACTGGAGCAGTTTGAAAAATTTATTGTCCAATAAAATTAACATAGGCTATAGAATATTTTCAAAAAAGTTATGTTTCCGTATGAAAATCTTCAATAATGTAACCCAACATGCATCAAAATTTATAATTTTTGAAATTTTTGTTTATAACCCTTACGAAGGCGGGGCGGTTCGCTAGTCTTTAATAATTATACCTCTATAATGCTCATCTCATGTAGGTTTAAGGGAAATCGAAAGATCTTTTCTCAACACCGAAAATTGATGTTTACTCTCTTTAAAATTATACTTAAAACTATCAGTACGTTGTCTTAAACATAAAATACAATATTAGAACACAACATTATCGAGGACAATGTTCGGCGGGATCCAACACATTCATGTTATTGTATACAACGCACTTCCCATCGCATGTACCTGAAAAAAAACACACACACACACACACACACACTTTGTCTAAGTATGGTAGAGACAGAAACACGAATTATTAAGAGTAATATGTGTAGGATCGTCATTTTCGTCATCATAATATTTAAATCGACTGTGTAGCAATTTATAATAACTAGTGATTGGTGGCTTGTAATACGAAGATGATACGAATATTTTGTACATTATATTGTCAGTGACGAGAACCGTTCCGATTGCATTGCACATTCGTGTTTAGCGTTTCTTTTTGCTGAGCATCATAAACTACGCGTAGACCTCAATAGAGTACTCCAGTCGGTAGCTTCTTTGACTCTTCATCCTCAGCTCGACGTATTCGTAGCCGATACCACCCTCCGTCACGTTCACTGAAGCCTCGCTTCTCTGGAAGTCGAACAGTTTGATCGCCTGAAACACAAATTATTTCAATTACAAACATTATTCAAATCAAAAAAGCATCAGATTGGCTTGAAACGTATTGCATGGAAAAATAACAACCGGTGTATAAACGTATAATTAAGCTAAGTGGTCAAACCCACATATAGTCCAAGGTCGGTCTGTGTTTAAAAGTTTTGAGACAAAAGAGGCTCTTTTTGTCTCCGAGTATGCCCTTAATCAATGTCCATGTCCTTATTATAGGGGTCACCTATGGCTAATTAAGTGGCAAGGTTGGTGGTTCTAAAACCTATTGATCGAAGGTGAAGAAACGAGTTTGCTTAATTAAACTGTCTTTAATGAAAGAAGTCCCTTGACCGCACATGTCATTTTAAACGTTAGTTCTAATAATATAAAATAGAAATATTAGAAGCAAGCTAAAACGGTCATGCAAGTATTAAAAATTAAATAGCGACCACTATCCAACTGTGCAGAGCAATAGATCCCCCTTCCCTTTTTCAACAATGCAATTTACGGAGTAGGTAACAGATTCAAATTATTTGTTTCTAAGAAACCAAGACAATTTCTTCGTATAAAAATTGAGAATCATCGATTGACTTATGGTCTGGTCATTCTACTCTTGATTCCCTCAAAGTAGATTAGAGCTTTGAAAGTGAAACAATGACCAGACGACAAGTCAGCCAAGATTTTGATAAACAGCTTTCAGATAAACAAAGTATCACCTCTAGTCCACATAGCTTGCTTAAAAATCTCACCCAATAATGGTTTGAAACAAATACGTAATGGAATCTTACCTTGATAGGTCGCGAGGAATTATAAGAGAAGTATTTGACCCTCTTCTGCAGCGGAAGCGCTTCATACTTCACTTTCTTCTTCAACACCAGCTTCGAGTCCCCAGTTATTTCTCCGAACAAGTAATCTGTACATAGCACACTCGCGATCACAGTACAGAGTATTAGCACGAGCACTGGCTGCTTCATCGTTGGATGTGATTTGACAGGATGATACAGAACGGCTCTAGGTTCTTTTGTTATCTGTGGCACTAAAGCGGCATGCACAGTTTTGACAATGGCAGATGTCTTATATTTTTTGCTGGTTAAAAACTGGAGCGATAGGAGAGGACGTTCGCGCTTCACAGCCTGATCCCGAATATTATTGTTGTTTAAAAGAGCAGGGTCTATAAGCGCCCACGTCGCGTCGCCGTCATTTGATGCGTAAGGCGAACTGTTAAATTCAAGGATGTGCAGCACGAAATTTTATTGCGTCGGAAATTTCCAAGACCTCAGTCCTAACTGAGGTCTGGAGGTCGGTAAAGAATGTAATCAGGCAAAAATTTAATTTAATTTAGCTTTATACACTTCACGCGTTTAAGTATAAAATTTGTCAAGTTTAAACGAGTTAAGGATTGTAGTATATTTCGAATTGATTTTAGGAGTGTAGGTTTTAAATTCACTTGAGAGATACACTAGGCCACATTCAGATCATAAGATGAACTGACTGTCTCAGTAGCATTGATGCTAAACAACAATCAAGTCCTTCCTGATTACCGTCATCATTACTACTGATTGCAGCAAAATAACACAAATCATTATGAATGCACCTTTAAGTGTTTCAATAGATATAAACAGTTGATTGTTTTCAACGTCTCATTTTTAAATCATATCATCACGAAAGGTTAGCGACAGTTCATTTTAAGTTATTAAATTGATACGGGCTTATTATAGCTCCTGGAATAATGAATCTACCATTGGCTTCTAGAACAAAAAATAGTTAAAACTATTTTGTGGTTTTTTAAAACAAAATCACGTGCGTTTCTATTCAAATTAACCGCCTTGGTACCTAAAAGGCAATTTTGTATCTCTGCCTAAACTCTAAAATAAAACTATTACATACAAACACATAAAAAAAGGAAATAAATAATAAATAGGTATATAATTTTCAAATGTCCTTTGTTCAACGTAAGGCTGATTTGTGTCGGGCTAGGGTCTCAATAAATGAACTTTATTTTATGGCATTTGAAAGCGTTCAAGTGTCACTTTGTCAAATTCAGCATTACCCTATGGTAGGCCCCCGCTGTCAATGATTTCAATGACTTTGTAACAATCACTTATTTGTCTTAAAGAGGTTGATAGGTTCTTGAACTGAGAACACCGGTTCTGCATCAGTTTCAAAATAGAAAATAGATATCGTGCTGGACATTTGACTCAGCCAGCGCTTGTGGACGTAATTTATTATAAATACAAACACAAATTCTACATAGAAAACGTCGAGATCGGAAAACAAAATTAAAATTTCGGGGACCTTTTTTTGCAGGTTCCTCGTTTTCTATATTATCTTCTCTACTCTCAGTTCCTTTTTGACACATTTAACACCATAGATAAAGTTAGGGAGTGATTGATAACTTTAGTAAGATGGTGTTAAGAAGCATTTCAACCAAACAGATAAATAAAAAAAAAAAATAAAGATCTTACCACGAGAAGAAGAATAAAAGATCTTTATTTTTTCCCGTCCTTTAACCTTAGAGATAGAGATATAGAGATAGAGATCCTCTAAAACCATACGAATATGTTTTTTCCGCTGCTCAATCAATTACTCGAGACTCCGTTATACTTTTTCTGTAGTGTGACGTCACTACTGACTAATCTCTTTAGGAGCCAATGCCTATTATCCTTATACTGAGCTGAATCTGTGTCAGGAATCGACATATGAGGGATCACAATGAATATAGAGGTAGAAGCGTGTGTATATAAATAGTTTTTGCTTGTAAAAGTTTATCGTTTAAATTAACGAATTTAAAATTACATACAACTACGATAACAGGAGCGTCGGATTAACTCAACCATATAGTTCTCTGTAATAAGTTATACCTACATAAATAAATAAAAACTGTTATACCGCCTACCGGAGCCCCGAAGGTGCAGATTTAAATTAGTCTTAGCATTATTTTAAGAATATTTTGTATCTCATTGCAAGTGAACATTTTTTGTTTTTATGAAAATAAACATCTTTAGACCGAAAATCTGTATGTGCATTGTACACTCGTCTCAAGAGATAAAGAATCTTCCAGAGATAAAGCATTGGGTTTGCAGCTATCTAGTACATAACGTACTCTTGCTGTAGCTATGTACGAGTTGATTGGAATAGGCAATGTACTGTACATATAATAGTACGGTGTGGATTGTTTGTTACGCATGTAGTCCAGAATAATCAGAGAGCTCTAGATTGTGTTACTGTAGAGTTAGTAATAATAAAAAACTATTTTGTTTTGGACCTCAGAAATAATATTTAAGAGAAGTATAAGAACGTAAATTTACTAACAAATAAAATTACAATGATCTAACTAAATAAAAAACTAGTATTTACAATTGAAACAATTGAGCTAACTGCAGACTGTTGCGAACAAACTACAGGTAGCTCAACTGAACGTAAGAAGAAGAACAACGTAAGAACGTAGGCTACTTTATCATAAAATTGTATGAAATAAAAATGCTGATAACTTTTAATACGTTGCTTAACGATAAGGCCGCCGCTTGTCCAACTCTGCATAAATAATGTAATTTGAGAATATTTCTTAAGTTCTCGCTAAATTATTAATCTACGTAATGATGGTGCAATAAAGTAATATCCAATTCTGGCCTTTGTTTTCCCAGCCTCATCAAAATCACAAACGCATACACAATGGCACCGCGGGTGACGGTCAATTGAGCTAATTATTCGCGTGACCAGCGGCTGCTTTGTATTATATCCCTCGACATGACTTGTCTAACTCACTTAAAGCCGTCTAACTCATTTATAAAGCCTTTGTTTATATAATCGTTACTTTTTATGTAATTGCAAATTACGGCTTCATTCATCACTACACCAGTTGTCTCAATTCTGAGATACGTGAGATTCAGGTATCTCGGTCTAGTAGTGTTGAGATTCCGGATCAGAGGGCAAACCACGCAAAATAATGCGTAACGTTGTTTTATATCAGCAGATTTTGCAACTAACGCGTTATTCACGCGTTTTACAGCTATGTATTCAGGTCTACCCCCAATGTTTTTCCCTGAAACGCCTTCTTGACAGATCAGCTTCCTTCACGGCTTGTTAGGACAATCTGCTACGCTAGGGCGTAGATAAGAGATCTTGTATTCACACCACATACACGCTTCGTCTAACTCATCAATAAATGTTTACGTCATTCATATTATATGCATTACTTGGCGTCACTATGGCCCTACCCCGCCGCAAATGCGCTCCGACCTTGTTCCTTTGTTCAGCGTACTAATAAGATAGGGGGCGTTTATTTTGAGTCGGAGTAGGACCTTAATGTGTTTGAAATCATCTAACAGTTATTTGAAGGTGTGATGTTTACTGTTTACCTGATGTAAGCGTATCGTTGTGTTTGCCTTGACCGCAACATCTAAAGACTCGTCGCGTGGCCTCGACGTACCGATTACCGTATTGGATGATTACTGCTAGTCAAATAGTCACAGTCAACGAAGGTTGGCCTATCCTGCTCTAGTTTTAAGCTCGGTAAACAAGGGTAGTCGTGAATCAAAATTTACATCGTAACAACATCCACCAAAAACACACAAAAAACTTAATCCATCAAATACCCAAATAAACATATACATAGGGTTTCAACATCATCATCATCCCATAAGTCCACTACTGGACATAGACCTCCCCTAATGAGCGCCATAGATGGAATTATTTATCGTTTGAGGATTTATTACCCATAATCCTCACGCTGGGCATGCGGGTTGGGGAACGCAGTTCGGTGGAGTTGTTGCGTGGCGCTGCTGCCCGTCCCCTGATGTTTTCCTTAGTCGCCTCTTACTAAACCCAAGGGAAGAGTAAGGGTGGTGAAATTCTATACCAGCATCACACGAGCATTATATGGTTTATTTGTTCCAAATTGCGATGAATGCAATGTCCTTCTCTGTTCCAGATGGGCCGGTGAAAGCGCGAGCGGTCCCGAAGCCATGGAATCGTAGGCGGAAACGGTATCTAGTCGGTGCGGTGAGTACCTTGTTTTATAGATACTGGCAAAGGGAAATGGAAGTTTAGTATAAATAAATAAATAATGCGGGACAATCTACTCAACGATACCTAGCCCCAAGCTAAGCAGAGCTTGTGTTATGGGTACTAGATAACTGATATACATTATATTAGTAGATATTTTTATTATAATTACATAGAAAACGACCAGAACACCCTGAACAAAATATCTGCAGGTCGTACATACATTTGTCCGAGGCGGGAATCGAACCCGAAACCTCCTGCGTCGCAGGCGGACCTTCGCGCACGGCCCCACAGAGGTCGTCAATATGAGGATCTATTAGGTAGTTTAATATTTTGCTGGACAATTCACACGGCATCATCTAGCCCCAAACTAAGCAGAGCTTGTGTTATGATTGATGACTGAGATATCCTACTAATATTATAAACGCGAAAGGAAGTATGTATGGATGTTTGTTACTCTTTCACGCGAAAAATTGCATGAAACTTGGTACAGAGAGTTTATGACCTGGAATAACCTATGGGCCACTTTTTATCCCGAAAATCCCACGGGATCGGGAGTTACGGGTGAAACCGCGGGCTAGTAGGTACTTAATGAATAATAATTTTGAAGATTTTGAGGGCTACAGGTTTGGAGCTCTTTTTTGAACCAATAGTCAAAAATTTTGTCAAAGTAGTGTCAGTTGACCATCTTTTGAATTGTTTGGTTGTGTATACATACCGCTTAAATGTATATTATATGTTATTCAGCATAAGGGGAAACTGGCCATTAATGGGTAAGACTTCGGGGACCTTAGGTTATTATTTATTACAAGATGGGCCGGCCCGGCCTATCATGAACCATTGCGCGGTTCTATTGTTTAAGGCCGACAAAGGACCTCTAAACTCCCTATGTGGATACCGTGTATGATATCTATGGGCCATCTGCCAATCATATAGCAGCAATATTGAAAGTTTGAATTGTAGCCAAAGCATTTAATATAAGCCTACTCATAATTGATGGCGTGGCCGAAAGCTGTGTGGGTTTTGAGCGATCAGTTGTGAAGTGTGACATACACGGCAACTCTAATCTCTCCATTGCCATTGTTGCCATTTTGCCGCGCCATGCGCCATATCAATGACGTCATAGGGAACTCTTCCACCAATTGTTTAACAGTTGAAAAGGAAATTTGTAAAACAGATATGGGTGGCATTCGGATGTCGTTAAAACTAAACTAAAAAGAATTGTTAGTTTAGACAGCACTAAAAATATGTTGTCGTTCCTTCATTATGATCCAAATTATGTAAAAGTAAATAATGGTGGACAAATTAAAAAATAACATGTGATGACCAGGATCGATGGCGTGGCGCACAGCGTAGGCATTTGGATTGAAGCTATCATGTATGGGACACGTTAACAGATGTGCTTTCTCCGAGTGCTAACTGCTAATGTTGCTAATTTTAGTTCGCAATTAGTTATGTTTGACTGTGAATGCGAACAAACTCACAGATTACGCTCCAGTCTCGGAGCGTTTGTGACGTGAAACTTTGACGATGACGTCTATTGAATAACGAGCGAGATGGAGCTAGCGTTTTCTGGGTCTAATTGAGACAGTTGAATACATTCCATGCATAAGGGAAATAGGAGCAGAGAGAAACTTGCTTTATAGTTGTCGATATACTTCCCTGCTTAGTCAAGCATTGTTTTGAGCATTCGATCGATATACAAGCGCTTGACTGGTTAGACTGGAGTGACTTGGTTAGAACTATACTCAAAGGCATTTTCGTTGGTTATTTTCTACGGATTATTGACAGCTTTCTCGAAATTCCCAACGAAAGCTCACTAGATCACTTATAACTAAGATCTTATCACACGTCTTCTGTGAGAATAAGGGAACGACCCCAAGGGGGGTTATCCTCTAATCTCGAAGCTGATTAGTAAAGTAAAGGTAAAGGTAGCAGTAAAGGTAAGCTAAATAAGATGTTTAATATTTCCAGGTGCAGTAGTTGAGTCGCGATGGGCGCGTCCGGCGTCTCCGATGAGTACAAACCGCCGCGCCTCGCCCAGCTGTTGCACGCGCTACCTCACATCAACGTGACGCTGCACCGCGTCAACGACACCTTCGCGCCAGACTCTCCTGTCTACCTCGAGGTACGGGACATCAGCACATGACCTTGGCATTTCATTAGGGTAAAGCCGTAAGCTGCTCGTCTCATCAGAACTCGTATAAAGTGCCTTTTTATTGCTTTTAAGCCGTCACGCTCCCTTGCTGTGGTCTACATAGTACGGGAAAATTACGTGTACGTGAGAGAATAAATGAGGCTTAAAATCGATGTCTTTAGTTGACGGAGATGAAACGTGCGTTGTAAAGCAATAAGCTTTATAATGCCTTGTAAAATTTCTCCCTTATCATTAAAAGTCTACAATCTTAAAGCCATGCCAAATCTCAGTCTGTCTCTTTCCATTGACACAAGTCTGAGTGAGAAATGGCATTACTTAGCAACTGTTTTAATTCAGCAGATAATTATAAATAAGGAGGCAAGTGTCTAAAAAAGACCGGCAATATTAATTGCCGGTCTTTTTTAATTCAATAATTGGCCTAGCCAATTAAAAGAACGACGTGCCGGGATTGAACCCTCAATGATAATCTAGATTCCTCTAGGCCAGCCACGCACAATGGTTCACAATAGCAATAGTGCGATAACCGGCAAAGATGTATACGTAAACAAAATAGTTACAGCGTGACCCGTAACACGCTTAGCGAGCATCGTGAGTGACGTAGGCAGAATGTGATTGATGAACGTTCCGCGCACTGAAAATGTATAGTATGTATGGATATGTACAGTAATAGACCTGCTGTGCTTACTTGTTTCGGATTTGGTGCCTCGAAATATTTTCGTGTCATTGTCATTTCTATGGCGAACCGGGATAAAACTTTTTACGGACCAGCCAGAACCGTAGAAAGTACAAAAACTTGCGAAGCCTTACGTCCGTAGTGGGCAAAGTCAATATGTACCAGCTGTACATGCCTCCCCAAAAAAGGGGGTGTTGCAATATTCTGACAAGCATGGTAACTTGGAAGGCGGGATTAGTGATGGCAGTGAAGGCGTTGAATGATACACAGACGGAAACTGCTACCCTAGCAACCTTAGTCGGCTCTTGTTCACGGGCTGACCTAGAGTCGATTTTTACGCTACAACCGGCCAAGATGTTTGTTGACAAATATTGAAATTGTTTTCAGAGCTTAGGCATCCTCGGGTCGATACCAGGCGCATGGCTGATCCTGACGCTGACTATCCTGCTCATATACCTGCTGACGCGATGCTGCGACCGGAAGAATCGACCTCCGAGGAGTATCACTACGCTCAAGGTAAGAAGATCATTTATGTTTTGATATCCGACTTTCGTCCTGCCCAAGTACGTCTCAGTGCTTATTTTGTAAGCCTAAAGAAATCAAGTTATTGAATCTGAATCTATGTCTGTCAATTTATTAACCATCGTTTTGATCCCAAACAAAAAATAGAGAAAGGTTAAGTTTTTATGACCAATCGCTTTGGAATGAAACATATTTAAATCAACATCAGTCCATTCTTTTCAGTGAACGAATTTTGTATATTTACACACAAAAAGAAGAAAAAACAAGAGAAGAAATTTATTTGATGCCCAGTAATATAATAGATCAATACAATAGTTGAACAACTCTCGAAAGTCACATTTTATAAAAAAAAAATCCCTTTTGAAGTTCAGATAAGCAAGAATAGATCACTATCCTTGCTTTACAGAAGCGAACCACATTTGGTGGCCTAGTTATCGAAATATATAAAATATAAACACTCAAAGATACTTCAAAATATAATGAGTCATCAGACGCATCACACAGCGTGTTAAAACCATCCCAGTGGTCTCCCACTCTATAAATACCTCTTCAACTGCGAACATAATCAGGGCCTTGACTCCGTGCAACTGTTTTGATACATACAGAAATGATACGAGCAGCTTTGATACCTAATTCAATTCAGACAACACTCAACCTTAAATTAATAGACTTACATTAGAGCTTCAACTCTTTGAAACATTTCAATTTGTTCAGTTCAGACTTCTGTAGTATTTCCCTGTTCTGGGGTTTATTAATAATTAGAAAATCTTTGTGGGCAAAATACCACGAGTTAATTATACTCGTATACTCGCTGTACGCAACACATGTGGTGACGGTGTGTAGAACCACAGCGGTTTCTGGCGTTAAGTGGGTCTAGGTCAATGACTCTCGCATAGAGAAGGTCTTTGATGAATGTCTAGACGCTAAAGTTCACTTATTACCAGGTTATTGCGATGTTTATGACTGCCGTGCTTTTAATTGGGAGTTGGTTTACGTGGGTGGTCTTAGTGGGTTTCGTTCTTAGAACTTGACGAACAATTTTTCACTTGTCAGCAGCTTAGAGGTCGAGCCAGATTCTAGCTCCACCTCCGAAGCCCTATGAAATAGTGCTAGGCTTTCCACAAGTAGGATGTGCTAAGCTGGTTGCTCTACATCTCACGCGTCTCATACACCTTGCAGACCAAGGCTATGGGTACATCAGTATGAAGACCTAATTCTCGCTAAGCTTCGAAAATTTGGAATCTGGCCATATCTTCAATTCATTTATGGTGAAGGTTCAAACCAAACAGCTTCCGACCTCATGAACGAAGAGTTTTGGGGGTCGGGTGTCAGGTGTGAATAATTTGGCCGTCTGCAAGGGGACGCCGCATTGCACTGTCGACAGATGACACCCTGATGCGTCACACGTTACCCTACCTAATGTGTACCATTTAGTAATTAATGTTTTATATTCGTATGTACCTAAGTAAGTCGGTATGGTAGTTACTTATATGGGCCCTAGATAAAGTTTATTTGTTCTTATGATGGCTGAAATAAATGATTTGTCATAATTATTATATGCTGAGAATTGTATCAAACAGTGATATAAATGGTGATCAAATTGTTGCGTTGACGCACCTTCAGCTGATAGAAAAGTCTAAGGGTGAATATTCCTACGCAGCTATTTTTAAAAAAATTAGGGCTTTGCATGAAAAATTATATTTTTGTTAAATACCCGTGCGAAGCCAGGGCGGACCGCTAGTATAATATAATCGAAAAGCGTATTTAATACTAATTAAGGCTAACTAAATACTATCTAAACTAGAAAGTGTTTTTGCTAGGGTGCATTATAGGTCGTAGCCATGGCGCGCCGTGGCTATAATGCACCACGGATATTTAACAAAAATATAATTTTTCATGAGGAGCCCTAATTTTTTTTTAAATATTTTATAGCCTATGTTCATCAAAGAAACTTTAGGATTCTAATGGTGAAAGAATTTTTCAAATCGGTCCTCTAGTTTCAGAGCCTTTTCAATTCAAACAAACAAACAGTCAAATCTTTCCTCTTTATAATATTACTATAGATATCCTTTCGATGACTTTCAAACTGAAACACTTGATAATTAAAAAAAAAAGACATTATTTCTTCTCGAAGATAATTAAGAACAAAAAATGGTCAATGTCAACATCAAAAGTACTAAGACCCTCGTATATCAGGCCAATAAATCGATAACCCTGACCCGTATAGAGCATATTTATTCACCAGATAACCCTGATGATCCTATCGGTGCTGTGCTGCGGCGCCATCGGGGTCGGCCTCTTCGGCAACGATGACCTGCACAACGCGATGCTGCAGAGCATCCAGGCTGGGAACCAGCTCGCTCTGCTTGTCAACACTGTCAAGAACCAGGTAAACATCGACCTAAAATATTTATACAGGGTGTTAGTGTAAACAGTCTTACCCTTGAAACCAGAGGATCAGTATCATGAGTAGAGTCCTGTCATTGATGGTCGATGGCTTAGTTAAATATTTATTAGTATTTATAATGTATTTATTATGGGCAATAACCCCCAAATAATGATGCCATCTATGGCGCTCATTCGGGGAGGCCTATGTCTAGCAGTGGACTATTATAGGCTGCTGCTGATGATGATGATAATGTAAAGTAACGAATGTAATTTGTTTTCAGTCCTTAATACTACTTATACTAACATTGATACATAAGTTACAACCAAAAAAAGGATTTACATTTTATAAACTATGATTTGTAAACAGACAGTCGAATGATACCACTACATAAAAACAAACTGAACACTCTCACTCGATTAATGTAATATACTCTCCCCAGTCTGAGATCCTCGGCGAAGCGATGGGTTCCCGCGCCCGGGCGCCGCTAGCCCGCGTCGCGGACGCCCTGGACCAGCCCGTCGCCAACCAAACCGCTCTAGGCACTCTCTTGAGGGCGCTCTCCGCTCTCAGGGAGAATGCCAGCGCGGCCGCGTCTGCCGCCGACAACCTGCGGCGACCGCTGCTGACGCTCAATCTAGACGAGTTCATGAAGGTAAGAGGTCACATCTAGATCTAGACCGTCTACCAGTCTTTTGAGAGCGTTCTCTGCTCTCAGGGAGAAAGGAAGCGCGGCCGCGTCTGCCGCCGACAACCTGCGCCGACCTCTGTTGACCCTCAATGTAGACGAGATCATGAAGGTAAGATAGGTCACATCTAGATCTAGACCGTCTACCTACACTATCTTGAGAGCATTCTGGTCTCAGAGAATGCTAGTGCGGCCGCGTCTGCTTCCGACAACCTGCGACAACCGCTGTTGACGCTCAACTTAGATGAGTTCATGAAGGTAAGACAGAATTCATTATGAATGTAAGCGGGTTAACTACGAACCTATTTTGTGTTGGAAGAACACCAAAGTGTCATCCCTTAACGAGGGACTTCATCAGGGTGAGTGCGGCTCACTTCGCGCCCGTATCGCATCAATGCGGTCGTTCTCTGGTCTCAGAGAATGCTAGTGCAGTCGCGTCTGCCGCCGACAACCTGCGACGACCGCTGTTGACGCTTAACTTTCTGAGTTCATGAAGGTAAGAGGTCACATTTAGATCTAGATCCGTCTATCAAACTGCGCTACAGTCTCTTTAGAGCTTTCTCTGCTATCAGAGAATGCTAGTTCGGCCACGTTTGCCGCTTAATCTTGAGTTTATGAAGTTAAGACAGGTCCTATCTGGCCTATACCTGTCTTTCAAACTGCACTCAGAGAGATTGCTAGTGCGGCCGGATCAGCCGCCGATAACCTTCGATTACCGCTGTTGACGACCAAATTGTGATAGCTCATGAAGCTAAGGAGTGACTATAGATTATTGTAATTGACCTCCATATAAGAATTCAACCTCACTCTAGGCACTCTGCTAGAACAATCGCTGCTCTTATTTTGCTCTATTGCGAGAGCGGTGGCTTCTGCCACCCACTTCTTGGCTTAGTCATATATACAGTGATGCTATCAATCCACAGGCCTTGAATGTGACACAGGAATAAATATTTGTGTTTCGTCAGGTCCAAAATGTCTAAAAAACTACCTCTTGTTTTTACCGACACATCTTTTTATGTTCTCGTTCTCGTTAAGGGTCTACAAAAACAATACATCGTTCTATAACCCAATTACTAGGATGTGTCAATACAACGAGTTGGTAGCTAATCATAATGATTAAGACATATTTAATGCCAACCTCAATAAATTTCGCAAAATAATTTCAATTGTCTATAAAATAAGCATGTAAATTTCTATTATAGAGGTACTATGTTTAAAATACACGGTAATATATATATATTTATAATTAAGTATTTGTATAGAAAATGTTTTACCTATGTTTGCAACACTTTTCTTGTTATGTTTACATCTAGGTCTACAATCTGGCTCAATACTGTAACTTTATTTTTAAATGTGTAAAATATGATGGTAAACTGCTTTGTAATCTTATCACAATAAATAAATTTGAAACTACCCTCATATTTCCAGCGTGCGTGGGTGTGGGAGGCGGCGCGCTGGGGCGGCGGCATGGCGGGCTGGTGCTGCGGCGGCGCCGTCTGCGTCGCCTTGCTGGCCGCCGCGGCTAGGCGCAGTCGACGCGCGTTGTTGCTTCTATGTGTAAGTATAGCTTTACACGAGGGTAGTACGATTCTAAAGCTGCTATCATCAACAGCCTATGATAGTCCACTGCTGGACATAGGCCTCCCCTTTATGAGAGCCATAGAATGCATTACTCATAATTTGGGGGTTATTGCCCATAATCCCCACGCTGGGCATGCGGGTTGGGGATCGCAGTTCGGTGGAGTTGTTCTGCAGAGGGTGCTGCTGCCCGCCCCTGGTGTTGGTTCCCTAAGTCACCTCTTACGACACCCACGGGAAGAGATGGGGTGGTGAAATTCTATGCCGGCAGCACACGGCACTAAAGCTGCTATAACGTAACTAGGGTGAGTTTCTTTGGCGAAACGACTATTAGTGACTTTCTTTCATCACAAGGATGACTTCACCACCGTTTTTGCGGTGGAAATCAGTGACTTAACAGTTGTTTTTCCCTAATGAAGCCATTCTCGTGTGAAGGATCGACATGACACTCATACCAGAAAACAATTTTCTCAGCTCCGCTGGTACAACCATTGGTTTCTGCCTTTCTTAAGTAGAAATGAGCGTTTATGGTGTGAGTTGGTTCCGCCAGCTTCTTATGGAAATATTGCGAGTTTGGAAACGCTGCACAATCGTAATCGTATTGAATACAAATACTGAATGTATACTCTCTCTACTCCGTCTTAAGAGTGTGCCATACCTCAGCCAAAATTCAAATTTCGAGCAGAATGACAAGATATGATTTTCGTATGAGTTAGAAGGACAGAGCGATAGACGTGCTCCGTATTTTATATTTCCAAAACGGTTATGCCTAATTACAAGTTATTTACACAACTAATCGAAAAATTAAAAAGACGAAAACGAAGAAATTCTACTACGTTTCTTGACAAAACAAAAATCCAACAAAAAAATGTGGTGGTTCCTGAGATAAATAGCAAAATGTGTGCAAAACATGTATTTTTCAAAAAATAAAAGTATAGAGAAAATTTTCACCAATCGTGTTTTTGAAAAGACGGAATCCAAGATAAAAGTTCGAATTATCATTTACCTAAATATGAAGGTGGTAGCTTTCACAGATTCTGAGATAAATAACGATTTCTAACTATAAAATTACATAAGGTACACTCTTAATAGTTATTCTGGAACATTCCAGGTGGGCGCGCTAGGTGCGTTAGTGGCGTGTTGGCTCGCCAGCGCTATATTGGTAGCGGGCGCGGTGGCGGCGGCAGATGCCTGCCAGCACCCCGCCGCCGCGCTGGCGCACCACGCGCCGCATCACCTGCCTCAGGACGTGAGTATCTTGGTACTGTAGGAGCTCGCTAGCGACGTGCTAGCGCCACAGTGCTTCTAGCGGTAGGTTGACCACATGTGACAATAGGAAATTAACTAAATAAGTACCTATCACAAAAATTTTCGTTTACGGTGGGACCGCGATCTTCCCTCATTACGGGATGCGCGAACGATCATCAAGGTATACTGATCGTTTATATTTTCCAAGGAAGGAGGAGTGCTTTTGTGCAAATCTAGTTTTACACGTTATCGTTTGATATTTAATAATTCTCCGTGTTTTATCCTGCAAAAGAGAGTCTTTTGCCTTTATTCTATGTCTAAGAATGGTCTGCTGAACAAAAAGTTTCCTAACAGTAAGAACCTGACATTCCGTATAGAGTTGTGATGTAGGGTATCTATAAGGGTATGAGTTGGCTACTTTAAGGACAGCTCTTTGCGCTCTCTCAAGAGGGAGCATGTGCGTTTTTGAGGACCCTCCCCAGACCGTCACACAGTATAAAATTAGAGTTTGGCAAAGAGCAAAATATGTAATCTTCAATTGTGTTTTGGAAGCTACGTGTCTAATATTTTTGAAAATGGCAATAAGGCGACGTATCTTAGATGTTAGTACATTAATATGCGGCACGTAAGTTAATTGTGAGTCAATTGTAACTCCCAGGTATTTAATGGTCTCACATCTTTCTAACTTAATACAGTCACAGTTATTGCCATGTTTTGAGTAGATGCACTGCATGGAATGAGATTTCAATAAATTAATAGAGTCTGAAGCATTGGGAAGACCACTTTTCCTCAGCGCAAAAGCAATATACTTTGTCTTTTCAGCATTCAATGTGAGACGATTCTGGTAGAGATAGGTAGATACTATATTAAAACCATGTTGAGCATCTTTATGAACCATGTCCCAAGTTTCTCCTGAAAAAAGTAAAACAGTATCATCGGCAAATGTAAGGAGTTTGCAGTTTTCTAGGTTAAGGTTACATATTTGATTAATATAGGTCAAAAATAGAGTCGGACCGAGAATACTACCTTGCGGAACGCCATGTGTAACTGTTAATTCGGAACTTAGATGATTTCCAATTTTAACGCATTGACTTCTATCACTAAGGTAGCTTCCAATCAGTTTCAGTTGGTCTCCTACAATCCCTAGTCCCTCCAACTTCTGTATGAGCAAAGGAATTGACACAGTATCAAAAGCTTTGGCTAGGTCCAGGAAAATGCCAAGACATTTAGTGCCTTTATCCAGGCAGTCAACAATAAAATCATTGAGCTCTGATACTGCGTCAGCAGTAGACCTTCCTTTGCGGAATCCATATTGATTAGCAGAGAGCAGTTTGAGCTTTTCCAAGTAGTTAACCAGTCTATTGTTGATGGCTCTCTCTAATATTTTAGATAGTGTTGGCAGAATTGAAATGGGCCTATAGTTGTTTGCCATGGATTTGTCGCCAATCTTGTAGATCGGGAGTATGACTGATTTTTTAAACGCTTTAGGGAAAGTAAAGGTTGAAAAACTGAGAGAGCATATGTGCGTTAGGGGCCTTACAATCACCTCTATATTCTGTTTAAGAATCTTAGCAGAGATTCCGTCCCATCCTATCGAACAATCTGTTTTTAGAGACGTTATGAGTGTCCGAACTTCTGAACAATCAATGTCATATAGCACGAAAGAATTACAGGTCCTGTCATTTTGTACTTCCACAGCAATATCGTCTCTATTTGTAAATTTATCAGCTAAGGATTTACCAACATTAACAAAATATTCATTAACGTAGTTAACAGCTCTATCAGGGTTTTTATCTTTTATTAAATCTTCTGATAGTGTTTTATTTGGTTTATAGTTAGTTATATTATTAATTATTTGCCATGTTTTTTTAATGTCTGTACCTGCTCTCTCAAATTCAGATTTCTCAAAAGCCTGTTTGAGTTTTCTAAGTAAAGAATTGCAAAAGTTGCGGTATCTATTGTATATAATTTTAAGCGTTTCATCCTTTGGAAATTTTCTTACTTTACAATGGAGATGGTCTCTGTGCCTCATGCAACGTATTAGTCCAGGAGTAATCCAGGGTTTTATAGGCATTTTACGGCGAGCTACTTTTACTTCTTGCGTGTTACTTTTTATGACATTATAAAGTATATCTATGAAGATATCAGTAGCGAGATCACAGTTATTAGAGTTAATTACAGGAGTAAAGTCAGTGGCACTTAGCTCTTTATTAATTGCCGTGTAGTTTACCCTTTTAACTGTTGCTTTTCTATTACTACTGGGCGAGTTTAAAAGCGATAATATTATGGCGTCATGATCAGTGACACTATTTTGGATCACTAGAGTCCTAGAATTTTTGTTAGTCTTAGTAAAGCAATGGTCCAGACAATTTGATAGTCGCGTAGGAAAAGTATGAGTGGGCAAAAGACCATGAAATGCTAGTGCGTCCAGGTATTCTGATGTTCGCTGGTCGATTGCGTCGTCTAAGATGTTAATATTAAAATCTCCTTTCACAATAACATTTTTAGCCTTTGTATACGACATAAGTAAAGTGTCAAGAGAAGTAATAAAATTTGTTATATTTTTATAGGACGGTGATCGATAAATAGAAATAATTGGTATGTTATTCACTACTGTAACCAAGCAATTAGCTTCTGAAAAATTAGGCTCATAAGAACTAGCTTTAAGATTACATTTCGCGTAGACAACTATACCGTTATTTTGTAAGATATTATTTTTTGTGAAAAAGATGTCATAACCATCAAGTAGAGGCGGATTATAACTCTTAGATAACCAACATTCCGTTAGTATGATAATATCTGGGTGTATTTTCATGCGTTTAATTAAAATTATGAAGTCGTCAAAATTTCGAGATATGCTTCTTAATATTTTGATGTATTATTAAAAGTTTTCCATTTAATTCCGACAAATAGGACAGACAATTTTCAGGCGTGCATAAGTAGGCCTGTGTTTCAGTGGCGCTTTCTATGTTATCATTTATAAGTTCAATATTACTATTCATTTTACTCCGTTCTTATTTTATTTACAGACACTGCGTAAAACAAACAGTGTAGTAGTGGGTGTTTACCCAAATGTTTGGTAAATAATAAGTTGATAACATAGACCAGCACCAAAGACCACTATAGAAATAGAGGTATAAATAGAAGAAAGAGAGTGCTTGTCCTGATTTGTCTGTCGAATCTAATAAAAAGTATAAATGTTAATCGATGGCACGTCATCGTTGGGAAATTTCTATGGGCATACGGAAATTGTAAAGTGTTTTTGAACGTGTGCTTGGGAATGGATATCTTTACTGTTTTTGCTGGCTGATCTGTACCTAAAACTAGTGCTATATAATTATAAATAAAAAATCTTAACGTATAACTTATCTTAAGAACATAACTTAACATAACACATCCAAAACTTATACATAGTCAATCCTTTAGTTCCTTCAGTTGTTCCTCATTTTTTATTAGGATACTCTCTGTACCTTGTGTTTTACGCAGGCGCACCTGTCCGTAGCTAGTCCAACAGTGAGCGTAGTTAAACTGCTTTGCGTGTTGTCTGGCCTTAAAAAACAAGTTCTTGATGTTATATGTAAGACTTTCACCTACGTAGACTGGTCTTGGCGAACCCTTAAGGGAGAGATGTGTGGTGTTCAGTTTACAATTATTATTGGTTTTATTGAACTGTCTAACTTCACGCAATACTCTATTTTTCATTGACATGGTAGCCAGCTCCACAACGATAGGCCTAGGCGCGTCTGTTTTACCTAGCGGTCTTCGAATATTTCTAATTTCCATAGGATGTATATCGATTTTTAAGGCCTTAAACATATTTTCAGCGATCTCCTCAAGGTCAGCTGCAGTCTCTTGAGCTTTAGAAGGTATGTTTCTCAATTCAATTTTGTAGGCACAGGACTGGCGATTGATTTCCTCCAATTTTTCCTCCAGAAATTTAATTTTGGAATTATTTGCAGCTTGACTGTTAGCAAGCTCCATAGTTCGTGTTGAGGTGGTTTCGAAGTGGACAGTGAGGGTATCTACCTTCTTCTCCAGTTCCGTACTGAACTTCCTGAATTCGTTGATCTCAGTTTTAACTTCATTTATGTCCGACTTTATGGACGTAAGAATTTCATCTTGTTTCTCCTGAAACTTAGAGAAGAGCAACGTCATATGCTCAGTAAAGTCGTGCTTGAAAGAGTTTAACTTGAAAGTTAACGACGCGTCCATGTCTAGTACGGGACTTTTTTTTCTTTTTTAATCTGCGGGTTACTTTGACTGTTTCAGCCGGCTCCTGATCTGTTTCCGAGCGGCTGAGTCCATGCTGTGTAATATCCTCTGTAAGAGCATTTGGCGGAGTACGCTGCAAGCTTGTCATGTTTGATACTTAAAGCAGCAAAGAGCAAATAAGAAACAGCAGCCAGTAGCAGTTTGTGTAGAGCAGAGTATGGTAGAGATTGCCAACAATAAATATCAAGGCGCTAATTATACGGGTGTTCTGTTCATTAAATGTAGGCACTTCAGCAGTAACAAAATAATAATGTTAGTCCCGTTTATCCCCCTATGCAGACTGGATTTCGCCCGTCAGTTATTTGTTCATATATAGGAATCTACTATAGGTGTAAGTAGTATTGATTCGATAATTTCGAGCGGCCGCTTACTGCCTTCCTGGTGTAGTGGCAGCACACACGGACTGCGAAGCGGACAGCCGCGAGTTCGAAACCACCGCTCGGCGCTATTATTCAAATGTTCACTCACGGTTGAGGACCAAGATCCGCGCCGATTGAAGAGGCCGAAGCACCCGGTTCAGCCAGGGTTGATGGAGCAATTGAGCAGTCAGGGCCAGGGTCTCAGGGCGAAGTCACCAGATTTTAAATAAAATATAATCGACAAGGCGAGCACGTCCGCACTGTTTGAGAGCCGCGAGGCAAGAGGAAGGAAAAAGGAGGAGGGAATTATATATGATGGACAGACCCTAACCGTATGTTTATATCTCATCACCCTTTAACTTCCAGATGGTCCACTACTACTTATCGTGCAAGGTTTCTCGCGAGAACGTGCTAACGGCAGAGCTGAGGAACGCACAGCGCGCCGTCGTGGCTGTGAGGCAGGCGCTGGCTATACTGTCGCGAGGCGCGCCGCCCCATGTTCAATGACCAGGGTTAGTGGATACATGACATTCTACATGGATTGCCGTGTAAGAAAGAAAAAAGAAAGAAAATCGTTTTATTTGGTTCACACAAGAAAACATAAGTACAAAAAAAACTTATAATAAGTAAAATAATCCTAAAATTATGTATATCATCGTACCAACAGCGTATGAACCAAACAGGTTCTACCTCAGCATAATGTTGCTTGACAGGAGTCGAGCAACGCTGGTTTTCTGGTAGGACCTTTCGTGCGAGCGTGTCTACACGGCTGACATTCTACAACAATTAAAAGCAAAAAAAAAAAAAAATATCTAAAAAAAATTTTAATCAGGGCTAAAGTGTGGTGCCGGCATAGAATTTCACCACCCCAACTCTTCCCGTGGGTGTCGTAAAGGCGAATAAGGGAAACACAACGGGGGGCGGGCTGCAGCGCCCTCTGCAGAACAACTCCACCGAACTACGATCCCGCATGCCCAGCGTGGGGATTATGGGCAATAACTCCCAAATGATAAAGCCATCTATGGCGCTCATTAGGGGAGGCCTATGTCCAGCAGTGGACTATACAGACTGGTAATGATCACATTATGTGCGTAAATTTCCTAGCTACTTCTGCCCACTTAAGCCCTCTATCTCTATTCCAGCTCTCCAACCAGCGTTAGGGGCGCTCGGCGCGGGCACGGGCGAGGCGGAGCGCGCGCTCGTGTCCCTCAGCGGAGCCCTGGAGTGCCGCATGGCGCGCGCTTACTTCGTCGCGGGCGCCAGGGCGGCCTGCGACGCTGGGTTACAGGTATTTGTTTTATATTTCATCAAGTTATTATTCTCTATTTTAATTTTATTATTAACTAGCGGTCCGCCCCGGCTTCGCACGGGTATTAAACAAAAATTTCAGAAATTATACACACTAACACGATGGGTTTCACAGTTTTCATACGGATCCCTTAATTTTTTTTAACAGCATTGGGGTTTTTGACATTTACTCGACACTCCATAACTGACACTGGCCGTAGAGAAAAAGCAAGCAGCGTGCGCTTGAATATACAGCGCACGGTTCAATTATTGAATTTTTCATGCGGATCCCTAACTTTTTTGAAAATATTATATGTATAGCCTGCCTATGTTCATCACGGAAAATGTAGGATTCTAATGGTGAAAGAATTTTTCAAATTCAAAATCAATATAATAACAAAAATCTTAGGTGAAACATCGAACGGAGCCGAATAAATCCGATTCAACGTAACCGACCCGAGCGTGACGGTTCAATTTCCTATACAGAAAACTCCCACTATAAGTGTATTCATTGTCTATTCCAGGCTCTTTCCCTACAGCTGCTGGCGGCCATCGCGGCTGGGTTCCTCTTCACCGCCATCGTTCTCGTCGACTCACACGCTTGGATTTACATCAACACCAAGTAAGAACTGTCTTATTTACTTAGCCTTTATTGTGTCAATGGTGACATTGACAAGTCGCAGAAACTTAACTAATTTGACAGGAATTAAAATGACGCCATCTTTTTTATTGTGACCGATAAGCTCAACATACATTTATTACCCATAACGGCTCAACGACGTCTCTATACCATCGAGTAACCGAACACAGCGCTCAGAATGCACGCTGCGATGAATTAATGAACTTAAACCGTACTCAAAATCTACCTAAACAAGGTTTCGAAAGAACAATCAGCTGACCTTCTCTTCCGTACGCAGGGGCTCGGGCACGGGCGAGGAGCAAGCCCCCTTCCTGTCCAGCGGGGGCAGCAGCGCCGCGTCGCGCACCCTCCCGCGCCCCGCGCCCTACCCCAACGGCAAGCCGCCCTCCTACAGCGCGGCCGTGCAACTCATGGACCTGGCAGACAGGGAGCCGCGGCCCAGGTGAGAACTCTAACGCTACTGGTGCCTTGGTACTTTACTATGCGCTACCTACAGAAGTTTCGCCGCCCTCCTACAGCGCGGCCGTGCAACTCATGGACCTGGCAGACAGGGAGCCGCGGCCCAGGTGAGAACTCTAACGCTACTGGTGCCTTGGTACTTTACTATGCGCTACCTACAGAAGTTTCGCCGCCCTCCTACAGCGCGGCCGTGCAACTCATGGACCTGGCAGACAGGGAGCCGCGGCCCAGGTGAGAACTCTAACGCTACTGGTGCCTTGGTACTTTACTATGCGCTACCTACAGAAGTTTCGCCGCCCTCCTACAGCGCGGCCGTGCAACTCATGGACCTGGCAGACAGGGAGCCGCGGCCCAGGTGAGAACTCCGACGCTACTCTAAGAGTCCTGTAAGGTCTAAAGGAAATAAAGCACTTTGATTTTGGTTTTGACTGGTGCCTTAGTACTTTACTGAGGCGCTACAAAAGTTTCCATGAGAGAACTCCAACGCTACTGGTGCCTTGGTACTTTACTATGCGCTACAGAAGTTTCCACGGTGGAAACGACACTATTTTTGACGACCTCTGTGGTGCGGTGGGCGAAGGTCCGCCTGCGACGCAGGAGATTGCGGGTTCGATACCCGCCTCGGGACAAATATTTGTATGATCTGCAGATATTTGTTCAGGGAGTTCTGGTCGTTTTCTATGTACCTATAATAAAAAATATCTATATACAGGGTATCCCGAAACTCAACGTCAAGCCGAAAAGCCAGAACAAGTGGGTTCATCACGACCCAGAAAAACTACAAAATCATAGGTCTATCTTCAATGGTTTCAGAGTTATAGGCTTTTTGCTGAAAATCATAAATTCTCTGCCCGGTGTCAAACTTTTTTATGCTGTGACTATAGATGTCAATATTTTTAAATTTTATTTGCTGATTTTATTTATTATTTTATTATATCATTTAATTATTGTATCATTTCTATAACGTGTGGTGCCGGCATAGAATTTCACCACCCCAACTCTTCCCGTGGTTGTCGTAAGCAGCGACTAAGGGCAGAATAACTCCACCGAACTGCGATCCCCATCCCGCATTCCTAGCGTGGGGATTATGGGCAATAACCCCCAAATGATTAATACTGTCATCTATGGCGCTCATTAGGGGAGGCCTATGTCCAGCAGTGGACTATATAGGCTGATGTTGTTGTTGTATTTATCATTTTCTCTAAACAGTATACTAATAAAAGTAGTCATCATTAACGTCAGCAGTCCGATCCACAGAGCGCGCGTGTCGGGCACGGCG